>CM018691.1:2153006-2538187 GCA_009363875.1 Mikania micrantha | reverse complement strand
TGTATGACATAAGCAGAATTATATTTTCATCAGAGATAAGTAGAAAAGTAAGTTGTGGAAGTTGAAGTGTAAAATTTAGCCCTCGTACACAAATTTGTTTTTCTTTTTTTGCCTGAGTGAGGACAAGGTCACTCATCCTAGTAACTTCATAACCTAAATTGGGACTTGCCTAGGCTGACATATAAAAGGTTAGAATGCTACTTGACATGCCTTATCTATCTTTTCTCATGAGCTTGAAACGATTAGCACTTGGCAACCGTTGGATCTTGCTCAGTTAGTAACCTGTAGAAGGGGTGCACAAGCCTTTTATTCTGATAGAAAACTATATATGTTTTCTGACTTGAAAGAATTTATTTTTAGTATTGTCACTAAGCTCATGAAGCTGCTCTTACTAAAATGTTAACTGTTTCAATCTGATTATGCAAACAAGAAATTTACAAACAAAATATGCCCCTTCCGAGGTAAAGAAAGCAAATTCTATAATATTAACTGTTATCAGTTGTAGTCCAAAACTGCAAGCTGCTGGCCTGCTATATGAATGTTTATAAATGCTGAAAACTTATTCAGGTAGTTAATATACACCTTTTAAAAGGAAACATATGAGGCAATCTATGCCATAACAAGTTTAATCAACAACAACAAAAATGTTGCTACGCAAGTTAAATTTTCTTATAGAGAAAGAAAGAAACAATTTCATGCGCTGAGTACTTATTTTGTTGGTCAAAATCGGTCAACAAATCTAGCTGACATTATGATAGTATTGCAGATGTATTGTGGCAACTGAACTTGAGATCAAGTGAAACAATGGAGTCAGGATCTTATCCTGTGCGTGAAGGAGAGCCAGATTGTTCATACTACATCAGAACAGGCCTGTGTAGATTTGGGGCAACGTGTCGTTTCAATCATCCTCCTAACAGGAGTCTGGTAAAAACCGGTTCTGCATTTAAATAACTGTTTTTTATCACTAACTATTGGAAAAATGGTCAAGTATTAATACATCTGTTACTACTGCTAATAAAGCTAACATTTTCATCATGTAAGTGACATGCGTCACAGTTTTGTTCATTTATTATAGTAATTTTAGTTTTAGCAATCATACGATAAGAAATTGTGCATAAGTCAAGATCACACTACCTTATTTTCTGAAAGGAAGATAAGTAAACCCTTTTTCACTTTTTACAAAAAAGTTGAACATGATTGCAGATTTGCAACTAATAACGACCCCTTCATGTTGCTCAGCACAATGGTGTACGAGCCAAAAAGTTTTAGGGAACTGAAAATCTATCATGATATAGGGTGACAATACTTTTTTGAATTTAAATATAAAAGGGGGAGAAAATATTAATATTTTCCAGCTTTGTTATTATTAGATGAAAAAAATTCATTTTTTATAACTAATGTGTATGACACTGTAGGAGGAAAGAGAGAAATGTTACTAGAATCCAAAAATTTTTCAGTTATAATGAAGTTTGCAACACTCATGATTAGAAAGTAGCGTGCCTAATAAGTGATGCGTTTTTTAGCCTATTCTCTGCCAGTTTATTATTATTTTTGCTTGCCTTTTATCTTTTTGATGATTTTGTTGGTAAATAGCTCTGTTTCTTACTTGGTCTATGACCCCTTCTTATATATACATGTTGAAAAATTGGATCAAGCAATGAATCAAAATCAACACCGTTATATGACAAATCAGTAGTCGATTTTATTTAGGACAAAACAACATTTATAATGGCCCATAAATCCTATATTTATACTAAAATTTAACCTTGGAAAACTAATTAGACTCAGACTCTTAAACTTGAAAACTAAATCAACTCAAATACTAATTCCTTACAACAAGGAAAATGAAATTAACCCATGTAATCTTAACGTAAACTAAGTCATTTCTCACGGTTTAGTCCTTGCACTTCTTCATTACTCATACTAAATCCTTTTCCACATGCGAAATCAAGATTATATATTTTGTTCTCCCCCTTAATCTTGATTTTTGTACCTTCAAAATCCTTGATTCCAAGCAATACCTGTCTTTGATCCACTGTAATTCTTGTTGCCATAATTGAATCCTTTGAGCGACAACTTTTCACCTGTTTCATCACTTAACTTTTAGCCTTCATCGTTTCTCAATCAATTGAGATCATACTTCTCCCATTATCAACCAACACGAGAATTAAAGCGTAAGTTCTATATAAACTTTTTGTAGCCACTTAATTTGAACAACAAAAACTATCCGTAAATTAAATCCTCTTCCATTGCCTTTTTCCTTTTGATCGCATAATCCTTTTCACATTGACTCTTGATTAATACTTCTACTAAGTTCATATCACACGCTTGGTCTCAAGTTTTATTCAATTGTCTTACACAATTGGCCTCTGACGTTGATCTGATCGCTTCACATGGCCCGTCTTCTTTCTCGTTTAAACCAGTAATGAATTCATGATCAATCTTTAACAGAATCAATCGGATGACTTTTGTTCTTCATGTCTTCTTCTGTATTGCTCTATCTTCCTCATTGCTTTTCTTCCTTGATCGTCTAATCTGATCTGATACCAACTGTTGGAGAATTGGATCGAGCAATGAATCAAAATCAACATCATAATATGAGTAATCACTAAACACTTTTATTAAGATCAAAACTACACTTTACAATGACCTCTAAACATGGGATACAAGTAAACTAATTACACTCCCCTATATTTATACTAAAATTTAACCATGGAATACAAGTAAACTAATTACACTTGCACTCTTAAGCTTGAAAACTAAATCAGCTCACTTGTGTGCCAGTTTCAACGACATGTCGATGTCGTCGTTCAACCGTGCCGTTTTGCTCACTTGTGTGAGGACACGAGATACGATGATTTATGCCAATTTGTTTAAAAAATGAAGAGAGTTGTCGGAACTCTCCTCCCCAGTCGGATTGAACCGCTTTAATTTTAGTGGAGAACTGTCGTTCAACCAGTATGATAAAGCGTTTAAAAGTGTCTAGTACATCTGATTTTTGTTTTATTGGAAAAATCCACATGAATTTTGTAAAATGATCAACGATTAGGAGAAAGTAATTGTGGCCATCAAATGAGGGTACAGGAGCAGGACCCCAAACATCACAAAAGAGTAGATCAAATATATTAGATGTTTTATAATCAGAAGGTGGTAAATGCAACTTTGAAGATTTTCCAATTAAACATGATTCACAATGAATGTTAAAAGATTTGTCTAGGACAGGTAAATCAAACTTTGAAATCATAGAACGGAATAAACTAAAATGAGGATGCCCTAATCGTTGATGCCATGTGGTTGTGGAAGCTTTATTTGCTGAAAAAGCGACTTTAGGAACTGGCTGCGAGAACGGAAAGCGAATAGAGTAGAGTCCCCCATCACTTGGACCCGTGAGGAGGGTATGATGTGTAACCTTGTCCTTCACACAAAAAAAGGTAGAGTGAAATTCAAAATAGACATTGTTATCAAAGCAAAATTTTTGTACAGAAAGTAAATGTTGTTTGATATCTGGAACATGAAGAATATGCTTTAGATGATAGGTTTTAGATGGGGAAAAGATTTTTTGTGACCAATGTGAAGAATAGGAAAGCCTTTACCATTACCAACGTGCAGGTTGTCCTCACCGAAGTAAGACTGGGCAGAATCGAACCCTTGCATATGTGGAGAAACATGTGAATTTGAGCCAGTATCTGGAATCCAAGATTGTGAGTTTTGAGACCTGAAATCAGTAAAGTTAGAGATAGGTTGTCTTGAACGAATAGTTGATGGATCCCTGTTTGGGCATTGGGTAGGAAGATGGCCAATGCCACACCTATTACACGACCCGTACACAGTGTTTTGATTTGATGCCCATGAAAACTGTGAAGAACCTCCTCGGTTATAAGAAGTGCCCTGGAATGAGTGAAACGACCACCACGAACCACCACGATTTCCCCCACGGCCCCTACCGCGAGAGGTGTAGTAGGCCGACGGACTGGAGGAGGAGCCTCCATTAGAACTAGCCGTGGATGCAGAAGATGAAGCTGATTGTGGTTGAAGCTGAAGGCCTAACTTTGTAACAAGTTGTTGAAGACTTTGCAGTGTTTCATCAGGAATGGATGACGATGGTGTAGGATGAGTTGTAAAGGCATGGACCGGAGGCACATCAGAGATTGGCTTCTTGATCATGTACTCGTGATCAGCAAGAAGCGCAGGAAGTTCAGAGAAGACAGCAGTGTAGTCACGAGAAAATAGATTCTGTTTGACTCCATTATATTCTTCACGTAAACCTGAAACAACAAGCATTAGTATATCTTTTTCATCCATAGGTTTACCGATGTTTGCAAGAGCAGTGGCGTATTCTTGTGCTCGATCAAGATACGCAGTTGTGGTTTCATCACCATGCATCTGTAAACGTAAAAACTGGGATCTGATAGTAAATTCTCGAGCCGATGTTGGTGGTGCATAAGTGCGGCGAAGTGCTTCCCATAATTCACGAGAAGTTTTTGTGGTCTGCACATGTTGAA
The DNA here is from genome assembly GCA_009363875.1 of Mikania micrantha. NCBI lineage: Eukaryota > Viridiplantae > Streptophyta > Magnoliopsida > Asterales > Asteraceae > Mikania > Mikania micrantha. The sequence goes on along the minus strand of CM018691.1, from coordinate 2,533,685 downwards.
AACACTTTTCTGAGATTGTAGAAGAGATCAGCATGCGGATGTGTGCATCATTCGATATCCATGCTCGATGACTAGGGTTAGGGACTTGTTCAGATGTTGCTGAAGAGGATTTTTCGGTTAAAGGAGGCTGGATTAGTTCTGGCGGGCAGGGTATGGAGCCATCAACGTATCCGAATAAATCGTTTGTGACAAGAAAAGGATGAATCATGGCCTGCCAATTGGCATAGTTTGTGGGTGTAAGGGTAAAAGCAAACTTGTGAGAGTTATTTGCTGTTTTATCTGCTTTGGTGAAGGGGGCGATCGGAGATGTCATGGCTGCAAGATGGAGGACGATCGGCGAAGAAAGCCGATCGAAAAAGAAAGGCAGAGATGTTAGCAGCAATTAGGTTAAACCGGCTCTGATACCATGTTGAATAATGTAAAGTTAAATGTAATTGTGTTGTAACAAAATGGTAACAATCTTTGTATATTATTGTATCTTATAATGTGAGAATACAAGAGAATATATAGGCTTAGATCTAGAAGATGAAAAGCCTTTAGGAAGACAAAAAGACTCAACATGAATACATAATTTATGATAATTATGAACTATTTAATATGACTAATAAATTAACTAGAAGATGAATGGCCCAAGGCCTTAATGACTTCGGTTAATACTCCCCTCAAGCTAATGGCGGGAACTGACTTTGAGCTTGGTCTTTAGTAAAGCAAATCGATCAGTCGGAAGTGGTTTTGTGAAAATGTCTGCAATCTGATCCTTTGTAGATATGAATCTAACCATCAGTTGACCCCGAGCAACACGTTCACGAACAGTGTGATAATCAACTTCAATATGTTTGGTTCTAGCATGGAAAACTGGATTTCTGGAAAGATAAGTAGCTCCCAAGTTATCACACCAAAGGGTAGGAGCAGCCTTCATTATAACATGTAACTCACGAAGAAGAGTTTCAAGCCAAACAAGCTCTGAGACGGTATCGGCCATAGCTTTGTATTCAGATTCGGTTGATGACCTTGATACAGTCTTTTGTTTTCTGGCAGACCAAGACACTAGATTATTCCCGAGATAGATGGCATATCCCCCGTGGATCGACGGTCATCAGGGCAACCAGCCCAATCTGCATCTGAGAAAGCCTGAATATAACTGTTGTGTGAATCAGCATAGGCATGAAGATGAATCTGTGATGAATGAGAGATCAGCAACCCATGATTGATGGTTCCAAGAAGAAACCGCAAAATCCTTTTAACCGCAGACCAGTGATTTTCTGTGGGAGAGTGCATGAACTGACAAACCTTATTAACAGCAAAGGAGATGTCTGGGCGAGAGAGAGTGACATACTGTAATGCACCCACAAGTTGGCGATACCGTACCGGATCCGAGAAGGCTGGACTGTCACCAAGAGACAGGGAGGATGTGGTAGTACAAGGAGAAGGAACAGGTTTGGCCGACAACAAATTTGCACGAGCAAGTATATCCTGAATATATTTCCGTTGAGATAAAATAATATCAGAACCCTGACGCACAACCTCCACACCGAGGAAGTAAGATAAAGGGCCCATATCTTGTAAAGAAAAGGTGGCGCCAAGACGTTTTACAACCTGATCAATGGCCCTGTCATTGTTCCCTGTAAGAATAATGTCATCAACATAAACGAGCATATAAAGAAGTGTCCCATGATGTGAATATATAAACAGTGAAGGATCCGTTTTAGAGCCATAGAATCCAAGCGAACCAAGAGCCGAACAAAGCCGTTCAAACCAGGCCCGAGGAGCCTGCTTAAGACCGTAAAGGGAACGGCGAAGTAAAACACACATGATCTGGGTAATGAGGATCAACAAATCCTTGAGGTTGCTGCATATACACTGTTTCCTGCAAATTTCCATTTAGAAAAGCATTTTGAACATCTAATTGTCGGAGTGACCACTTTTGAGTAACTGCCAAGGATAAGACTGTGCGAATGGTAGCAGGTTTCACAACAGGACTAAAAGTTTCGTTATAATCAACACCCTCTTGTTGATTGTATCCCTTGGCAACTAAACGTGCCTTATATCGACTCACCGCCCCTGTTTGATCACGTTTGATCCTGTACACCCATTTGCAATTTATAACATGATAATTTGGATCACGAGGAACTAATGTCCATGTTCCATTCTTTAATAGTGCAGAGAACTCCTCGGCCATAGCCTTACGCCACTGAGGATTGCCATTTGCGTTGGTAAAGGTTACGGGTTCGGTTTCTGGCTTAGTGGTTGCATGAAAGGCGGAAGGATTATATTTTTGTGGAGGTTTCACGTTTTGACGAAGGTGGCTGGGACGAGCACGATTTGAGTTAGGAGGCGGCTGATTTGAATCTGTTTGTGAAGTAGAAAACGGCTGAGTGGTAGTGAATTGATTGAATGCAGGAATTGTGGATGATGTGCGACGGGAATAGGTTATGAGTGGTGGAGATGAAGAAGCCGCTGAACTGGTTTGTGGCGGAGGAGGCTGTTCGGATGGAAAAGTAGGACCATCCGGGTAAGAGGAGACATATGGATTTGAGGTGGGTGTAAGTGGTGTAGTTGGTGCAGATGGCGGTGTATGAAAAGGAAAGACACTTTCAATAAACCGAACGTGACGTGCGATGTACAAACGTTCATGAATCGGATCGAAGCAGCGATAGCCATGATGGGATGGACTATAGCCTAGAAAAACACACGAGACGGAGCGGAAATCCATTTTGTTAGGATTGTACGCACGAAGATGGGGAAAGCATTGGCATCCAAATACCCGTAAAAAGGATAAGTCGGGTTTAATTTTGAAAAGGTGTTCAAAAGGAGAAAGGTTGGCGGTGGTTCTAGATGGCATTCTATTAATTAGATAAACCGCGGTGTCATATGCAAAGTGCCAAAAACGAGAGGGCACACGAGATTGGGCCATGAGAGTAAGGCCAGTTTCAACGACATGTCGATGTCGTCGTTCAACCGTGCCGTTTTGCTCACTTGTGTGAGGACACGAGATACGATGATTTATGCCAATTTGTTTAAAAAATGAAGAGAGTTGTCGGAACTCTCCTCCCCAGTCGGATTGAACCGCTTTAATTTTAGTGGAGAACTGTCGTTCAACCAGTATGATAAAGCGTTTAAAAGTGTCTAGTACATCTGATTTTTGTTTTATTGGAAAAATCCACATGAATTTTGTAAAATGATCAACGATTAGGAGAAAGTAATTGTGGCCATCAAATGAGGGTACAGGAGCAGGACCCCAAACATCACAAAAGAGTAGATCAAATATATTAGATGTTTTATAATCAGAAGGTGGTAAATGCAACTTTGAAGATTTTCCAATTAAACATGATTCACAATGAATGTTAAAAGATTTGTCTAGGACAGGTAAATCAAACTTTGAAATCATAGAACGGAATAAACTAAAATGAGGATGCCCTAATCGTTGATGCCATGTGGTTGTGGAAGCTTTATTTGCTGAAAAAGCGACTTTAGGAACTGGCTGCGAGAACGGAAAGCGAATAGAGTAGAGTCCCCCATCACTTGGACCCGTGAGGAGGGTATGATGTGTAACCTTGTCCTTCACACAAAAAAAGGTAGAGTGAAATTCAAAATAGACATTGTTATCAAAGCAAAATTTTTGTACAGAAAGTAAATGTTGTTTGATATCTGGAACATGAAGAATATGCTTTTGATGATAGGTTTTAGATGGGGAAAAGATTTTTTTGTGACCAATGTGAAGAATAGGAAAGCCTTTACCATTACCAACGTGCAGGTTGTCCTCACCGAAGTAAGACTGGGCAGAATCGAACCCTTGCATATCTGGAGAAACATGTGAATTTGAGCCAGTATCTGGAATCCAAGATTGTGAGTTTTGAGACCTGAAATCAGTAAAGTTAGAGATAGGTTGTCTTGAACGAATAGTTGATGGATCCCTGTTTGGGCATTGGGTAGGAAGATGGCCAATGCCACACCTATTACACGACCCGTACACAGTGTTTTGATTTGATGCCCATGAAAACTGTGAAGAACCTCCTCGGTTATAAGAAGTGCCCCTGGAATGAGTGAAACGACCACCACGACCACCACGATTTCCCCCACGGCCCCTACCGCGAGAGGTGTAGTAGGCCGACGGACTGGAGGAGGAGCCTCCATTAGAACTAGCCGTGGATGCAGAAGATGAAGCTGATTGTGGTTGAAGCTGAAGGCCTAACTTTGTAACAAGTTGTTGAAGACTTTGCAGTGTTTCATCAGGAATGGATGACGATGGTGTAGGATGAGTTGTAAAGGCATGGACCGGAGGCACATCAGAGATTGGCTTCTTGATCATGTACTCGTGATCAGCAAGAAGCGCAGGAAGTTCAGAGAAGACAGCAGTGTAGTCACGAGAAAATAGATTCTGTTTGACTCCATTATATTCTTCACGTAAACCTGAAACAACAAGCATTAGTATATCTTTTTCATCCATAGGTTTACCGATGTTTGCAAGAGCAGTGGCGTATTCTTGTGCTCGATCAAGATACGCAGTTGTGGTTTCATCACCATGCATCTGTAAACGTAAAAACTGGGATCTGATAGTAAATTCTCGAGCCGATGTTGGTGGTGCATAAGTGCGGCGAAGTGCTTCCCATAATTCACGAGAAGTTTTTGTGGTCTGCACATGTTGAAAACACTTTTCTGAGATTGTAGAAGAGATCAGCATGCGGATGTGTGCATCATTCGATATCCATGCTCGATGACTAGGGTTAGGGACTTGTTCAGATGTTGCTGAAGAGGATTTTTCGGTTAAAGGAGGCTGGATTAGTTCTGGCGGGCAGGGTATGGAGCCATCAACGTATCCGAATAAATCGTTTGTGACAAGAAAAGGATGAATCATGGCCTGCCAATTGGCATAGTTTGTGGGTGTAAGGGTAAAAGCAAACTTGTGAGAGTTATTTGCTGTTTTATCTGCTTTGGTGAAGGGGGCGATCGGAGATGTCATGGCTGCAAGATGGAGGACGATCGGCGAAGAAAGCCGATCGAAAAAGAAAGGCAGAGATGTTAGCAGCAATTAGGTTAAACCGGCTCTGATACCATGTTGAATAATGTAAAGTTAAATGTAATTGTGTTGTAACAAAATGGTAACAATCTTTGTATATTATTGTATCTTATAATGTGAGAATACAAGAGAATATATAGGCTTAGATCTAGAAGATGAAAAGCCTTTAGGAAGACAAAAAGACTCAACATGAATACATAATTTATGATAATTATGAACTATTTAATATGACTAATAAATTAACTAGAAGATGAATGGCCCAAGGCCTTAATGACTTCGGTTAATAAGCTCAAATACTGATTCCTTATAACTAGGAATATTACAATTAACCCTTAATAGTCTTAAGTTTTAACACAAATTAAATCGTTTCTCATGGTTTAGTTCTTGAACTTCTTGATTGCTCACTTGGTTTTAAATATGCGTGGTGCATACTGCATTGTTGCGATGAAGTAATAATTTGAGCGCAGTGCATCGCTTTGCAATGCGTTTACATGATGCGACCATATTGCGTTGGATTCTGCATATTGCAGTGCTCGTAGGATGCACTGCACCGACTTTTGTTTTTTATTTTTTGGAATTGGGTTGGGCTAGAGATGAAGAAGATGGGGCGATTGAAGAAAAAGATGGGAGCACTTACCGGGAGATGAAGGAGAAGGCTACAAAGATGCAACATAGAAGAGGAAACAAGGAGGTTGACAAAGGGACAGGCTGTAAGAAACCTGAAAAGTTCTCTTACTTGTATTGTTTTAGAATGTGCTTAATAAGCCTGCACATTGAGCTGTAAAGTTGTTCAGTGAGTTCCAGCATATATTACTTGTATTTCATTCATAAAATACTTGTACACACATAAATAAAAGACTTATTTTGGTGTTTATAAGCCAGTATAAGTTGAAATATGTCTTTATTAATTTTTAATAGCACATCGAATACATGATGTGCTCACTTCACATATCGCACAATGGATTTTGGGACCAATTGCATGAAATCACATTTGCAAATTGAAACCAAAATTACTCATACGAAGCCCTTCTCCACGTATGAAAATAAGATTATATCCTTCGATACACACGTGTGTATGGACATACATATATAATTTATACCTTCATGATATATTATAAAAACCAAGTTTTCTAGACATTTAAATTCCTTAATAACTCATTATGTTATTATTGGTTTTAGGCTATTGCAACTGCAAAAATGAGAGGAGAATATCCAGAGAGACCAGGACAACCTGAATGTCAGGTTTGTACCTATAATTTGTACAGCATTTTGTAAATCTTCATGTCATGTAAAATAATATTTTTATTTATATATATATATTTTTATTTTTTTGGGTTCACTCCAGTACTACTTAAAGACGGGTACCTGCAAGTTTGGAGCAACATGCAAATTTCATCATCCTCGAGACATGGCTGGGCGGGTTTCACTTAATGTTTTGGGTTATCCACTTCGCCCGGTTTGCATTTGCAGCTCTTAATGTTATATTGTCTTTCCTGATATCTGTCATCCCTTTTGTAAGTAAAAGAAACAATATATTTGCCTATTGTCACTTGACATTCATCCATGATAGTATGAGGCTTTTTTTAGAAATCATGGGTTGATGTCATGTGGTGATAGACACATCTAAAGGAAGATGCATCATTTCTCTTTAAAAAATCATCAGTCATCAGCTAAATGTCACTCTTTCTGTTTTGGTCAGCTTTTTTCAAAGCACGTGTGCTTTTTTAGTTGACACCTATCGTTAGTGTTTGTATACTTGTATCTTTGTTAAATGGAGAACAGCTTTGGGAGACACAGTATTATAAATCGGTGTATATGTCAATACAATGTAACCAAGTTTCACAATTGTTCTATCTAGGTTACTCAAATAGATGACTAGGATGCCATGTCATCAATTTTCTATAACCAGGACTTTATGCAAATTTTACATAATTGGCATTTCACGCCACTCCAACGTATATAATTTCTTGGCTATTTTCCCAAAAAATCATGGATAACAACCACCATACCCATTCCCAGTTATAGCAATGCTATTAGTAGGATCTGGAGACGGTGGTTAAACACTTAAACCTTTTTTAAAAGTTACGTGACCTAGTTGGAGCAACGGTAAAATGTTTTTTCTCTAAAATCTGTGCTATTTTTAACAAAAGAAAAAGTTTAAAGTCACTAGTGTTTGTATTTTATCATTGTTACACAAAACCAAGTTTGTAAATTTTGATTTTCTAAAATGACTTTTTAATGCTCTCATGCAGAATGAGCCTGAATGTCCTTATTATCTAAGAACTGGACAATGCAGATTTGGAAACACTTGTAAATTTCACCACCCTCAACCATCTAGTATGATGGTTGCATATAGTGGTTCTCCGCTTTATCCTACAGTACAGTCACCGACAAGTCCAGGTCAGCATTCATACCCAGGTGGAATTACAAATTGGTCCATGTCTAGAGCTTCATTTGTTCCTAGTCCTCGCTGGCAAGCTCCGTCAAATTATGCACAGATGATTCTACCACAGGGTGTGGTCTCTGTTCCAGGATGGAATGCCTACAGAGTAAGTTGAGGTTTTGTTGGTGTAAAACTGTAAATGAATTAAGCTAAGTTCGAGTTTAGCTCGTTTCAAGATTTATATTCAAAGATGAGCTCGGCTCGTGAGAAATTTTAATCATGGGTTCAATTCGTATATTATTTATGAACTATTTAGTTATTTTATTTGCATATATGCAATCATTTTTTTATATTTATAACTTTATATGAAAACATAACATATATTATTTTGTTATTTTAGTTATAATCATACATATAACAATATTTTTATTTATATTATGCTCATTTTGGCTCGCAATCCTATTCAAGCTTGATACAGGCAACTTGGATCAGACTCATCTATTAAGCGAGCTTCAATTTAGGCTTGAGCTAAGCTTGGCTCGATTCAAGCTTTTAGGAACCAATCTCGAATGGCTCATTTACACCTTAATATGTTTATATTCACTTTCTTGAGATTATGTTATATAAGGGTGTGCGGGTACATGTTTTGGAAAGTGATCATTTGATTTTGAATTGTCATAATCAAATAATCATTTGTAATATAATGGGCTTCTGATATGATAGTAAACGTCTAATAAAAAACATGATTGATGAAGAAAGTGTCGTTAAAATTTGGGGAAGACAAAAGTACCTTATATAATTAATTTTACAATCTCAGACCTACCAATTGCTATGAGTAAGATTTACTATATACATTTGTTTGTTACGTAGTTTTACAATGTCCATATCACTTATGTGATAACTTCTAAGTTGTTTTCAGGATTCTTCATCTTTGGAGAGCCAACAACAAGCAGCTAGAAACAACCAAATATATGGAACTTCACGTCTGAATGGATCAGCTAATGAACCACTAAGTGGAACATATTCTTCATATTATGCATTACCTAGGGAAAATGTATTTCCTGAAAGGCCAGGTCAGCCTGATTGTCAATTTTACATGAAAACTGGTGACTGTAAATTTGGTGCAGTTTGCAGATTTCATCACCCTAGAGAACGGGTGATTCCCCCACCTGATTGTGTTTTGAGTCAAATCGGCCTTCCTTTACGTCCGGTTAGTCATAGTTATAAACACACATATCTATTTCTTTCTCATAATATATTGAATTTTTTATTCAAGTTAGAGGGTTTAATTTCAATATATGCTTTCTTATAAATGGGTTAATTTGGATTGTTTCCAACTCAAGAGGGTCAAAGGGATTGAACTTTGCTCAAAATGTATTTTTTAATTCATAACACCTCCTATATTGTTTTATTCAGAGACTTGGATTATTATTATGGTGACATGATATCTTATTTAGTGTACTAATTTTATTTATTAAAATACAGAGAAAAAGTGTTCTCTGGCCTGACCTGTACTAAAATTGACCCATTTTGATGTGTTACAATGCCCGGCTTCAGCCTTACCTACCCATCCATTTGCCATCTCTAATCCAAGTGCATGCATGTCAATAGAAATTGTTGACCATTTGTCAAATGCTCAAATAACAACTACTTCAAGGATTGATGTTCTGGTCAAAATGGGTAATTTAAGAGTGGGTTGGGTTGGGCTAGGAATCTAGGATAAACCAGCCTGCAAGCACAATTTTTTATACTTCTCTTTAAATTTTAATGTTTAATAATGCACTCAATATAGTTATGGAAACTGTATTACAACAAAATGAATAATCGAACCATTTGGAATAAATTGATTTAGGAGGCTTTGTATGGATTTAAAATTTAAATAACTTTGGATGAATTTAACTTGTTTGTCCTCCATTTAACCTGTTTTCTTTTTGGTCAAATCCTTTATCTTAACCCTTATCCCTTTGACCCATTTACCAAATCGACCCATTCATAAACAAATAGGTAGAAGTCACCACCCCTAGACTGATTAACAATATTCTTTCCAATTCTTAACAGGGAGAACCTTTGTGTATATTCTATTCTCGTTATGGAATATGCAAATTCGGTCCAAGTTGCAAGTTTGACCATCCAACGGGAGTCTTCACTTATAATATCTCCCCAAATTCATCTCATGCCCACTTGTTAGCATCATCCTCAGTTAGTGGGCCTAGTGGGCTTAGTGACCCATTAAACGTGACATCAGCAGGGCCCGTTAAGGGACCGATTACCATATCAGAAAGAAGACAAATGCTTTCCAGTGATAATAGTAAAAATAATACTGTTGACCCGGAGGAATAATTATTTTCTAAAATCATTATGTCGTATTTAAACAGTTTAAACTGTAACTCCATTTATGTTGTGCATGTACAGAATAAAGTTAACCTATTCTTCTGGAATTCAATTCCATCTAAAGGCTCAAGTTATCAAATACTGCAGTTCTTTATATTTCAATTTTGGTCAACGTTTGGTCAAACACAGTGTGAAGAGTTGTCTGCAGGGTTTGTGAAAGGAAGACGTAAAACCTATCAGCACGACAGTTTTAACACCAAGGAATATTTCTTGGCGATTATATAACAGGTATTATAATTTATAAATCTATTAGATTATGGTTTATATTTTTTTCTTTGGCAAATCGGATTTTAACAGTCCAAATGATTACTAGTTGGCTAATCCTCGCTTTCACTTTATTTGACAAGGACAATTCAAATAATATAATCATCTTAGATTTACACTCAGTTACACTGATAATAATGATTATTAATAAAATGAGACACCTTACTAAAGAAATCGAGTGTAAATCTAAGGTGATTATGCTATTGGAATTATCATTGACAACTAATGTGAAAGTAACAGGTGTCATTGTTTAAATTATTATCAGCAAATCTATCATAGTTTGGACCCTTTCTATTTTTTTGAAGAATATCATAGTTTGGGTTTGTTTTTGCAGAAACCAATGACGCCATTAATTTAGGGATAACGCGGTATGTCCGTTTAAGCTTCAAGATAGTTCTTCAAGTATCTTGCAAATAAACGAGGTAAAATCATTTTTTTTTAATTAGAAAAGAAATATTAGAATGGTTCACCATATGTTATAAATGTTTCTCAAGTTTCTTGATATGAAACTAGTAAAATGTCAAATGGGTCAAAATGTGAGTGTTGGGTAATTGGTCAAAATGTCAAATGGGATTGGGTCGGGTTTGGTTTGCATTTTATAAAATCTTTATACAGTTTGTTGAAAATATTAACATTTACAGGTAAGAAACGCATGTATAAATTTTGTTAATTACCATTTAACTTTTATAAAAACACTATTCTTATAAATTATTTATGAATGAACATTTATATACTAGATATATACTAATAGACGCTTTTATAAGTTTTAGCATATATTAATCCTTATTATACATTTTGTTAATAAATTTATCTTTGAATTTCTTCATGTATATTTTCATTCGTCCCGAATGATATATAAATAATTCCTTGCTACTTTTAGCATGATTATAACCTTGTATATTGTGAGTGGTAGGATATCCTGGATTTGCATAATTGAACTATATACGAGTCTCTAAAATTATTAAAAATAAATAAATACATAAATAAATAAAGTCAATTACAGATATAATTGTTAAAATTATAGTCACTCTTGAAATTATTTGAAATTTAGAAGTGATTAAACTATCACCCAAGAAATAAAAATTGATATAGCTCATTTTGGTAAATTTGTTATATTAAGTTACATTTCAAGACATCTTCGCATTATCATTTAATATTCTTAAAATTAGAGTTTCACTCTTGAAATGATTGTGAACCACTCATAGAACCAGTTTGGTAATGCCTATTTGAGCCAATTCCCTTTGAACCGATCAGTTATCGGTAGTAAGTGAATCGAACTGGGTTTCAATTTTTTTATTCTTTCAAAGTCCTTTTTTTTTTAAGGTAGAATTACATATATCCTCTTTTAAACTTGAAAAACTCACATATACAATGCTGTTAAAGTATGCTTTGAAGAATATGTAATTATAAAAATTTAGAAGGGATATATGAAATTGCTCAGCAAAACACAAAGTATCATGATATTTTGGTTTAAGTTAGATATATATAAAATTGTAAAGTGTTCTATTATTTATAATATCAAATGGTTTTATTTCCAGTCCGACTCATTCGACTTGTGAACAGGCAAGACGATCGGTTCGCTGGCAAGATTCGGTGTTGATCGATTCCTTTGATTATAAACATGTATATATACGAAAATCAGTAATAAGAATATAGATTAGATGAAACCTGTGAATCCAGTAAAAACATTGTTAATTCCTGACATGGTTCTGACAGCAACCGATCCGATCGGTTCCTGTTTAGGGTGTATAGTGAGGATGGTTATGGAGAGGCTCGGTGGGTCACTAATTCTAGAGGTTAGGAATTCGTGATTATGATGTTTGATTAACCTTAAAAAAACAGAGTTTTAAATAATTTAATATTCTAATTAATATGTAAATTAATGATTATCCGATAAAAGTTGTTTTGTCTTAGTAATTATACCCCTATTACGACGTACAAGAAGACTGTGATGTGTCATTAGTATCTTTATTTGTAAAAGTGATCGATTGAATCCAAGTTTGGTGATCTGTGATTATCTTACTTAACCTTCAATAAACGACCATAGGGCTCCACTCCCATTACAGGGTTCGTTTACCTTATCGATATCATTCTTTATGATCGATCATTCGATGAAAATCTAATAATAGTTTTCAACTAGATTTAGAAAAAAGGCCATGTCTACGATGTACGCATATAATGTATATATGTGTCGGGTCTTAAAGGAAAAAAGTAAAGTTGTACTGATTTTAACGTTATTTTACTTTATTTTTGTGAAAATAATGCTAAAATCATTGGGTTGGTCGGTTAATTAGTCATCATGAGCAGGAGGTCTTATTGGAAGCAATCTCTTTATTCATACGGGGTAAAGTCAAGGTTGTCTACATATTACCCTTCTCAGACCCTACCTTAGTTTTGCTAATTATGGGATATACTGAGTACGATGATGATAATGAAACTAGATTTAGAAAAAAGTGATATACTTAACATGATGTTCTAAAGGAGCTTTTTGTTCTTTCACAATTATTCTTACTGTGAGACTATGTTCACAAAACTATGATGGTTAGAAGCGACGGATTTATTTTGTCACTTGAAATTTGAATATTGACTATACTCTATATATTTATATTGTATACATGGCTGGCTCTTTGTGGAAAAAAATGAATAAGGCGGGGGCTCCAATTCAAAAAAAGAACGCAATAGTTTTTTATAAATATGTTTTATAATCCATAGATTAATTGGTTTATATAAATTTCTATTGCAGATTAGTTTGATCAACGGATAAGCCTATAATTATTCAAAATCAAACAAACCAAAACCCATATCATTCACTCTTTCTAATTGATGATTGACCCTAAGTTTAAAAATAAGCATCTTATTTCATATTCATAGCCAAACATTGATTCGTTAAAACTCAATATTGTTAACTATTTATTGATTGTTGAAGATACAAATGTTATAAATGAAGTATTAAGTTGCGAAAAATAAATAACATATTACCCTTTATGTATAGTTTTCTTGCACGTATATTGAGAAACATGTGTACATAGAGAAATCTTGTGTTATTTTAAATAATTGACGCGTATATCAAAAAATCTTGGGTCATACCTATCAAATTTGGTTTTAGATACGAATCATGTAGTGTTTTACGGATCGTTTACTATATGATCCTTGTAACGCCATACAACTCATAGATTCTTTACTATATGGTCCATGTAACGCCATACAACTCATAGATTCTTTATCAAAATGACATGTCAAGATCACAACTTTTGTCGATTTAACTAAAAATATACGAGCCATATGGTCCTATATAGCTTGTATAGGTAACAACGTTGATAGTGTGTACTGTGTGGTAACAAGGATAGGGCATATATACGAGATTCCTTTTCATTTGAGAACACTAAAAACTTTGGATTTAACAAAAAAAATCAGGCCTCAAATTAGGAAAAAAAGGTAATAATAATAAAGAGCTAAATTGAGTAAATTCCTATAACTGTAGGCAAAATAATCATCTGAATTAGATATGTATAGATACGTTCACGTGAAGAATCATGTTTTTTCAGATGTTTTCATATGAACTTCCCAATTGCCATTATTTTATAAGATAGTGAGATCTATTAACCAAATTTGAGTTTAGTGAATCCAATTAAGCGTTAAAACAATTTGACCTTCACAATCTTAAAGAAAAAATATCATATATTATCATCTTTCAGAACTTGTAAAACATCCTATAAGCAAATGTGATAAAAAAGTAAGTATGATCTATATGATAAAATAATATATATTTAATAAATAATAAACAAACCAAACTCAAGCTTAACAAATTACCAACAAGCTACGCTTGAACTTTAGATATAGAGCTTGAAATGAGTTAAGATCGATCTCAAGCACTCTTAAATAAGTTCGGCCTCACCTTGATAGTTAGAAAAAAAATCTTGAATCTTTCATAGTACAAAAATGAAATTGACAATTTGTTTATAAATCCAACACACTTATAAACATGTTATAAAGTCTTTCATATACTTATAAACAAGTTTATGTTCTACCAAAAACCCAAAGAAAACTAGCATTTATTTTCAATATATTGAATTATAAATCAACCTACAAAATGCCAGTCCGATTTCATCTTCTATGACAACCACCAATCTGGTCCGCCGGGTTTCTTCACCAAAATCTGATTATATTCTGGTCTTGATGTCTGCAATAAATTCATTGAATCATTTAATTACGGTATATTCTAATGATTAAGGGCGTGTTTAGGATTATTCATTACTTCATTATAACCCTTCATTTGTTTAATGCTTCTTGAAATAAAAAAGATTTGGATAATCATCCAAATCAAATAAGCAAATTGGATAACAAATATCAAGTTCAATTCCCGCTTGAGGCGATTTTCCTTGGTGGCCATCGACCTGGTTACGGCTACACTTTACCTGTTTATGCCGGTTAGTCGGGTGTTTTTTTTTTTTTTTTTTGGGGGGGGGGGGGAGGGAGGGGACCAGGGTTTACCACTGTATGTAGGTTCTCACAGTCATCAAAAGAATAATAACGAATAAAGTAAATAAAATTCGAAACAATAAGTAGATGAGCAGTTCTAATAAGCAAAATCCCAAACACCCCATAGGAACTGAAGGGTTGTTTTGGAACTGAAAATCTTATTTTTGACACTTGGTATCACATGAATTAGTTTCCAGTGTTTGGAATACGTCCTCTTGATAATCAGTTTTGGATAATGAATTTTATATCAGCTGTACTAATAATTTACCGGTAAACTAAATTTTATTATTTACACATTATATTAACCTAATGAAGAAGCTTTCAATTTCTGATATCAAAAGCAATCTCTTACTGTAACAAAATTGTTATTTTCTTCAAATTATGTCAAAAATAATAATAATTATAAAATAGGGAAAAAAACATAATTTAGCAAACACCCAAACATCAATTATCAGATTGCTACAGCTGTGAAAAGCAAAAACTTGTGCAAACACAATTAGATGACTTTTTGGCTTTATTTACTAATTTTAATTTAATTCGATTATCTATATGCTTACAAACAACAGACGTGAATGATTCCTTAAATTCCTACATGCCAAATAAACAAGATGAAGGATGTAACAAAACATAATCACTTTTTTGCTTGTTTCATTAGTCATTACCATATGACGGCTTTCCGATTTCTCGAAAATTTTATTCATTTGGTAACTATCAACCATATAGGATATAAGGCAATAATGAAGATAGATGAGAGCAAAAAGAGCATCTTCCGTCAAGAAAGATCCGAGTGTACAAAAATATAGGATTGAAGAAGCATGTCTCATAAATTAACAATTTCCACATACGCGGTTTTGGTTTTAGATTTCATACAAACAAGTAGCCAAGTAATTTTTTAAAATTTCTTATTCAAAGCAACTTATTCTTATGGCTTATCTTTTATAAGCAGAAGCAGATAGTCAACCTACAGAAACCAACTTATTTTCCCTCAAAAGGTAAACTTTTAATCTTGGATCCACCTAATATAATCATTTTGACATAGACAATTTCAAAATGCTTACTGAAAACAGCTTATTTAGGAATAATTCTTAATCCAAATTCCAAACTAGGGGTGCTAAATAACTGCTGAACTAACCAAACTGCCCAAATCAAGCAAAGCTGGTTTGATCGATATGAAACATACATGGTGGTTTAGTCCTGAGGGTTTAAGGTTTGATTGTTTGAAACGTGATACCAGCCATTTAAGAACATGTAAATCTTAGTTGACATATTCAAACATGGTACAATCATTAATATTGAACCATAAATTGACCACCTAGGTAGATCAGATTAATTCAATGTTGATTGTTCATAACCAATTGTTAACAAACACCAAATAATTAATTTTAGCAATCAACATCGCAATTTCATATAAAATACCAACACCAAAGATAGATAACACATATATAAGAATATTACTAGATGAAAGCATGATCATGTTCCCTAATTTTTCAGTAATTTGGGGGAAAAAACCCTAAAATAACAATCCAACAATAAAAATTGATGTTCAAAGTAAATTGAATACGGGGAACTAACCAGATCTTTGAAGAGGATGAAAGCGATGATAAAGAAGAGAACGAATAGGATCTCAAACTCAGCAAATCGAACGAACCTAAACACCGAGTCAACAGCCCGTGTGAGTGACGATTCGTCGTCTCTTCTTCTCGCGGGACCTGATCGCTTCGCCATATCTGTACTCTCAAATAACAATCGGATCTTTTGGGCAATCGATCGTTTATCAATTTCGACAAATCTTCAATTTTGAGAATTGAGGAACAAACAAAACACAGGGAACACCAAAATGAAAATAATATGAAACTTTAGGGGCCTAGCATTTGTGTTTTTAAAACCGGATCGGACGTTAAACTAGACCGAATGTTATGCTGGTTACTGGTTGGATCGGTTGAATCAGATTCAAGATTCATATTCAAAAACCATATGACATAATAAATATATAAAAAAACTCCAAAAAAATTACAAAATTATAAACATAAACATTAAACAACATAATCATGTTAAAAAAATATAATGTTTGATTCTAGTGTTCCTTTCATTAGATCTTAGTTAAAAAAAGACTTAAAATCAGGTTCACCAGTGAACCGTTTCCAGTACAACCATTAAACCAGCTCAACCGTCTCGTTCCCCTAGAAGCGGTTCACATGTTACTTCCTAATCCGGTCGGGTTTTCAAAACAGTGACAACAACACAATGGTCCTTAGAATTTTCAAAGTTTGACTTGAGTTGGCTGACTACAATTTTTTACGGTTAGGTTTGAAAGGATGAAATCAACATAACTTGCTTATCACTTTGGTTTCACAGTCGGTTTTTCATTCTAACTCTGGTTGGTCAGATTTTGTCATAGGTATCACCTACTGGCCCATGGTAATAGAGGCAAACAAAAAAATCGGTTTGGGTTTATAAACCGGTATATGAATGATCTCAAACCGGTTCCATCCAAACCAGTGGTTTGGCACAGGTTTGAGATTTTACCATCAAAACCGGTTCCTAAACCGATCCAAACCGGTTTCAAACTCCACCAAACCGGTTCCTAAACCGATCAAAACCGGTTTCAAACTCCACCAAACCGGTTTCAACTCGTCCGAACCGGTTCCTATAGGTTTGGCATCTCCCTCTACCAAACTGGTTTCCAAACCGAACCAGCTTCATCCCAAACCGGTTTAAGACCAACATTCACCAAACATGACCGGTTCCTAACCCGAACCGGTTTGTCAAAAAAAAAAAAAAACGGTTTGTACAACACTACATGGCAACAACACGTTACCTGAACATCAATTTTGATCATCAGCGTCTCGACTCGTGACTTTGTTAGCAACTCTGTTTTTGTCATCAACTGGTGACTTACGTATCAACTCGTGCACATAACCCTTTAGTTGCAACCTATGATGATGTCATCGATTGCGAAGTTGCTCATTAGTAGTGAATTTGTTGACGCCATTGGTAGGGTTGTTCACGAGCCGAACCAAACCGAGCAAGGGTATGCTCGTGTTTGGCTCATTTTGGCATTTTCAAACTGAGCGGCTTGGCTTGGTTCGGATTTGCATAATCAAGCCAAATGTTGTGCTCGTTGCTCGGCTCGTTTTAAAACCGAGCCGCTCGGCTTGGTTCGGTTTTGCTCGGTCTAAAAATAAAATTTAATGCAACGAATAACTACCAACTGTCATCTACTTAGTTATTCTGGTTATATATCAACACTCACATTAACAACTAATAATCTCAAACCACAACAATCAAATTTGAGATTAAAGGAAGCCATGCTCAGTAACAATAATTTCAAGCAATAACATAATTTTTTTAAAACATAATCCAATGAGTATAAACTCTAACAACACGTCCAAACATCCATACTAGTTTAAGCCAAAAGATCACGGCTCGGAGTAAACGAGCGTTGAGTATTGGTTATCTAAGAATTATGTTAAAATGTAAAAAGTGAAACAAATTGATCTGAAAATTAGTATAATATTATTTGGTATTGGGTATTTGCCTATTTGACTATTTTGAAAGTACTTTAAATATAAAAAAAATTATATTAGTTATGCATTAACAAAATATTATATTATAATTTAGTTATACTTAAGCGAGCAACAGTGGGGTCTTAGAGTAAGTGAGGGAGGTGTGGCCGCACATGACCAATTTTTTTTAGAAGACCCTAATTTTTTAAAAGAATTTGTATATATCCAATTTTTTAAATATATTTAACTCAGTGGCGAATTTTATAAAAGCCAAAAGAAAATTTTTTCTTCAAACACTTTGACCCAGTAACTCATTACAATTTAAAATTTAGGTAAAAAACAAATTAACTTACTTCATAATTAGTTACAAACTAATTACCACACACGCACACATAGGGGCCCATTTTTAGCATTTGCACACGGCACATAATCTCTCAGAGACGGCCCTGGCGAGCGAGACAACCGAGCGACTATCCGAGCGAGCTTAACTTGGCTCGTTTATAAACCGAACCGAGTGTGCTCAGCTCGTTTAAAACCGAGCAAAATTCGAACGAGCTTTTTCCGAGCGAGCGACGAAAGAGCAACGAGCAGCGATCGGTTTGGACAGCCCTAACCATTGGTCCATGTGGTTTAAATATTTAATTTTTTTATTAGATATAATTTAACACTTTCACTTATAAGTGATGGTACCCAAAAACACGGTAATTAACAGTTAACACTACGTTATATAGATAGCGTGACATGCTAGATAAAAATATATTTGTTTTCTCTAAATATATCTACTTTTTGCATCAAATTTTATATTTATGTTTTTTACGTTGTATTTAAAAACACATTGCAAAATAAAACAAATCATTACAAAAATAAAGTATGTTTTTAGGTGATCCAACCCTTGTAAATAGATAATACATAACAGATAATTAATTACACAACACATCTAAACGCATTTTATCTAGAATTAAGATTAAATAATAAATTTAAACTTATTTTTATAAAAGTCGTTGAACAGTCATTATCAGAAAAAATAAATAAATAAAATAAAAAGTTGAACAATTTATAATACATGTTGGTGCATGGACCATAAAAACACTTTCAAACCCACAATCATTCTCCAATGGTTTTGCTGGTGAAACACT
Organism: Mikania micrantha; assembly: GCA_009363875.1. NCBI lineage: Eukaryota > Viridiplantae > Streptophyta > Magnoliopsida > Asterales > Asteraceae > Mikania > Mikania micrantha. The sequence goes on along the minus strand of CM018691.1, from coordinate 2,514,509 downwards.
CTTTGAATTGTGGCGTCCAATTCAAGTGTTTTGTTTTGGCCCCTCTCCTTTGTGTTACTTGTTTTCCTATAATCACAATTCAAAGTGCCTCAAAAGGAAAGAATCAAAATATACATCATGTCATAACTTTTATTCCAAGTTTTTGTAAATTTATTTTATTAGCCATTTTTTTCTAGAAAATAAAACTCGTTTCCTGACAAAATTACCGACAATATGTATCGTCTATATGTATTGTTGTCAGAGAAAAAACATGTTTCAGTCAGGAAACGAGTTGTGTATCAAACAAATGGGTTTTTAAAATAGAGTATATTGTCAAGATAATCTTTGTGATTTGCTGTTATTTTACTATTGGTTCTTAGGTTTCATAAATTAGTCATATGGTTCCAATCTTTAAACATTAGCAACACATATGGTTCCTAAATTTCACTCTTGGTCGATAGATTTTCTTGTAACTTAATTAAGGATTGTATGTGTTACAATTGTTTAAAGTTTGAGATCATATGCGTAATTATGAAACATATTGGGACTATATGGGTAATTTATGAAATATGTTAGATTTATATGGATAATTTATAAAACCTAAAGATAAAGAGTGAAATACTAACAAATCACATGTATTATTTTGATTATTCTAATCGGTTTACCGGATGCATTGATAATCTGAAAAAAAAAATAGCGAATAGTGTGTTGTAGTTGATAGATTTAAAATGATTATTATAATAAAGTAATTAAAAATATAGTTGAATATTTTATATTTTAATTTGGTATTTAATGGGAGTAAAAAGATCAAGATTTGATTAATAAGCATATCAGCAGATAACTTTTAAGATTTTTTGTCGATGGGTAACAAGCAGCGGAACCCGACAACCACCAGACCCGAGACATAGTTTTATAATCTCGTATGAATATTCTATTTATTATGATCTAAATTTATATTTTTTTTAATATCTTAAATGTAAAAAAGAAATATTATTATATCTTAATTAAATCGGTATAAATAACTATTTTATTATTAACAACAAATATACTAATTTGATTTGATTTTGTTATGCTAGTGATTGTCATAATTCATTTTTTTCCAATATTTATTTACGTCAAATAACAATATTCTTATTACCAACAAATATACTAATTTTATTTGATTTATTAAAAATTTTAGAGTAAACTATTATTTTTTTCTTAGATGTTTACACCAAAAATCAGCTTTTGTTCCTTAACCTTATAACATGTCATTTGTGTCATCTTCTTTTAAGTTTTCATCAATTTTCATCCCTAAAAAACAAAAGGTTTAAGGACGAAAACTGATTTTTCATGTAAAATTTCATCATCATTGTCGTACTCGGTATATTTTGTTATTAGTAAAGTTAAGGTAGGGTTTTAGGAAGGTAATATGCAAATAAATCTTACATCTACCTGACACCTGTAGGAATATAAAGGTTACTTTCAATGAGACCTTGGTTCATGATATTTGATTAATCAACCAACCCAACGCTTTTAACGTTATTTTCTCAAAAATAAGTAAAATAACGTTAAAATTAGTGCATTTTTACTTTTATCCTTAAGATCTGATCAATATATACATTATATGTATGTATTGGAGACGGCACCTTTCATGTAAAACTTTAGGACGAAAATTACAGTTTCCTCAAACTAAAGTTAATATTTAAATATCATAAAAAAGAAAAAGAAATGGAATGGAATTCTCTTTCTCCCCAAAAATCTAAAGAGGTGTTTGGAGTTGTTGGGTGTGTTTCATTAACTTAAAAAATCAACATTTAACTTTTGGTTGCATGCACTACTTTAGTTGGCAAGACCTTTTAATCTCTCTACCAAACTCAAATCTTCAAAACTCAAAGTTGATCTCAAAAGTGTATTTGACTTTGCATCACAAGTACATACATATTCTAAGTATCATCAAATCACATTAGATATCATGTCCTAACACATAATTTGGTATATCTTAACTACAAAGCATACACAATACTCCCACCATATAAACCACCCCATCCTTCCTTCATCAACTTCTCATCCATCTCCATAATGAAAGACCGAATGGAGCGTCTTATAATTTTCCCATTTACCGCAGGTTGTGTCTCTTCTTCAAGCGTATCGGTTTGTATACAACATGGAAGACGGCCAAAGGAGCTTTTCAACTCGGCTCAAACGGGTATGCATATACATATTTTGTATATATCTCACTACGTACATATTTTCACTAAGGCTGGCAAAACGGGTCTTAACGGGTTTCAGACGACGCGATTACTGCGAATATAAACATGAAAACGACTTGTTTAACACTTGGTTTGGCGATTTGAGTATGACAGTTTTATATTTTATGCAACAAAAAAGATAAATGATGAAGTCTAGCTTCTTAATTTTTATGATTTTTAAAAAAGTAAAAAATCAAATAGTAATTTTTTTGCGAAACAGGTCTAATCGTGTTTTAACAGGTACCCATTTTGCCAGCCCTAATTTTCACCAACGAAGGTGATTACCACAAAAGTACTCATGAACAAAGAAAGGGTATTTTTAATGTTCATTAGTAACAAATCGTGTTGTTGGTGAATGTCATTTAATTTTTATTGTTTGTCTACTGTCTAAATGTAATAAAGAAAACATTAGCCAATGTGGGACTAGCCCACTTGGTAGAGGCATTGTTTCTTAGAAAGGAGGTCTTGGGTTCAAATCCAAGCAACGGAGAATATTGGATGTAATTTAGAAGTAGGAGTATGATAGTATGGCCGTTCAAAAAAAAATAAAGAAAACATTAGGTCAAAATTTGGAAAAACACATGTGAACTAAGATAAAATTACTTTTTTTTGGTAAATTTTTCATATCAATGAAAATAACATAGGCAAACCAAAAAAATAACCTTTTGTGTGTTTTTTTGTAGTGTGTAGGTCAATGGAAGTTGTTAAAGAAGCTAAAGATACATCAAATGATGAGATGGTGAAGGGTTTGTCTAAATTTCCCACATCAAAACCTAATATATACGTTGGGTTTCACAGGCTCACTCGAACCATCAAAAGTTTGTCTCAGTCGCTTGGTAAGTCATGACTTGTGATTCATACGTTTAAAAAATGTACCTACTTTATTTATTAATTTACTAAGTTAAAATCACATGTATTACATAGGTTGAATAAATCAAATATGTTACAAACAACATTTTTTATTAACATTTGTATGTTTAATAGCATTAATTGTTGATAAATAATAAAGGATGAATTTTTAAAATAATAAATTACAAATAATAAAAATTTAGGAATTATAAAATTACATTTCAAGATATTATATAATTGGAATTTCTTAAAAGAACAATTATATATTTGATGTTTAATAATATAATTTAATTATTCAAAATCATTAAGATTTAATTTATTTAATATAAAAGACATATAACATTTAATATTAGAGATATGCGGAAAAAATTTTCTAAACTTTATGAAGTTGTGACAGTGACAAGTGTTACTATTCTTTTATTTTAACGAGATTTAATTATTAAGTTATTTATGATCTTTAAGCTACCCGGTGAAGAAAAGAAAGTAAGAAAGCACGTGAGGTGATCAATTCTTTACGCTAGGTTGTTCTGTTTTAGTCGGTTTCATTTTTAATTTAAAGACAAAATCTAATATTTCTCTGTATGCACACGTGCACGTGTATGTGTATGTGTATGTGTTTTTTTTTAACGGTAAAGGCCTCAATCGTGTAAGCCCACAGTTTCTCGGCTATGGCACTAAGGTCTAGTTACCTGAACCTCTCATGAGCCCCCACAGGAGGAAACCCCACTGGAAAACCCCCTGATCTCCCTCAGACTCGCTTTTCACTGCAGAAGGGTTTCGACCCTGATACCTCTCATTTGGAAGAATCCCTGGGTTAGAGGTGGCCAAACCGGGTTTTTTTGGAACCGGAACCGGTTTTTTGCCGGTTCCAATTTCTCTGAAAACCCAGAACCGCCCGTACCCACCGGTTCGGTTCGGTTCTGAGTACGTTGGCCACCTCTACCTGGGGTACCGTTGAGGCACTGCCTCGTTGGTGTGTGTGTGTGTATGTAAACACCGTGTTTTTTTTCTTTCATGTTTTTGAACGGCCAACAAGTATATTTTAAGATCAGTCACCTACGTAAACATAATAACAAAAGGTCACTTATGCCCGTAAAACACAGACAACAATGGTGACCCGACCCGCCCACAATTAAGGAACCCGCCGTCCAAATTAAAGTCTCATTAATTATAGTAAAACATTTTGACTCATCTAGAATATAATATATGGTTCCATGTAAAACTCAAACTCGACACATAATATTCGCATTTAAAAACCTTTGGCATGAATTTTCCTATATATACATGTATGATTTAATATTGCTTTAATGAACCCATTTTTTGCACCTAGTCATAGAAAATCTCAAATACGTCACTATTTATTACTATAACCAATAACATTCGACAAAAACTAACAACCCCATTGAACATGTTATATAAACATACATATAAATTGGGAATTATTGGCTCTTATGGACAAAGATTTGGATTTTATTCAAAGGATTAGACAGAGTATATTTATAAATGTTAGCTACTTAAAAGACGGATCAAAATATCCGAGAATTATCAAGGATATGAGATTTATTCAAATGACAACTAACAAGTTGTAAAAAACTAAAAACAACATTTATAGTCATATCATTTAAGAAGTATAAAAGTAATTTTTTTTAAAGTATGAAAAATTATTTTTCTACCCTTTAAACTTGTGACTATAGATGATTATTTTAATTTTCAAATAACAACGATTCTCAGTTAAATATCATTCTCAAACATATAATCAAGTGTAAACAACATCCAAAATTGTTTATCTATAAAGTGTAATTTCATTAAGTAGCTTACCCATTAAATTTCTTGTATATCAATAATAACTATAACATATTGTCTACATGATATTGTTTGACACATTTAAATTATAATAATAGCATTCAAGGAGGAGGTAGATGATCAAGAAATAGAGTTGGAGATTGGCCTTCCTACGGATGTAAAGCATGTGACACACATTGGGTTCGATGGACCATTGACCCATGGTGCCAATGGTTGCAACCACTTGGCTTTCTCTGAGTTTCTCTCACTAATTCCCGGTTCCATGGCTCAACACGAGGAACGTGCAACCGTTGTACCAACACATGTAACTCGCGATACACAACACGCATCCTCTAAGTCTGGTGATGCTAGGGAAAAATGAAATGATTGTACATATATAGGGTGAGGGATGCTATACAATTCTATGAAGGTGTGTGAAAAGTAGTTGTGTGTGAAAAATAGTCGTGTAAACTAAGTTGGATGTCATGTATGTGATAAAAGTGTCCTTATAAAAAATATGACATGATTAATACTATGATTCTTAATGTTTATTTTATTTTCTTTTATTTCGATTTATATTTAGAAGATTTCAGAGAGTTTCAATTTATTTATTTATTTATATTTTCTTCCCATTTTTCAAAGTGTACATCTCATCGTATATATCTTCACACTCTACAGTTAACTCAAACGTATTTATTTTATTTCACATAGTTAACTCAAAAGTATTTATTTTATTTGTGAAATGTACAAGAAATCATATTATAAATGTGAGAGGTAGCTTTAATTTAGATATGAAGAAAAACACCATTAGACAGACCACAATGGTCGTCCCGCCCGGCCAGCGGGCCTCCTCCCCTCGGCGGCGTCTCACGGGAACACCGCCCCCCTTATTCGCGGCTCCCGCTGAAAAGCCTTCCACGGCTCCCGCTCCCCGTCGTGAATGTCGTGAATGGTGCAATGTGATTGGCCCAAAATCAATTAAATGTGGGATGATGTGGAATAGTGGGGAAGTGTTTTCAGTGGGGTGATCATTGTGGGTGTTAAAGGTTTTCAGTGGGGTGATGACGTGGCAGGAAATTTCAGTGGGGAAGGGTTTTCAGTGGGGTGACCGCTGTGGATAGTCTTAAAGCCAGGTAACTTTTAGCAAAAAGATCTATATTCTTATTACTGTATACATCAAAGTATTTTGCATTATATATCATAATTACAAATATTGTAACCACACATTCTAAATGCATTATGCTAAAAGCCTAAAACCCTATACAAGGTCTCATACATGTAATGATGTAAATGTTTATCCTGTGACGACGATGCACGCTACAACCCCTCGTCGGATGATTTAACGTTCTTTAGCCTATGATGTCTACTTGTTTAATTACGTATCGATAAAGTGTTTACAAGTAATCTTATACAAGCCTTATAGAAAATTTGACATATTAAAACTATGTTCATTAAAATGTTTTATTTTGTTTTGATTTACATTTGGATGATTTTCAAGAGGGCCAATTGATTTTAAAAAAATTTATTTTACATTTTTCAAATTGTGTGTCTCACTATATATATCTTCACATTATGGGTGTAAACGAACTAAGGCAGCTCGTGAAATACTCGAGATCGGATCGGTAAAAAGCTCGAACGAGCCGAGCCTTAACGAGCCTGAGCTCGAGCCCAAAAGTGTGGCTCGTTTAGTTATCGAGCCCGAGCCCGAGCCCAAGCTTTACATATCGAGCTCGAGCCGGCTCGCGAGCCATCACGAGCTTTTTGTTTATATAATTTTTATTTTTTATATTAAGTATTTATTTATAAAATTAATTATTGCTGTATATAAAATTATGATAAATATATTTAAATCAAATATTTTATGTTAAGTTTAGAAAATATAATTAAATTAATAATTAAAGTAAATAAATTAAATAAATAAAATCTAAACGAGCCGAGGTCGAACCTAAAAATTTTCTAACGAGCCGAGCTCGAGCCTAGTAAATAATGCTCTTAACGAACCGAGCTCGAGCTCGAGCTGAAGCCTTAATTTACACTTCTACACGAAAAAACAGGGGGCGGTCGCCCCCTCTCCCCCCTCGGCTACGCCCATGGATGCACCCTACAACCCCTCTTCAAATGATCTAACGTACGTTCCTCAGCCTATGATGTCTTCTTGTCTAACAACATATAGTTAACGTTTTACAAGTAATCTTATACAAGCCTTTTACAAGTCCATTTAATGACATTCTAACGGTAAATGTTGTATTCTTCATAATTTGTAAGGCCATGTGTTATGAATCACACCTCCTCACTCTACGTAGGCGCCACATAATCAACCAACACCATCACCCCCTTATCACTTCATAACATTTTTTCATATGTCCTCCATCACTCCACGTCATCACCACCTTTATTCAATATTTTATTATTTGAATTTTATTTTTTAATTATAAATTAAATTAAAAAAAATATATAATATTATTAAAAAATTAATATTACAAAATAAAATAAAAAAAATTACAAGATAAAAAAAATTAAAATACATAAATAAATTAAAAAAACATTAAATAAATTAAATACTTTTAAAAAAAACTACATATTTTCTCTTCGATAGACATGTTCAACCAAATCGCCTTTAAGCATGTTATGTATCTCTCTGCTTCGGATCTCGGCTTGTATTTCAACCCTTTCTTCCGGTGTAACCTCTTCAACCGGAGGGTCGACCTCTTCGTAATTTTGGCAAATAGTTTTTCCTTTGCCCTCTAAAATCATGTTATGCAAAATAATACAAGCATACATGACGTCTCGAATTTTATTTTTGTGCCAAATCCTACATGGATTATCTATCATATGCCATTTATTTTTAAGTACACCAAACGCTCGTTCGACATCCTTTCTCGCAGTCTCTTGAGTCTTTTTAAAATATTTTCGTTTGTCATCGTCTTCACGAGGACATGTAAATGATTTGACAAACGTAGCATATTCAGGGTAGATACCATCGGCAAGATAATACCCATACTTATATAGTAGGTATCGTTAGCATAAAATGAAGACCCCGACGCCACTCCGTCTAATATGTCGTCAAATATCGGGGATTGATCTAAAACATTTATATCATTATTCGAACCAGAAACACCAAAATACGTACGCCATATCCAGAGATCATTAGAGACCACCGCTTCAAGCATTATTGTAGGATGGTGGTGATCGCCTCGTTGATGAGATCCTCGCCAAGCGGTTGGGCAATTTTGCCACTCCCAGTGTGTGCAATCAATGCTTCCAACCATGCGGGAAACCCGTGGACATCATCATGCACATCATAGATTTGTTGAATGTCGCTCCATGTTGGTTTTCTCAAATATCGCGTGCCGTATAATGCGATAACACCTTCACAAAAGTTGTAAAAACTATCTCGTGAAATTTTATCCGACATCCGTAAATATTCGTCCCAAGAATAGCTGCATGTGACGTAGGCCAACAGTCGAATAACACTTGTACACTTTTGCAATGGTGTGAAACCTGCTACACTCAATGCATCTGACCTTTGTTGAAAAAACGGAAAATTTTCTTCCATATCGCTAACGATTCGAAGAAATAAATTGCGGCTCATTCGAAAACGACGTTTGAAATGATTTTCGTCGTAAGTTGGATTTTGACTAAAATAATCTTGAACGAGACGCTTGTAACCACCTTTATGATCACGGTTTATTTTTTTTCTTCATAACACTTGTGCAGAGTTTTCTTCAATATCAGCTACGACGGATGTTACTGTTGCTTGAACGCTGCGTAAAACATGAACGTTCCTTCATCTGAATCGGATGATGACGATTTCGTAATTTGCTCCTCCCAACTCATTTTTTTTAATTGTAAATTCGGTTATTTTATAGAAAAATAATGGTTATTTTAGAGAGAATTGTGTGGAGTTGAATGTTGGTTTAAGATGAGTGGTTTATTTATAGTGGTTTAATTTTTTTTTTTAATTCCAATGGTCATATTTATTTATTTATTTATTTTCTTCTTTTCAACGGTCACATATAAGTTTTTTTTTGTTTTCTTCATTTTTTTCCCTCCCCAACGGTCATCACCTCATGAGGACGCTCACGTAGCTGCAATTCACGTCACCCTCACGCCCCTATGTAAAGTGGGTGGGGCAAGACCGGGGCGTGACCCAGAAGCATCACGCCTGGGTCACGGTGCATAATACATGGCGTAAGAGTTTAGATTATGCTTTTTTATAATAAAAACAACTCAAAAAGATTATTATGTAACAATAAAAAAAACATTAATTATATTAAATATAATATTTTTTTAAGGGTGTGGCTAAATGTACCCCCCTTTGAACTTATCATACCCCCTCCCCTAAAATATTAAATATAAATTTGTTATAATCAACCCTTCAACTATATAACACAACCAAAATACACCAAATATTATTTTTACTTTAAATTATACTAAACGTATCCCCTCTTACTTGGCATACCCTATACAAAATATAAAATTAAATTCATCCAAAATCAGATTTATTTGTATGAACCCTAGTTCCTCTTTGTTCAAATTTGATTGAACTGAGGCCCGATTGTTGTTACAAACATAGGGCTTTCGTTCCTCGAACAAAAACGAGTGTAATTGTATATGAAACACCTACCTTAGCTAACTAATTCATGTTCGTTGCTTGATGAACCGAAGTCGAACCGTCGGGTTCTTACATGCCTTTTTCTTGATTTGTGTTGAGATTGTGAATAGCTTTTGTTTACGCAGAGAGTTTCGCAGAGGTTAAAGGATTGTTTGGGTTCAATTAATTTTGAGTTTTATGCTCGTTTTAATAGACTTTGAGTTTGAGTTCGACTATGGTTATTTAAGCTTGAATTTCGTATTTATTTGATTTTTAAACGATGAATTGATGATGATAATGATTCCGTGATGTTTGAGTTTTGTAAAAACAGTCCCTCATGTTTTTATTTAAAGCTTTATGGATCTTTTTAGTTAACTAAAAACATAAGGTTTACTTGTATATATTTAAAAAACTTAAAGAGGGGGTACGACAAGTAAAAAAAATACAAAGGGGGGTATATTTAGCATAACTCTTTTTTAATCATAGCTTCTGAAACAAGTGATCGCAGTCGTCAAAGGATTATAACTTTGACCATTATACAAAACAAGTCAAACCAAGTACAACATCTGATGCAAAACGTACAACTCAACAAGCACCATACATCCACGTAATTTCATGCGGGATTACAGAATCCTAACGAATCGTTCTAAAATCTAATAAATCACAAATTCATAGGATAATTAAAAAAGAAAAAAGAAAAAAAATTGCAAGCTTGTAACATAAAAAGGAAACAAAATCAAAAATAATATCATTGGGGAGGATTACGATCGTTTCCTTTGATCTTTACGCCCCCAATCGAAAATTTCAACATCATGAATTGATTGATTCATCATCTTCTTCTTGATTCAACAATTATTAACGATGGTATTGATGATCACCAAGTGTAGACGGAACGAATTGATCGAAAACAGCGATCGCTGCGGCGACGGTGGTATTGGTGCCGGTGCCGGTATTATTAGTACCGGTTGCAATACTGGTGGCATTGATACCAGTACCAATGCCGGTGTTATTGACTCCGGTGATGGTAGTATTGGTACCGGTACCTGTGACAATCCGAGAGATCCAACTATTCCACCGGCTAATTTTGCTATTGTTGAAGATCGAATTTACAGATCTGGATTCCCCAAACCTTTGAATTTCCGGTTCCTTGAAACCCTACAGCTTCGATCGATCATGTGAGTTTGATTTTTTAATTGAATTGTTTGTTTATTGTTCGATTGATTAATCGATGTTTGATGATTGATGAATCTGATGTCTGTTGTTGTAGATATTTGTGCCCTGAACCCTATCCTGATGAAAATTTGGAATTCTTAAAGGCTCATGATATTCGTCTCTTTCAATTTGGAATTGATGGCACAAAGGTTATCTATTAACGTGATGCACAAGTTACAAACTTACAATGTTTGAGTTCGCCTTCACAGTTCATACCAATATTATTTCTTATAAATATTTGTTTACTTGTTTATTATCTCTTAATTGTTTATAATCTCTTAATGGATAACAGATAACATTACGTTTAAATGATTAAGATGCTAGATCTTAATGTTGTATCTTAATCATTCAGACTTAATGTTATCTTTTAATCATCAAAAAACTATAAACTATTATGATTAAAAGTCTACTAAAAAGTCCCTTATACGTAAACAAATAGGGTAAAACTTTGAAAAAGATATTTCTTTATTGCTTTTTATTTTCTTATTCTTTTGAATTTCTTTTAAAGGGATAAATGCATATAATGTCATTTGCATTTACATTTGTTTTATCTTATTTACACATGTGTGGTTAGGTAAAGTAACTTAACTACAAATACATTATTTAAAAATAAAATTATTCAATTTTACATGTATTATAATACATCTATATCTATATCTATAGTATATAATAAATAAATGTTTTCATATGCTACATGTCAAGTTTTTAGACCACTTAAAGATTGTTTTCCATGTATTATAATACATCTATATCTATATCTATATCTATATCTATATCTATACTATATAATAAATAAAGGTTTTCATATGCCACATGTCAAGTTTTTAGACCACTTAAAGATTGTTTTCCCTCCTCTCTCTCATAATTAATGTTTGTATGCCACTTTTTATTAAACTTTGGCTTCGTTTATTTTTTCTCCCTTATTAAATATTAATAGTTTTATTTAAATTATCAAATAATATGATTAAATTATAAATCAATTCTTTAATTTTTTATAAAACGTCTTTGAAAAATATATATTATGTTATTTTAAACAAATAATTTTAAAATTAAATATTTAACATGCATAAGTGTGTAATACATCTATGTTTAATGTTTTACACACACACACATATATATTAAGAAACCTTTTTTTATAAATTTATATTTTTAAAGTTTTTTTGTATAAAAAAGGTATAACTAATATTATTAGTTTTAATATAATCATGTAAATTCAAAACGATGTAATAAAATTATTTTAACTTTGTAAATTTATGAAGACATAATTATAAAATCACATATTTTTTATTCGCAAACCGTGTAATACCGGGGTCTATAACCTAGTTTATGTAATAATTATAGGATTTTCATAGTTGTCTACGTATTATTGATTTGAAACGAACGCTTTCTACAAATGGATATACCATATAAACATATTGGTTGCTTTAAATGTGACATACAAGACCATTATGTAATTGTCTATGTTTTCATCTCTTTTTTTATTATCTTTTATGTGTTATTTGCAGGAGGGCGGTCCAATTTTTTTGACCCGAGTTTTAAATTTTTTCTTTTTTTTTATATATTATATATAATAAAAAATATATATAAAAAATATAAAACATCAATATTTATTAAAATTAAGAGGGTTCAGTTTTTTTTTGGCCCTAAGCCCCGATTTTTTTTTTGTTTTCTAGCGCCGGCTCTTGACCTCTTGTGCAAATGCAACATATGAATATAGCCGTTAAAAAACGTATTATTAATTCTAAGATGAACTTATTATCTCATATATGTGTAACGAAATTCATAGCCGAATTAATTTTATGTATATATGTTTTAATGTTTTCTTTTTCTAATATAGATTTTGGTATGATATAAACATGCAGGAGCTTTCTACAGACGTTCTAAGGAATATTATAACCGAGGTCCTAAAACTTTTGATCGGTATAAAATGTTTAATACAAAATTTCACCATAATCATTATAGAAAATACTTGTATTAAGTAATTACTTGTTTTCTTGCAGATGTGAGAATCCATCCCGTTCTAATACATTGCAAACAAGGAAAGGTATGTAACAATTAAATGTTGTTTTCAAATTAAGGTATAGCTTGCGGTGCGCGCGCGCGCACACACACATATATATATGTGTCGATGTGTCAGCCCTCAAGTGACAAAAGTAAAATTACACTAATTTTAGCGTTATTTTACTTTATTTTCGTAAACATAACGTTAAAAGCGTTGAATTGGTCGGTATTGGAAGCATTATCACTATTCCTATGGGGTAGAGGTAAGGTGGTCTATATCTTATCATCTTCATACCCTATCTTAGCTTTGCTAATGGTTGAATATTCTGTGTATGATGATGTTGTTGTTTTCAAGCTTTATTTAGGCTCATTTTTCCACTTTAAATATAAGTAGGTCCAGATTCTAGTTAGCTTAAAAATTGCCTACTTGGTTAAGAGTTATGATCAAAGAGGCATTGCCTTAGCAACACCTATGGATTGATGTAAAAGTCACAAGCCAAAAGTCACAGGTTCAATATGTAGGATGGAAAAAAAAAAAGGGAAAATTCCCGAAATGTCCGTTTGACCATGATTTTTTTCAAAAGTGTCCATTTGCCTTTTTGTTTCTAAAACATGTCCATTGTATAAATTAGAAATAAGTGGACATTTGTGGAAAAAATTGGGTTAGATGGATATTTTGGGAATTGACTTAAAAAAAATTGATTGTTAAAAAAAAACGCTATGAGTTATGACTGATTTTTTTTACCACAAGTCATTCCCCTGTAATAAAGAGAGTGCTTAGATGTGCGTTTTAAATTTGATAATTTGATTATTGCAATATGAAGATAATAATATAATATACTTTTACAAAATGTAGTGAAGGATTTACTACTTTTGGATGTGTTTTTACTCTTTGAAGTTGTAACCATAAAAATTTTAAGTGATTAACAAATTCTCATAATATAAGAAATATGATACATATCTTTTACCTCTTAATTAGGTTAGAGGAAGGTTTCTTTCATGTTATATTCTATCTTTTTTAGACCATATAAATAACTTTGTTACGTGTGACATTATACTATATAACAAACAAACAAACTTACCTAATATATTCTTATTTTTCAGTAGAGCCTGGGGAAAGGATGAAAACAAACTTACCCCTATCCCAATCGGGTGTCCGCTAATACGTTTGTTTTAGTTTAAAGAGTGGATAATTATAAATTTTATTATTTATATTTTTTTGACCTTTAGTTGCATGTGTTATGATGGCAGCATCGTACGGGTTGTGTAGTGGGATCGTTACGGAAGTTACAAAATTGGTGTTTATCATCGGTGTTGGAAGAATACAAGCTTTATGCGGGCGTAAAATCACGAGAAACAGACTTAAAATTCTTGGAAACATACGACGTCTCATACCTTCGACAAAACCTTCAAACCATAATCTATAAATATCATGTATACAGTTCCAAAAAACAAAGAAGATTGCAATAGGGAGAAGATGTATCACATTAATTTTAGATAACTTATGTTTAGATTCATCTTCTTTCATTTTTGTTAGATTATGATGATGATGTTTAATGTTAGGTTTGATTGACATTATATACCATACAACCATTGATTTAGCATTGTGCAATTGTTTGTATTAAGAGGGTGGGTCTTGCAACAACGGATAAGGTTGATTTATGTGATTTTGAGTTCATGTGTTCAAATCGTGAGAAACAATCTTTCATAAATATATAGATTAAGACTGCATAGTGCATACTGATCACAAAGTAGTATGGTCCTCCCTCCTTACGCTGTGCAAAACAGGATTAAAATCAAGCATCGAGTACGATTCAGTGTTGAGATGTTAAAACATAACATCTCCTAAACACCATCTTGTGCACAATGAGATTTATGATGATACGTTATTTTACTTTCTTTCCACTATGTTTAATATAAACTATTAGACATAATAATAAAAGAGTGAATAAAAAACATGTGTGATTATTACAATTCGCTTTACAAAAAATTTCCCGCGTGACATTTTTTTTAACGTTAATCTAAACTGATCCACTATTCTAACCCAAATATTTATATTTTCAAAGCCTTTAATCTACTTATTCTCGATCATCACTCATCCTTCCTTGATCTTTCTCAAGCATTTTTTTTTTTGAACGGCGATGATCCTACATACTACGTATGTTGTCTTAACAGGGCCCACCGGGCAGAGGTAAGACGCGGCTATATCAGATGCACGGGAACCCCGTGTAATAGGTAAACCCTTGCCCCCCATTGGTCCAGAACCCGAGATTAAGCTCAAGATTCCTTCCCTCACCTAGATGTCCTTTAAATTGCCTCTGGCAGGACTCGAACCCATGACCTCTCGGTCACAAGGTAAAGCCCTAACCATTACATTAGGCTAGATTTGCAGGACTCTCAAGCATTTAATATTATTTATATTTTAGCAAAATAGGTTTTATATTTATAAGAAGCAAACATTAGTAGTTCTAAATTATCACATTGATTATAAAATTTTTGATAATCAACTTATGTAATAGACGTGTATCTAATTTAGACATCTAGATCTATTTATGTTATATAGCATATAAATCCATAACACACAAGGCCCACAACCTCTTCAGGCCTTGTGTACACAGGAGTCTCGTACATCGTTTGCCTCCACAATACATGTGTGGAAAAAAAAAATAATACATGTTTTATAACATTAGAAAAAGTTTTATTAAATAATTTAATGAGAGAATGATGTTTGTCTATGAAAGAGCACATTACAGACAAATTATACGTTGAGATATTTTGTCATGTTTACTTTTGTAACACTGGATAACACAAGGTATGTTTTATGGTGTCTGATAGGGGTGTAAGAGGGGCCGATTACACCCCGGTGGCGCCTTCCCCCCATTACACGGGGGCGTGAGGGGGCGGGCGTGAGGAGCATCACAGGGTGAAAGAAAAAGAAGGGGGAAAAGGGGATGATGACGTGGAGTGATAGGGAAATGATGAGGGGGTGATGATGTTGGTTGATTATGTGGCGCCTACGTGGAGTGAAAGGTGGTGATGATAACACATAGCCTAACAGCGCACGATATGTTATAAAGTAAATGTCTATGATATGCTAGTGGGACAAAGTTGAAAGAAATAGTGAAATAAAATATCCAAGCGACTTGAATATTGGGTATTTGAGCTTTATGGTCCCTAAAACAAGCACACAAAGCAAGATTTATATTCATGAGATGATCACCATATCATATTGACTTTGTATTTCGTTGGTCATGAAGGAATTGGATAGAAATATAGAAAACATAAGATTTTTCTTCTTTGTTTGGAACAATGCCTTTGTTAAAGATCGCGCGATAATTAGTCTTAAATAATTATAAAACTAGTATGATATAATGTTTAGGTGTGTGTATGTTATTTGAAGGCATAACAATCACTTATATTACATGGTTTATAAGACTCAGAATGATTGTATTGTTTTAACCAACCATTATAAATACTAAAAGCAACTCAATCTGGCTCAAACCCATCAAATGAGAGTAAAATTAAATAAAAAATTAACTGATACATTGATAAAGTCCAATGGAACTCAAAAATAATGTATGCATGTGAAGTATGAAGGATAGCAAAATCCCTTCGCTACAGAATGAAAGAACAAGACTATAAAAATTGTAATAAAAATGGTTCTACTCTAAACAAATAAATAAACATTTTCTAAAATTCTAAATTTATGACTGAAAATTTGGAAGCGCGTGACAATACCTCAAGGATGCATCAAAATTGTCATAGAAACTGTTGTCCTGCTCGAGTTTTGGTTTGAGGAAAGTGCCCCTCACTTGTCCTCCTGCAAAACCATTATGAACCATGGTTGCAGAAGGCGGTAGTGAAATTGGAAAATCGGGTAGAACAGGATTGAAAGATAATGGATCAAAATTCCCAATGAATTTGGATGGAATGCAGTCACTATTGAGATTTTGGTTGTAACGAAGATGAAGATCTTGAACTAGTGGCTCGGGTTTGGGCAGATTGGTAATTTTACACAGTGGTTGGTTTGTTGTTGTGGTGGCAGAACCATGGTCTGTGGTTGGGTGGCCATGGGTACTGTTTCTGGCTACTGGTATTTCATGGTTATGTTTGCCTTCGTATGTTGTAAGAACTGCTTTTAAATCATCAGAGGCTCGTTCCACATGTTTTCTCACTGGGCAACCGCTGGTTGTGCATTTGTAATAACTCCTAGAATTATGTTTTCTCTTTAACCAGTCAAATAAGATAAATTTATACAAGAAAAAGAAAAAGAACCACTTAAAAGGGAAGCACATCAAATGTGCCAGAAGTACCCAAAGTGTATTCATATGCATAAAACCTATAAATTCGGTTTATCTTAAACAGATGATTATTACTATAAATAATATAGTTAAAATTTACAAACAAAAAAAAAGTCAACATAATGATCATTTGCCAGGGAGCCAGGCCAACAAACCTGTTTTTAGCTAGACCATAACAACCTGTTTCAACTTGAATTGCAGCATCTAGCAATAACTAATGACAATAAACCTTTATGCTATAATTTTAAAATCAATTACCTTGGATTAGGGTTCCCTTTTACTACTTTTTGTCCATATTTTCTCCAGCGATAACCATCATCTAGTATATCAATCGCACTCTCAATTCTAATCACCACTCTTGGTTCGCGCATAGCTCTTGTAACCACACTTGATTCCAGCAAGAAGTTCCCTTTTTTCCTGGAATAAATCCATTCTCATTAAAAAAAGTGCCAAGATATTGATCTATTAATTAAAAAAAAATTGAGACAGTTACATGGGTCTGAGAAATAACACCTCCTTTTCAAATCTGATTTATCTTCATCGGCTTCATCTCCTGTTCCAACGAAGATCTCATGATTGTCTTCATCAACATCATAATTAGTGTTCAATGATGAAAACTCTGAACTACCCAAAATACCCATGGGTTCCCCTTGTTTGTGTGATATCAAATCAGAATTATCAGTGGCAGCTGATATTGATGATGGCAGATCCATGCCATCTTGCTTTTGACAGATTGCAATATTAGTGTCTGTAAAACCAGTAATATTGCGTTGACTTTGGTGATTATGAGCACCTTTGTATATAATTTCGGTTACATGGCCATCATGTGAACGTTCAACTTTTTTCTTAACTTGACAATTTGGATGTGTACATTTGTAGTAGCTTCTAGGGTATTCACTACCTTTTACTTGTTTTTGTCCATACTTTCTCCAATTGTACCCATCTTCTGTGTTCCTCATGTTTGTTTCTTTAGATTGTATGATGGGTGGCAGTTGGTTATCAGTTTGAGTGGGTTTTGTAGTAGTGCCATTGGCACTATGCGTTGTACTTTTTGGAGGTTTTAACCCCTCAGAAGAAAACATATCGGTAGCAGAACTTTTTTTGACAGCTTGTTCCGGTAATGCCCCTGGGAATCCATATGGTACTGGTGGCTGCATGGGGGATGTCCAAATTAGTGTCGACACAATACTTATATAATAATAAGGAACATGTTAAACTATAAAAATCACTCTCAGTCTCAGTTTTGTATCATTATTGTTAAATATTTAAAAAATGATGAAGATAAATTAAGAAAATGAAACATTTATGTAAATTAGTTATTGTTATTGATTATTTTCCCAAAGTTTGGGCATAGCAACATAATGGGTAAATATGTCAAAATGTAACAGTCACTAAGAGCATAGTAGTCAAAGGCGAGCAAGACACAACGCCTGGTATAGCCCAGCCCAGCAAAAGCGTCTTGCATCAAATACCAGCCAAACTTAAAACATAGCTGGTCCGAAATGGTCTAGAATATGTATAAATCAGTCAAAATTTGTTTATATAGTGTGCTTTGCTTGAAAAATCTTTGCTTTTTAAGCACCTTGTACCTAGCATGAAAGCTCACCATTTGCATCTAGAGCGCGCCTACTGCCTTTGACTCCTAGTCCAAGCTGTAACCAAGTTTTATAATTGTTACATTTAGGTTATTTAGTTTTAACTTTCTATGCAAATTTTCAGAACAATAGAATATTCAAACTTGAGTGGTTTTCGTAGTTACTAGAAAAAACTGAATGAAAATAGTGGAACAATATTGAAACTGAATTACTATTTTATCATTTCATCCCTGTTAATATTCACCTGACTTGGTAGGTCAGAAACACATGGCCAAAATAGAGAATCTCTTTGATGCTGGTAAGTGAAAATACTACCTGACTTGGTAGGTCAGAAACACATGGCCAAAATAGAGAATCTCTTTGATGCTGGTAAGTGAAAGTACTACTATCACAGCTACTGTCATCAAACGCTGAACCCATGCCTGTAATTTCTTGATTCACATGCGGGAAAGGAAGAGTTCCAGTAGTAGGAGATCCCTACAAATATGAAAAATCACACCCTTGCATGTAAATCTTAAATTTCAGTATCCAGAGAAATATTTTATTATGAAAAAACAATCCTAGAAAATTAAAATCCATTTCAAAAGGAAATGATACGTCGCTGCAAAAAAAAAATTAAATCACTGCAGGTACAATCTATTTTCTCACTAAAGTCTATAGGTAATGGTTGGGTGACTTAAAAACTTGGAATATTTGAAAATTTTACAGAGATTTTTTTACAAACGGGTCAATCTTAATTTGTCATGGTACGGATATTTTGATCAACTGGACAATGGATCTCATAGTGATCTACTGCTAACTAATGGACGATATTATGATCCCCTTATTGGATAATGTACCATATAGTTTATTTCCGAGCCCTAGTCTTAAACCACAAGCCCAAAGTTTCGAAACACCAACTTATTGGATGAATTTGTTCCTATTTCACATAAGTTAACCATAAGTCAAACCAATTCACCATGTCATGTTCAAAGGTCACAGAGCTTTATAGTTTACTTCTGTCAGTCCTGTGTTACCATTTTCATGCCTTACAGTAAAGTGAAATCTATCCTATGTAAATTAATAGCCTTGCTAATTTCCTTCAAACTTCACCAAAGTATCATGTTGATAATCATTAATCAAATAGTAAACTTATTTAGGATCTTCTGTTAGGAAGATCCCATATTGGAAAATGATTATAATTCAGATTTTCTAATTGTCTAGGGTCAATATAATTAGATTTTATGAACAAGGAAATTTAGGAGACATTATTGGTCATCTTATTCTCATTTTAGTCATAATAATCACTTTGAAATCCACAATTTACACACTCTTTATAATGCATAACAAGTATTTGGTTATCAAGGTCAAAATACCACCGAATCCCCAAAACATTTCACTTTCAATACGACCAATTTCCTGCCATCAAAACGAAAATTAACACATTTGTGTTCAGCTGTTCTATATGTAGCTCAAGTTCCAGAATCAACAATTTTACCAGAGAATTTGGGAGCATAATCGGCGAATCAAGCAAAGATTCAATACTAATCTCCGAAGGAGCTGTAAGTAACTGAGCCCAAACCGTTGCAGGTGACGAAGATACCGAAACCCTAATTTTCGAATCATTGCAATCATAACCACCATTTGCATCCCCTCGTTCTACACCGCCAACTCTTCCACTCTCATCATCGTCTTCCTGGCCACAATCCATTTCTTCCGCCTTTAAAACAAAAAACTCGTTAGGAATCAATCGATTAGGAGTCGTAATCAGATCTCCCCAATCATCATCATTCCCAGACATCTTCCCTCCAAAATCTTTCATCTAAAATGATCACACAGCAATGACAGCATCAATTCAAGATGTAAACGGAATTGACTGACACTGTGTTGTGAGATCCAAACACAGCATCAATCGGAGGAAATTGAACTGATTTCAGCTCAGACTAAACAGCCATGATTGTGTGATTCATTTATTGAAACTGATTGTTTAGTCGATTGATCGGAATTTTATACGGATCGAATGAGAGAGATTTGTGTGTCAGTTAGCGTAAAAATCGGAACGATAATGGCTGGCCGGGAAGTGTTCAGCGGAGGTTTGGATTTGTGCATGAATCTCCAGATAACGCATGCAAAATAGTTTCTGCATCTTTAATTTAA
Source organism: Mikania micrantha (assembly GCA_009363875.1). Classification (NCBI taxonomy): domain Eukaryota; kingdom Viridiplantae; phylum Streptophyta; class Magnoliopsida; order Asterales; family Asteraceae; genus Mikania; species Mikania micrantha. The sequence goes on along the minus strand of CM018691.1, from coordinate 2,493,829 downwards.
AATATTTATTTATATTTTTATTACACTACTTAAAAAACTTAATAATTAAATAATTTAATTAATGATAACAAAATTTTTGAATTCAAAAATTTGTAACTAAAAGTTATAGTAAATTATTAATCTAGGTATTTAGAGTACTGAAGTTGATGAAATGTAAGAGAGTCTTAGTTATATAATAGCTATCTATAATAAAAATTTTAATTTTTTATTATTGATAACTAATAGTCTAATAACCGTTCATAATTGATTTCAGATTATATTTATTTATTTGTTTAATGATACAATAATTAAAGTCATAATTATATTTATACTAAATATCTAAAAGTATATACATTCTTTTTATAATAATAATAAAATTCAATGGCTTGAAACACAATATTATTATAAGGATGATAATGCATATGAGTTTTTCTTATATATTAGAAGAACGAGACATAAAAAAAATTTAGGCTAAACCACATGACAACATTTGTCTCTTTACTTGTTTATTTATTAGTATTAAGATTTGTGTTATATGTATTATTTTGCTTTCTTACCCCTTTTGGGTTTTAACAATAAAAAAGTAACACATATCTAGTAGGTATTATTGTCTATCATTAAGCTACATTAAAAAATCATTTAAATCTGTGTAAAACACCTACTAATCACCCTATTTTTCTTCCTCTCATGCACGTGACTATGGTCGCCTCCAAACCATCACCTACCTGTCACGTCCTCCTGTGTAATGGTATGCAAGCGTGACCAGTGATTGATGTTGCCAAGTGGATTGGTCACATAGAGGGCTTACACCCCATTACAACCGACGGATCAATGTGGTTAATTACAAGTACCCGTATGATCGTACCAAAATCATCATCTTGTCACCCATGTTCATGAGGGGTTTCTAGCTCAAAGGTTCAGATGTAACTCATATCCTTGATTCAATGATTAGCCTGTAATTTTAATTTTGTATAAACCTAACTAGATTTGGGAGACAACTGATAATGATTTTATTCTTAGATAAGCTAAGTTATGTAGTAGTCTATATAATTATTTTATAAGGATTACCATACTCTTTAACATGTTTAAAACACGTGGCTTTTAAATTGTAAACCTCAAACGTGTTACTTTTTACAAACTACGATAATTGTTCATGTAATTTACTTTTATAAACTACATACTTTTATTTTATAAATAGCATATAAATAGCTAGAGTATATGCTTATTGCGCAACTCCAGATTTACGTTCATTCTTCTCACAATCATGTCATGTCACATTAGTTTAAATAACATTAATTTACATGTGTGATAATGGGTCAACTTGCTCGAGACAGAAATTAGTTAAAGATGAAAAACGAGAATCAAGGACAAAACCATTATGGGTTGTACATTAAGTTAACTTTGTTGTATATCACTTTTCATAAACCCTAAATTCAAAATATATTCGAATAAACCAATTTGAATTCGAGATTACTCGTATTTAGCCAAAAACTAGTTTAGAATTTATTATAAAATTAATGTAAACTTTATACATCCAAAATAGTAAATGACTAAACCTTAAACATTCAAATATCATATATAACCAATATCTATCTTGTAATACTAATGATACAATTTTTAAGTACTAAAAAGATCAAACTATAGTACCTATAACAACATAAAAAAAAAACATTTAAAGTGTCAAGTAGCAAAATAAAAATCTAATTATCAATTATATAGTGCAATTATAAACCCAAATTTCATACACCAAACTACTTGTATATACGAATTAATATAGATACATGCACACACATATTTATACTTTAAATTTTGAATTGAATCAAATTAAAAATCACATATTCGAAATTTGATACCAAAGTTCGAATTGAATATGGCTTTGAAAACTCAATTCGAATTTCAACTGAGAGGTTATCGAAACAAATTTTGAGTTTTTTAAATCCAATTCAAATTTTAAACACCACTAGATGCAAATAGTTAAACCGGTCCTATCAGTAAAGATGATTAAAATAACTGATTGTTGAATCAGTTTTTTAAATCACTATTAACTGGCAGTTAGAAAACAATTTTAAGTTGTGGGGGTCAAACTAGGGGTGTTCAAAAAAATCCGAAATCCGAATTGTATCCGAATTTCGAAAAAACCGGTCCGAATTAAAAATTCGGATAGATTCGGATCGGATATCGGGTATCAAAAATCCTCTTTATACGGATCGGATATCTGAATTCAATCCGAATAACCCGCACAAATCATGTTTATTCGGGTTGTTCGGATTATTCGGATGAAAAAATAGGTTTATTCGGGTTTTTCGGATAGATTCGGATCGGATAGAACAATTTCGAATTCGGATCAGGTCGATAAGGTCTTAGAATTTTCAAATATGAACAACTCGAATAAACCGTTATCCGATCCGATGAACACCCATAGGTCAAACAGATTTTTTAGTCTGGTAATCATAACCAGTTTGTTTTCGATAAGGGCTTAGTTATATTTTTTGTTCAAGCATGCATAACGCTAACTCACTAGAAGGACAATCGACGCTAGGGAAAGATAAGGATAGATGCTTGAAAATCTGGCTTAGAGATCACAAATAGGAGTTCCCATCCGTTGAGGCCTCTCTCTCTTCCTACTGCTCCAAAAGAGTATATGTTGCTGACCGTTAGAGCAAGAATAAAGTCGTATGAATGGATGCAGAAGCAACAGAACAATAATCTTCATGTTCAATCCAAAAGCAAAATACGTTTTCAATATTAGCTATATATTTTTGTTTTGTATTTATAACTTTGTGTAATTAAATGTTAGATGTTTTTTTAGTTTTGTTTTGCATTTATAATTTTGTGTAATCCAATGTTAGATTTTTATTTAATTTTTTATAATTTAATAAAAAAATTATTTATTTTTTGTTTTTTTGAATTTGTTTAACAAAATTATATAATTGTATGTATACGCATAAGAAAAGGTTTTAAACCAGTTAACCCATTCAGTTTAATCAGTTACAAAATATAGGTTAAAAAACAATTATTAACCGAACTAGTTATTGAAAAATTGTTAATCTCTATCCGATTTATTAACCGGTTAAGTTAATAAGAAATCCGGTTTGTACACAAATAAAACAATCGATTCAATTTCTTTTTGATTTTAAATCCATTGGCTTAAATCTTTCGATAAACAAACAAATTTATACTGTAAATCTTGGAAGCTAATTTGGGGGAAATAATGAACCCAAAATGTGAAGCACACTTGGAATTTCCTCTCATATTCGTATCGTTCATTCCCGCATAAATCTTACATGGGTTTTTCGAAGATAGATTTCGTGAAAGAAATTCATACTAGATGAAGAAGATCCACACTTCACAATACATAAATTTATCTTCACATCTTCTTCGTCTTCATCTCGATTGGTAAGTTTGAATCTGTTAAGTAACATCACTCGGTTTTCATACTCTCCTTAGTATTCGTATGATTTCATTTCACCCGCCTCTAATTCGTGTTGCAATTTGGAGGGGAAACTTGCAGATGCCTGTACCGTTGTTTCTCGTCGTCAATGGCGTCGTCTCGCCGGCCGCCACTTCTCCGGTGACAACCTTGCTTGAATCACACCCTGGTTTGGTTCATTTCTTCATCCTATGAATTTCGTACCTTAGATTTATTTTCATGTAGGGTATTCAATATTAAAGTTGGAACCCATTTTGAAGTAAACCTAACACAGCCTGAACCAATTAATAAAAGCAAACCGAATTCGCTTTGGAATGGTTTTGAACTATCTAAATTCGATTCTGTTTATGGTTAGGACCTGAAAAATCTAAACCTAGGAAACAAAAAAACCAAACCAAATTCGAATTCGGTTTGGTTTTGAATTACCTAAATATATGTGGTTTACACTCGTACTCGAGGGCAAGGATCATTGCACCATATAATGTCTTAGGTTTGTGAATTCGCATATCGAACTTGAGTTCTTCTTTCAATCCATTCAAAAAAACTCTGAGAAGGCAATGATCAGGCCAATATGAGACTCATGACGATCTCTTAGTGAATTTTTGTCGATACTCTTGCACCGATTCTATTTGTTTGATACTGCACAAATGCTCCTTCGGTTCTGGCCTTCTTGGAATTCTACTAGTCCAATTTTTTCTGAAGTGCATGAACCCACTCCTTCCAAAACTGCATAGGGCTTTCCTCTGAGATCCATGAAAACAGATTGAGAGCATCTCCCTTGAGGTGCATCAAGGCAACATCCGCTTGTTCATCTTCACGTATTTGATAAATTGATAATACCGAAAGTATCTCTCTGCTTGAGCATCCACCCTCATGGATCACCACCACTAAACGCGGGCAATTCAATCTTCCTATGGGACAATACTGCTGGTTATAGGTCCACAAATGACTGCCATCATCATGCCTTCTTGAACCGACATCGGATTTTCCCTTGTCGTTTGAATCAGGTTGGTATTTTACTGCTGAAATGTACTGCTTAAGAGATTCCATAGCTTCAAGTTTAAAGTTTAGCAACGATGTCTGCTAACTTCGCGGGTCTGGATTAGAATTTGAAAACTCCAGGTTGCTAGGGCCATGTGTCTTTGATTCCTGGCAATGGAACCAATTGACAGAGACTAAATTTAAAACAGGAACTGATAAATTAACCCACTGATTGGCCTGATATTAGAAGGGCAACTTTCCAACAAAGACTAAAACCTGATAAAAAACACAACCCTATCCCCCCCCTTCTTCTCCCACACACCCACACCCATTTCTGAAATTGATTCATTCTTCCTGCCATCCAGCAACCCTGGTCCAATAATCAGGCCCGATCTAATCTGCCGTGAATCCAAACCCTGGTTCGTTTCAAACTAATAATTTAATTGTGCACATTTCAGGTGCTTACACTACTTTTAAAACTCAAAACAATGGTTTTGAATTGGTGTTCTATGAAAGGCATTTGCACAGGCTTGCTACTTCTGCTAGGATTCTTTTTGAATCTTGCCCAAAACTTCTATTCCAGCCAGGAATCGGTTCAACATCAGCATCCCTGCAACAAATGAAAGCTCTAGAATGGGAATCAATGATTCCATCCTTTGTTAATGATTCAATGACTAAAGCAATACCCTATGCACTGAAAGAGACAAAAAGAGGAACAGAATTAGCATTCACAGCTCTTGTGAGTGGAAATACAGAGAATTTGATTCCAGATAAGAGGGTAGATGAAGAAGACCTTTATAGGGTTTTTAATATACATCTACATATTAGTTTATATGATCCTGTTGTATTTGGGGCCAAGACAAATGGTGCTCATCTGGCTGTGGTGGGCCATGGGAGGGATGTTGCAAATGCAAAGTACTCGGATTGGGTTAGGTAAGTACAAGCTACCTGATAAGTGAAGGTGAAAAATAGATTTGAGTTTTTTGGCTTGACCTGAAATACTATTTGTTCAAAATCTTAATTTTTTTTAAAAATAATTAGCGTATCAAATATGACTGCATAAATTATGTAGTTTCAGTAATGATAAGTGTTCTTTCTTTTATAAAATGATTTTTCAAGGATAATGCTTAAAAATTCCACTTAGTGAGCTTTTTGACCCTTTTCCTCTATAGCTCTTTTATTTAAAATTTTACGTATTTCACCCATTAGAGAAAAAACACAACATGAATCGCCCCATTCATTAGTAAATAGTCAAAATGGTTTCTGGTCAAATGCTAAATTGGATGACCAAAGTCGGCTGGTACCATAAAACAATTTTTGTTCTAAATCTTAACTTTTTAATAAGTAATATATTACCGTCTAATTGTTTCAATAAGTGGGATTTTTTACTAGGTATGCTTGTTGTTGTTAATTGTTTCAATTAGGTGATTTAGGAGGTTGTATACATTAAAATAAGCTTTGCGATTTTCAACCAATTAGATCCTTTTCTTTTGAGCTAGTTTGTATTCCACCTGTTAAGACAAAACATAACCCGATTCAACCTGTCTACAAGTAAACTGGTCAAAATCACAACCTTTATCGATATCATTTCTGCACAGTTTATGCGTTACATTCTAGGACATGAAAGATCTAATTCAATGATTATTAAGCAGGATTAGGAAACCTTTGGAGAAACTGAGGCCTCCATCAACTACAGAGCTCTTGCTATCAAATGATGGTGATCAGATTCTTGAGGGTTGTTTGACAAATTTTTTTGTTATTTCTCATAAGGTATGTTGTTACAGCTGGCAGTTTCAGTCGCTCTAAGCAAATGAGCTGATTCGGTTTATGTTTTATTCTTAATAGGTCATATGGTTAAAGTTAAAAATAAATAAAATCACAAATTAAAAAAAAAAAAAAAAACTAGCTAAAAAGCAAACAGGATGAATGCCTATAGGTGTTTTTTTAGAGCTTCGAAGCTCCAGAATCATTTTATTCAAAAAATTAGATGATTATTATATATTATTAATATAACTTTTAAGAGTATCCTTATTTGTTCATATCCCTAGAATTTAGGGAAATACATAGAATTCATGTTTTTCACTCCACATCCGGCGCCATCCATAAAATTTAAGGTAAAGTTACTTGATTTCCCTAAATATAGGGACTCACTATTCACGTCACTATGTTTATTCTTTATATATATATTTTTTGTGAATGGTTTATGAATGGAAGAAAGAGAAAATATACAAAGACCATAAAAAAATTTATTTAATTAAATAGGGTGGATATGTGAAAGGTTTTAAAAGATTTGTAAATTTTTGGGATAAACGTGTTTTTGTTTAAACTATAAGGATAGAAATAGGAGTGCTACTGAGAATGCTCTTACTTATCTAACTTTCTAGCGAGCTGGTGGTGGTTAGCACCCTAGTTAACTATTGGTTATAAAGAGTTTGGATGAAATTGTGTTTTGGTCAACCCAACCTGTACCACAAGTACTCTTTTGACTTGGCCCTTTTGCGTGCTTAATGCAACAAAATGTAAAAATCGATATAGTGGATAAACCATATACTCTAAGTATAAGCCACACCTTAGACTTTAGTAATTTTTATCTTGTGTAAATTTGACTAAATTATTTTGCAGCTAATTCACCTTTTCGACATGCAGGATAATATAGAAGAAGATGGTCAATGTGAAGAGGAAAAACTGCTGAAAAATAAATATGGTTATTCTCTTGAGTTACAAACAGCTCCCATAAGTGACGGTGTTCTTCCAGGAGTAGTGCGCCAAGTGGTTATTGAGTAAGTTATTTTCTTATCTGATCTACATATTTCTATTTTTACAACTTAACTTTTTTTTTTAAAGCCAGATAATTATTTTATTGAAATTATGAGGTAGTACATACTACATATCCAGTTACTGGCTGTGAAGATATGCTTCTTCTGTTTGGCAGGGTATGTTTGAAATATGGAATTCCAATACGAGAAATTGCACCATCGTGGTCCAAATGTCACTTGTGGGAAGAAGCATTTATTACAAGTATACCCTTTACTCCAGTGGTTCTAATTGTTAAGTGGGAAAATGTAGCATTTGTTGTTGAGTTTAAAAAGTTCACTTAATTATTAGTTTTAAAGGTTAAGGTAACAGGTCAACATAGTTTTTGATTAAAATGGGCAAACTTTTGCTTTGAACGTCCGTCCCCCCCTCTCCTATTTTTATAAATCATTGGTGTGCCAAATATGAACATAAATATATATTATTAGTATTAATATAGTATTTTGAATAAGAATACACTTTGGATGGCATTTGAAAAATTATCCTGTTCAACCTTCTACTCGTTTCCTATTTGATAGTTTCTAGGATACCAGTTAGAGATAAAACATAACCCGAATTGACCATTCTATATGTAAATGGGTTGTGTTATCGGTTTGAAATTACCCCCTTTAACTAGCATAGCAAGTACTTTTTGTGTTTGATTATTGTTACGCATAATAAAGAATTATACATTTCTTACAGACAGCTTAAGGCTTTTGCAGCATGTGGAAACAATTCGAGTTCCGAGTTCATGGAACTCACTGAGTTCTAAAATCTTGAAGGATGTAACATGGGAGGAGAAACGATTTGAGGTTTATAATATATATATTTTTTTAACTTTCACCCGAATTTGAACTTATTTATGGCGCACGTAGGTGTATTCTGCTCATTATTTTTTTCTTTCTTTTTTATTTTTAATATATTAGGAGGGTCCTGGAAGCATAACTTCTATAATACAGGTAAAGTATATTGTTTATTTCTTTTGGCTTCTTCTATGAATTGCTGTTTTTTGTATGATAAGTTTGTAATTTGTAAATAAGATAGATAATATAATAAGATCAATGGGTCATAAGCATGTGAATACACTTAAGTCCACTTTTGACCCGTTGCATCCATCTGACCATTTTCTTTGTAAAGCTAATCTATTTAACATTTGACCCGTTAACACTACTAACAAATAACTGTAATTGCGCATAACTGTAATTGCGCAGGAGGAAGTCTTGAAGATGGCAAAGCTTGAAGGTCGCTCTATCAAATCATTTTTAAAGTAATGTAATAAGATAGTCTCTTTTTTTCCCTCACTTCTATTTTAAGTTTTTAAGAACTAGGCTTGAACCATGTTAGATTCCTATTCATGCAAGCATCCTAATTATGAGTTATAACTATAAAAATGCTTTTATGAAGTTGAGATCTAATTTCTCACTTGTTATGTCACACATGTATTGTAGGATTCTACCTTATAACATGTATACTTTACAACTGTACAATATAATCATGTGAGCCTATGGTGAGTTTCCTCCTATTGGATGTAGATATGATCGGGTGGGTTTATGACCCGTCAGTGGTCCAAATTGCCGTTAAAAAAAAAAACTTCACTTTAGGATACACGTTAGAAAAAGATGGGCATAATAGGCAGGAAAATGTAGTGCAGTATTGCATGAAAGTTTAAAAGGATGTTATAGATATACCAGATAGATCATTTTACAATAGATGACTTGTATAGGGGCTACACGAGTGACAGACAGATCACCCTTATACGATTTATATAGGGTTATACGAGAGACCTATATGACCTGTATAGGTATTTACGAAAAACCCTATATGAATCATATATCTTTCATACGAGTCATATAGAGTCTATAGGAGTTGTATGCGTTCTATACCAGTTGTATTTTTTTTGAAATTTAACTTAACCGCAATAATTTTGTTATTTACAAGATTTGTCTTTTTTTTAAAAAAAAATTGTTAAAACATTGGTTACTTACTTACTTTCATGATTTGGCTATAGTGATATACAGCTAATGTTTTTTTTAATTGTTATAACATTGATTTGGAATCAAGATTCTTGAATTTTTAGAGTTTTGCGTTAAAGTGATGGTTTGCTTTTGATTTTTTTTTTTAATTATATCTATCCAATTGCTTGAAAATTGGATCAAGAGGATTAGAAAAACAAAATTGTAATATAGTATATCAAAATACAAAACAAAAAATAAATAACAATACAAAAAATATAATACAGGAAAATACAGTACAATCCATTAACCTACAAGTTTTTAAAAAATTATATCAACAATATTCTCAAATTAAGGATACAAAACATTCTATTTTATGACATTAGTATCTAAAGAAATTGATGTATAAAAAGTTATAAACAATTCAATAAAGAAAGAAAGTTAGAAACAAAAATATAAAATAAAAACTCTTTTTCTGTTAACCCGTTTCATTTATTTCTTTTCCTTTAAATATTTTAATCTTAACTATTATATGTATACTTAAAATGCAACGTTGGTGGTCATTATAATAACAAAAAAAAAACTTCTATAGAAAATATATTCTTTCAATCAGGTACACACTATACTAGATTGGAGGAGTTGGTTGATTCTTTGATTGTGAAACAAGGGGTCGCAGGTTCTAGCCTCTACTAGAGTCTTTTTTATTTTCCTTTTTAATTTGGCTCAACTAAAAAAACACCACCACATATAATCAAATATATATTTATTGTTTGTCTGGATTTCAAACAAATGATTGTTTAGAAAAGATAGTATATTCCACTCATATATAATCTAAAATATAAACTTTTAGTATAACTTACATTAATGTTGTAACTTTTTTTAAATCTACTTTTCAATATAAATATTATTCATAATCAAGTTTGTTTATGTTTTTCATAGGGTTAACTCTAACATATTTTTACTTTTATACGTTTCGTCATAAAAATTATTCAAAACCGATTCCGCCTATGTTTCCGGTTAGGTTATATACTTATTTTAACTATTTTTAAAACGTTTGCAGGCTTTGTATGTCAAATTATTATAATAACATGATAACCTTTTAGCTATACTTCAATTGTTTTCACATTTTTTAATATTTTTTTAAGTGACGTAACTTACTGATAATTTTCTAATATACCGTGGTGACTTTTTTTTAATATATATAGATATCTATTATATATGTATAGGAGAAATATAATTTTAAAACCCTTCTTAGTGTAAAAACTATGAAAACCACGTAAAAATAATGTAAAAAAACGTTTTTTTTTTGTCAATTTTTTTACAGATTTGTAGCATTATTTGACATTTTTATAAAAAATATCAAAAAAATGACGAGTAAATTTTTAAAAAAAATATTTTGTAAACCCACGTAAAACATACGTAACATCTTTATAAAAAGGTACCAAATAATGTTATTGCAAACCTGTAAAAAAATCAGAAAAATAAACTGTTTTTACATTATTTTCATAGTTTTCACATTCAGAAAGTGGTTTCAAATTATCTATACCTATATACACACACACACACACACACACATATATATAGGGTGTGGTTCCTTTGTTAACTCATGTTTATTGCGTTAATCGAATGACTACATCCTATTACTTTAAGGCCCACATTAAAGTAAATCTAAAGATGTAGGTTTTTTCTTCTTTTTTTATTAATGCAAGTGGACCCTATATTAATTAAATTAATTGAAAAAAAGAAAAAATATACACCTTTAGATTTACTTTAATGTGGACTCCAAAGTAATAAGATGTAGTTATTCGGTTAACGCAATAAGAGAGGGTTAAGTTTTGATCATCTCCCTATATATATGTGTGTATATATATATATATATAATCGTTAGTTATATTGTCTTACAGTGACGTGTTGTTAGTGAAAATGAAACTCACACTAACATCGACTTAATAACATCTCGTCATTTTATGTATGTTTTTTATTTATGTTTTGATCTCCAAAATCATGTCATTGTTACTTTATACAATTGTTTTTTATAAATACATAACACATGCAACAAAATTCATAAACATCCTGTTTCACGGTGCTTTCAGTTTTCAACTGTGTTATAATTTTCAAATATTTTAAAATATTATCTTCTGTGTTATATACAAAAATACAATATGATTTTTCACGATAATTTTTCTTTAATAATTATATACATGTATATATATAACCGTCGGTTATATCGATCTACAATGACGTGGTGTTAGTGAAAATTAAAGAGATCGATACCTACATCAACTTAATAACATATCACCGTTTTATAAACTTTTTCTGTATATGTTTCGATCTCCAAAATCATGTCATCGTAAATTTATACAACTGCTTTATACACATGGGACGTAGCATATGTACTTAAATTCGTAAACATGCGACTTCACGCGCTTTCGGTATTCATTTGTCATATACATTTTCCTATTTTTTAAATATTATCTCATGTATTATATACGATAAGATTTTTCATGATAGTTTTCCTTCGTTAATTTAAATTTATATATAATAGTTGGTTATATCGTTCTACGGTGACATGTTATATCGTCAATTATATAATCTTTGGTTATACCTTATCCAATTATTATTTTTTTTTAAATTTATGTATAGTAACGTATAGGGCACAATATTGTTGTATATCAAAGTTTTGATTTTCTTAAACTTCATATACCGCAATGTATGTGACGCAATAATGTTGTCTATCTACGATTTAATGAGATAAATCGTAAGTTCATATGTTTGTTTTGATTAAGCCACCACGTTGCAACACATATGTCTTAATTGTACCGCCCGCGGTAGCGGGCGGGTAACTTTTCTAGTTTATCTTAAAGTTAGAAGATAGGACAGAACACCTCATATTTTTTATATATATTGTAATAGGGGATGGTTCGAATGTTAACCATTTCTTATTGCGATAACCGAATAACTACGTCTTATTACTTTGGGGCCTACATTAAAGTAAATCTGAAGGTGTAGGTTTTTTCTTATTTTTTTATTAATGTAAGTAGACCCTATATTAATTAAAAAAAACCACAACCTTTAGATTTACTTTAGTATACGACTGATGTAGTTATTCGATCAACGCAATAAACCATTTGATCCTTTATAACTTGTAAAAACTTGGGTATTTAAAAATTAAGATTTGATATGTAACTTGGTACGCATCCCAAACTCCTTCTCAAACCCAGAACAAAGTCTTCAAAAAATGTGGAAGGACAAGAGCCCCGGAGTGAAGATCCTTTGGGTATGGACCATCGGCACCGCCGCCGGTAACTAATCTCTCCGCCGTGCTTTCTTCCCCAATCTCCGATCTGAATCTAATCTCACGTGTGTGTGTGTGTGTGTTTGATTCAGTGCTGGTTGCAAATGTAGCTACAAATAGAGTGAGAGACATGAACAAGATCGTCAATGCCCACGAACAATCTTCGCCTCCTCCTGACAATCCACCACCAACAGACACCATCATCGGTGATAAGTTTACGGATTCGAGCCTGGACGAAGAAAACTGAGAAAGAATTGACGTTTATTTTTAAGAAATTATCTGTTTATGAGTTTGAAATTTTGAATTCGATTGTTTGCTTAATTGGGTATTGGATTGCAGGCATGGTGTGTGATGTTTCTTCACATTTGTGGAGTGTGATGCGTATTAGGTGTTTGATGAAATGTCGGGAAGTTTCGACACCGCAAAAAAGATTAGGTAATTGACGTTAACAATACAATGATGATTGAATCCTAAACAAGTTGAAACTAGTCAACCATCCATTGAACAAAACAAAGTCTTGCACAACAACAAACAAAATTCAACTGTAAAATATGTCTAAAATATTTGATGAAATGTTATCTCTTGGGTTACAATACAAAAAGACTTGAAATCATCCTCTTTGAATGGAACAAAATCTTGCAAAAGAAACTATTTTCCAAAAACACAACTGCTTTTTTTATAGGATGCATGTAATATTTGTGATGACATGTCATAAAAAAGCTGGTATGTGGATCCGGATTTGTTTCTGAACTGAATCGGTTCGGTTATGTTGGGTTTTTTATTTGGATCAAAAACTATTACAAACTGAAAACCAAACCAATAAACACCCTTACCTAAGTGGATATAAAACATATGAAGAATTAGAACTTTGAAAAGAAAAAAAAACAAATGACTAATCATCCTTTTACAAGTAAATTGTGAATAATCATTTAAAATTAGATTGTTTAACTAATCTTTTCTTAACGGCATGGAACAATGATACTTAAGTCTAAATTTGTACCGTCCTCTTGGTTTTGACGCTCTAAGGCGTACGCTTGAGCCCACAATGAAAAACCTTACAAATGAGTAAACCTCATGTTCTTGCCTATGCCCAGATGCAAACCCAAGACCTATCATAGGAGAGTCAAAGGAGTAACCATCATACAAGAAACCCTGATTCGGATTTAACTGCTCTTCTTGATAGATTTAGAATTTTATTAATTTTAAAATTCAACTTTTATACAACTCTTAAAAATCATACAAAATTATTATGCATCTATAAATGTTAAGTCTTTCTTTATTCCAAATATTGAGATTAAACACGAGATACTTAACGAGGAAAAGCAAATTGACAATTTGGTTAAAAGATGGGCCGAGGGGTAATGGACTCTTGGGTAAGCCAAACGGGTTCCACTAACTTGCTACCCGAACATCTTACAAGACAATCTAGATTCTAAATGATGATAAGGTTTGAGGCTTTTGATTGATCATTGATACTTGGTTGTATCACAAATGATTAGGATAGTTTTAAATAGTTTAAAACAGTGGCGAAAGTTAACAATTTGAAAGAAAGAACAAAAATTTACGACATGTATAAATGTTAATTTTATGAAGCGATGGTATGAAGCCAATACTTAAAATAAAAAATAACCTTTCGGTTGAAAAATTAATGATATGTACGGAAAAAAAAGGAGGGGCGGTCCCCCCGGCCCCTATAATCCTTCGCCACTTGTTTCGGGTAAAAATAAGATAACATAATATGCTTGAATTAGAGTAAAAATGCTAAGTATTTTAGGGATCATACTCTCTTCAACCTAATAAACAAACATAGTTAATAAAATCTTATTAATATGATAAATTATGTAGGATGAGATGAGAATATCTATTATAAAAAATAAAAAGGCTGTTTTCAGAAATACCCAACTCAACAAAGCCTCCTTTTTTACAGAACAGAAAAATACATAAAGGAAAAAAAGAAAAAAAAAAAGAAAATATTATTTAGAGAGATCATTTAGTTATGAAAGAAACAAAACGTTGATAAAGTAAATATATTCAAGGAAACATGTTTTAGGATAAAAATTACATATTTGGTTGTGTTTGTATCCAAAAAATGGGATCACAAATGATGTTTATATGTTTCAATTAGTCTTCTTTGCCATTTTTCTGGTCTTCGCCTTTCAAGAACTTTAAGAACCAATATGCAGACGATTTCGGATGACGAGTGAGACCGTTCTTGTAATCAACATAAATCAAACCAAACCGCTTTGTATAACCTTGTTGCCACTCAAAATTATCCACCAATGACCATGCAAAGTATCCCCTCACATCTACTCCTTCCCTTCAATAACAAATTTTGTAACAGGTTAACATATTGGTGGCAAGTTTGACACATTTACTAAAAGGGGGTCAACTTAGGGGGGTTTAGATACAAAGGTTATACAGGCTAAGCTATAAGAGTATCTAGCCTCCTTAACCACTTTAATAATATACTACAACCATTTCCACTTGTAGCATAACTATTGGTAGGGTCTGGAGATACTTCTATCTCTAAGGAAAGAGAGGGAATAGAGACATCCGACTCATTAATGTAATCATCATCGTACTCAATATATCCCATCATTAGCAAAGCTAAGATAGGGTCCAAGAATGATAAGATGTAGATAGTCTTACCTCTATCCTATACGAATACAGTGGTCTATTAAATGCATTCAAATTTATATACCTCGTAAAATACTTTATTAAACAGAGTTGTTTACTATTGTGATAATGTAATTTTCTAACTATATATGTCACAGTAATTATTAATATCATGTCTAAATTAAATGAAGTGTCTGTAGCTTAGTCAGGTAGGCCCGCCCAAACTCAACCCAACCCGTTTTGACCCGTTTGTAGTGAATTGTATTCATTCCTTTAGCTTTAAACCAACTCAAATGAACAAGTAGATATACAATGCAGATAGGTTACCCATGCTATGTACACTTCACATATATGAAGATATGTCAAATTATTGGAAGATGATGTGGAGACAAGACAAGAGCATGTGGTTTCCATTTTTGAGGTAAAACATAATTCTGCTGAAATTGTAAAATATATTTTTTTATGAAAAGTCTTTAAAGTATTAAATATTTAGTAAAAAGGACACCTATGATGATATTTTTTCCCTTTGATTTTATATTTTCATAAATTTATCTGACTTCTCTTATTGTAACATTGTTGAACATTACTTTCAAAGTTCAGAAAGATGGGTGCAGAATTGGTGGGTTAGGTATCGGGTTGAAACGGGTTCAATTCAAACAGGTAAACTATAATGTCTGAATAAAATTGAATTGATAAATATGAGCAAAAATTATTGTCAACCTAGTAATCCAATTTGTTTTAATAAGACCAATTTAAAAGTTTTAAAACCAGTATATTTTGGCAGTTCTTTTTGAAAACCGATGGGTCATATCAGGCAACAAGACAAAACAGGTTTGGATAAAATTGTGTTTGGGTCAAAAGGGGCATTTATATATACCTCCCTATAAACTTCATAATTTAATATATACCCGACTTAAAAAATAAATTACATATATCCATATACCCCCTTGTCTAAAGAAGGAAAGTTATAAAAGAGGGAGATATATGTAATTTAACTTTTGACGTGGGTATATAAGTAATTAGTGTTATACATAGGAGGATATATGTAATTATTCCTATCATAAATGGGTGTAAATTGCCACCCCTATTCAACCTGTTTCCTTTTTAGTTACATGTTTAAAATTGACCCTATCAGATCTGTGAAAGATTTGGTTATAACACCAATCAACTCATTTTCATGTAAATAAAAGTAGAAATTGCCATCTGTACTGATTAAAAAAACAAAATTTCATCAAAAATAGAAGATTAAATTAGTGGAACTCACTTGATAGCTTGACTAACAGACGCAAGATATCCCTTAAAGTAAGTAACTCTCAGTTTGTCATCCAGCATTTCATGTAGGGGAGATGTATCATTGTCTTCATCATCCATACCTTTAGATGGGTGACAAAATATTCAACACACACATAGATAGAAGATCATTCATTTTATAACCAATTCAAATAGAGAGTCATGAGAAGTTGAGAACCACATAAACACTCGTACCTTTTGCCTTAATTGTGATACATTAGACGGTTATGTAAACACTTTCCCCACTCTCTTTCTAACTTCCATTATATATTTCAAACACTACATACAAGTGCATTATGCATATGTATGTGATACATTAGACTGTTTCCTGCTTAAATTTGGTTTCATATTGGACACCCCACGAGTGCGCGTATAAATATTTAGTCGATTTGAAGCATCAAAAGTGGACAAGAATGATATGTTCACAAGAAAATTTTAAATCAATTTAGAATTACTTATTAGACATACCGTTTTCAGTGATGTATATTGGCGGATTATTGTATTTCTGAGCTATGTAATTAAGAACTTTCCGGAGACCCCATGGAACAACATACAGCCATGGTGATGCTGCCTGCCATGAGATAAAATTTAGAACATAAACAATGGTGTCCTCCATGATAAGCTCTATAGGTGGCTAGATGGGTTAGTTAGTAATGAATCAAAATAAGTTGGTTGAAACGGACAAGGGTGGGTTAAGTTGACCCACTAAACTTTTTTATATATTTTTATAATCTTTTATAAACAAAGATTGTGTTGATTAAGATTACAAAATCAAAAATACAGCAATAAAAATCCAAATCTTTGAATACATAATTTTGGGAGTTTTATGCCTTCGAAATAAACTTTGGGTGCCTTTCAACCCATTCGACTTGGTTCCCTCTTAGATAAATTTGGTTTGACCTATTTGAGATCAAACACAACCTATTGACCCATTTATAAGCAAGTGAGTCAAAAATCACAACTCTAGTATGCACGCAAATATACATATTAAGTATGATTGGAGATATAGTAGAGTACCTTTTCACCAATCACTCCGTCTTCCCATTCAGCTGAAAAACAAAAATGGAGGGCCATGGTGAACCTTCAATGTTTATACAGTTGCATATACATATATTTGGAAATAAGTATGTTTTCATCTGTTGATTGTCACAGTGAAGGTTATGAAATCTTCTTTGACAAGGTTTTTACATATCTTAACAGTGAGATTTTTTTTACAAGACCAACTTTCTAAGGATTGCAAAAACAAACAAAAGAATGAAATAGAAGGTAAATATGAGTCATGATGGTGTGTTCTCGCCATTCTCACTAAAAGGGGTTAACCCATCGCTGCATATATATTATGTGTGTTTGGGTAAACTCATTCGAGAACCATAAAAAGATTGAGAACATAACACATATGGGCCCATGGAAAAAAATTAAAGGCTAAGATTAAGTATATTCACATGTGAAGTAAATGTTTATTCGCGTCGGCACACACACGCACACTTGTCAACTGACACATGGATGTGTGTGTATGCACAAATGATTATTTGGCTATGGAAGTAGCATACCTATCCTGGTTGCCTCCTGTACTCTATAGTAATCATTGTCTTCTTTGTTTGTCAAATGTGACACAAATCTTGAAGTATAATGATTCAAGCCAACAAAATCCAAAGAATTTTTTAGCAATTCTTTATCTTTTTGAGAAAATGCTGGCAGCTTTTCTCCAAGCCTATCCTGCATAGATTTAGGATATTCTCCAAAAAATATTGGATCCAAGTACCTAAACATTAAATTTACATTATGAAAAACTTCACATGATTAAATATTTAAAAAATGAAGTGCAGGTCAAACTTACCATCCAAGCTGAAAGTCAACACGCCTTGCTGCTGCAATTATATCTTCTTCTTTATTTGTTAACGCCTCAGCCCATTCACAATCAACAACCAATCCTATTTCTCCACCTTGCAAATCCTATGTTAAATTTAATAAATACTTTATTACTAACTGATTTTATAACAAGTAAAGATCAAAAAAATTAATATTCACCTTAAATTTTGTTCTATATATTGACACAGCTTCTGCATGTGCCAAAAGCTGGTGGTGAGCAGCCAAATATGGTTCAGCTGACTGACGATCACATCTTCCAGGCGCAAATACCCCAGTAAAATATCCATTCACTGCTGTCTGAAGGGGTTCATTGATAGTAATCCATTTCTTCACTCTATCACCAAAACTTGCAAAGCAAGTTTCTGCATAGATCGCAAAAAACTTTCTGCATATTTGATACATTAATGTAATTGAACAAAATAAAAGTAATTAAATAAATATAAGAGTCATGTTAAAATATTAAAACAATGTAAAGTGTATACAGGTCCCAGATTAATAATGTTACTTGGTATTTCAAAATGTTTAGTAAGGGTAATTTCGGCATAAATATGTTACCTATACCCCATATCTTGCCTTTTTATGCCAAATTTTATATGCACCTTACTAGATTTAGGTTAAATTGCCCTTTTAACCGTTTTGAAAAGTAGGATCCTCTTTATTGGGTAAAAATGAAGTACTTGCCCTCAAGTAAATATTGGCCTGTAGTGCATTACCCTTCTATGCAAGTTTTCTGTTTCTTTACAAATCTAAAGTTGCAAGAGTTTCAGATCTGTTAGACAATTTCCAGATGTACAATGGTAATTAAGTTTGAAGCATGGTTTGCATGTCTTCTTTTTAATTTAAGAACTGTTTCATCTGTTTTCAGTTTTATGCTTAACATGGTCTCTTGTTTTTGCTACGTTGCAGGTTGAAGGAGCTGCCAATGAGGGTGGCAGGGGTCCTTGTATATGGGATGCTTTCTCACACACAGAAGGTTTATAATCAAGATTGCGGGACCTGTAAAACTTGCCCTTCAATTATCAATAAAATAGCAACTAAAGCAATACATTTCATAATCAAGATTGCGGGAAAGGGAAAAAGACAAAAACTTACACTACTGAATCACTTAACCAACCACCCATAGACTCATCAAGATGCAATGGAATATCCCAATGGTATAATGTTACACACGGTTCAACTCCTGCAATGGTATAATTGCAATTAACTTACAGCAACTTAATCCTCATAGGGGGGGGGGGGGGGGGGGGGGAACAAATTTATTAGTTCATACCCTTTTCAAGAAGGTAGTTTATAAGATTATTGTAATACATGATCCCTTCCTTGTTGACTTGGGTTCCCAGCCCATCTGCAAAGAAAAAGACATAGCTTTGAATATCATCAAACCAAACAAAGTGTCAATATATGTAGGAAACACCATATACCCGATACAAAAAAATTAATAACAACATTTGGCTTTATATCTTAATACTACAAAAAAGAAACATGTTGGAGGCCACTCAAGTATTTAAGAGTTTTTCGTAAGGTCACCCTATTAGTAAACAACTTTAGAACACACCAAAGTACCAATTTGATTTTTGTTTATGCAAATTCCAACATTTTTTTTAATAAATTGTATACGACACAATGTTCTTCTTATTAGAGCTTGTAAAATGACAAAAACACCATTAAATCTACTCAAATATGTAATTAAAATCCATCTATAGTTGCTTATTTTAAATGTGACATAGGTACAAACTTAGGGTATTTTATTTTTCATTTTTTTCAGGCAATTTTTTCTTTAAAATCAGCATAATAGATGAAACCATATTGATACTTGGATCGCCTCTAAATTTGTATCAAATTTGGGCAGCCTTATATAAAATTTTTGAAAGCTTGGATGGCACGTAATCCCTTAAAGATATAACAAAATGTGTGTGTTTTAGTTCTGAAGAAGTGAAAAGTGTCTACTGTCTAGTCATCATTATAAGTGAAATTATCCTTCTTTTATAGGAATATGGGGAGTAATATTCGTGATGACTTGTCTTCCTCAATCAAAATTTGGTATGCAGCATGAGAAAAAAAACCTGCATCTATGACTCGACCACTTGTTTTGGTAAGTATGGCAACAATAGGCATTACCTGGATAGATACGTGACCAGGATATAGAAAATCTGTATGCACTGAAACCCAATTTGGCAATAAGGTCAACATCTTCCTGCATTTACAAAATGTGAATATGGATAAGCTAACGGTCATAAAAGTAATAATTTTATAAAATACCTCACCATATGAATAGACTATGGTTATTGACCACTCAATAGTAAACAAATGAAGTTGTTGTCTACTTGTCCCAGTAGTAAGCAAAGAAACTAATTCTATATCTAATTACAGTAACTACATTGTAAGCAATTTGAGTGAGGATAATTAGTTCATCCTGAAAGTGGAAAAGCAAAAAAAACAAAACCTGTGTAGGTTTACCAGCCTTAGTTCATACAATGTACCATATTTTCCTTAAGATGCTCAAAAAAAGCAAGAGAACATTAATTCTATCATCTTTCTAAACATAGTAACCACATGAATGTAAATTCACATATGCTAATGTTGCACAAAACAAAACCTTGTAACGATGGTACTGATCAACTGCTATATCTCCATCTTTCCCATCTTTTATCTTGCCTGGCAGACCAGAATAAAGAGCAAAATAAACTTCCTTAGCAAGTTAGCAGTTGAGTCATGATGTGTCAAAGAATATATATCTAACAAGTAAAACAATAAACCTTTTGTGTGTGAGAAAGCATCCCATATACAAGGACCCCTGCCATCCTCATTGGCAGCTCCTTCAACCTGCAATATAGCAAAAACAAGAGAACATGTTAAGAAGCAATATGTATGTGTGAGTTGCGTGTAGGCCAATATAGCCACTAGTCCAAACTTTTAAACCATGAAATCTGCCCAAAAGCCAAAACCATTATTACAAAGGTTTATATTTGAAAGTTTATCAGCTGAATGTTTCAATCAAATAGTACCGCATTTCAGCATTCACAGACTCAGGGGAGAGAGAGGAAAAAAAAAAAAAAAATAGGAAATCTGTAATGGCGATTCAAGGATCAATCGATTGATTTCAGGAATGAAATAGAATGAAATAGCATTGGACTCGTAGAAACAGATGAAGTTATGAAATTAATAAACATGAATTTAGATGCTATCCACTGACGATCCGAATATAAACAGTACCGCATTTTAGTATCAATAGATTTAGAAATCTGAAATCGAGATTCAATTATCAATCATTTGATTGCACGAATCAGAAATCATTAAAATCGACGAACCAAAAACGAATCGAGATAGACGAAAACCTGATAGGCAGAAGTAGCGACGCCAAAAAGGAATTTTTGGGGGAAATCAGCACGAGAGAGTTGATGATCAGTTGAAATCATGCAGTTCCATTCTTCTTCCATCTGTCTCTTTCGCTTATCCTCCATTGTTGAGTTCTTCCGCTGTAAGCAAGATTTTCTGCGAAGAAAACGTGGAAGATTTGATTGGACTTGTCCTCCATCAAACCATATAAAATTTAAAGGATGAAAAAAAAAATCCCATTTTTTTATTTCTTCCAACTTGCTTTATAAAAGTGCCACCAACCTATCTTAGTATACTAACAAAAAAAAAAAAAATATATATATATATATATATACACACTAGCCTAGAATCTCGTGTATTACACGGGTTAAGTAGTAAAAAAACATAAAATTTTAAATGTATACATAATCAAAACCGAGATAATCTTTTAGAAAGAAAAATCGTACAAGTAATAATCACTTAATACAAGAATTAGGATTTGTGTTTAATTTATTGAAAACTTAAAATTATGGGTTTATAATTGGGTATAAAATGATGCATTTAAAAATTATTTTTGGGTTAAGTAATAGGCGGGAAAATGAAAATTTTGGGATGCTAAAAAATTGGCATGTGTCCCCTAAATATACTCATTTATTAGATTAGGAAGATTGTTACTTATCATATTCTTATAATATCATTTATCCCTTAACAAGAAGAAATATATAATTGGTTTTAGTTAGTTCATTAAAGGTAAAATAGGAAATAAATAATTTTTTTTAATAAAATGGATAAATCTTACTATTTTAATAAACAAAAATATTGTTTGACACTTGTCACAATTTTAAGTTAATATTGCCACTTAGCAACTTCTTATCATCCCATTAAATTCTCACTTTTATTAAATAAGTATATTAATTCTCATATTCAATAATTATAATATTAATGATATTCGTAACCTTTATAATAATAAAAAGTTTTATAATCAATTAAAAATAATATTTTATTATAAAAACACTTTTGAAAAAATTTAAGATGTGATTTTTTTAGAAAAATCAATATTTTTTAGAAATAAATAAATCTTAAATCGGTATTTATTAGATTTTTTTTCTAAAAATCATGTATTCTAAAAAAATTTTAAAAATAAAATAGACTATAATACATATATTTTAAAGAATAGTTTATTATAATAATATTTTATTATAAGAACACTTTTAAAAAAATTAAAGATATGATTTTTTTTCTAAAAATCAATATTTTTTAGAAATAAATAAATTTTAAATTGATATTTATTAGAATTTTTTTTTCTAAAAATTATGCATTCTAAAAAAATTTAAAAATAAAATAGACTATAATACATATATTTTAAAGAATAATTTATTATAACAAATGACATTTTGTAGTATTAAATTTTTAAGATTTAATTTCTTTTAAAAATTAAAGTTTTTGATCATTGTTTTATTAAAATGATTTTTTATAATTTATAAATTTTCATTACTAACTATTATATATTTTATATTAAATCCGTGTAGCACACGAGGTATAGTCTAGTATGTAATATCCTTTGTTTAGAAAAAGAAAATATGTAATTTAGTTTTATGATTAGTTAAATATGTCACAAATGGTTTTAGTAAGAGGATATATGTAATTGGCTCATAATTATAATCCTAATAACTAATAATATTATTTATCTTTTTATCAGAAAAAAAACATTTGAAAAAAGTTTATAAGATATGAAATTTTTTTAATATTAATTTTTTTTAAATTAGAAATATTTTATTTTATTTTTTTTTTAATAAATGAAGACGAGAAAGAAACAGTTTCAACGAACATATGGAGTCTTTTGACAGGGACGAAGTTTGATTATGAACTTTGAAGTGGAGATGACAAATAGATGCAACTAGGTTTATTCCCCCGCGCGTTGCGGCGGGGAAAGCCGAGAACGAGTCTTATATATCATTTACAGAAGCATAAGTTACATGGAAAAATCAAATTTCTCATCACAAACTAAAACCTAAAACCTAAATCCTAAACCTTAAACTAACAAAATATCAAAAACCTAAATCTGTAAACAAATCTCTTAAATTTAATGAAAACACAAGTTTCTAATCAAATATATCAAATTTAATACATTTATCTCTGTTTACTAATTTTCAAAGTTAAAAAAACTTCTGATATACCAGACCTAAATTTTCACAAAGTCGCTAAATGAATCAGACACGTATGTACTATGCATTACTATATATATGTGTGTATATGATCTTGAGACCACACAATATAATATATATATTATACACATGCATTTAAATATGATCATAGGACCCACATAATATAATATATATATTTTTACTATTTGTTTTCGTTCATTTTAATACTATATAGTAATAACAGCAAGCAACACATAAAACTTTAATTCGGTCTTTAACAATTTATCTTAAAAAACTTTTATTACATGAACATCACATGTTTTTACTATATTTTATTATATACAAAGATTAATTTATATATTTTTATAAAACCATGCCGCTATTATTCCATCAAGGCATCAAGACCAAATAACGTTTTTTGTCGTTTTCATATATATCAGTCCAGCCCAACCCAACCCATAGGCCCATTTTAGCTCAAACCAACCCGATTTTGACGTGCAGGAAAACCCATTTCAGCCCAATACCATTATGCCAATTCTTAGAGGTTGGTAGAGGTAGTGGTGCACAAACCAGTTTGAAAGAAAGAGATGTCAAACCTACATGAACCAGTTTGTATTGTAAACCGGTTTTAAAGCCAAAATCTCGACCATGTGCCAAACCGACGGTTTGGGACCGGTTTGGCTAGAACCGGTTTGAGATTCATTAAATACCAGTTTGTAAACCCAATCTGATTTTTTTGTTCACCTCTAGGTAGAGGTGGGAAAACCAGTTTTTTTATAATTCAATTCCGGTTCCAGTCAACAACCAGTTTCAATTCCCTTTTTGACCTGTTCCAACCTGTTTTTGGCCGGTTCTGGTTTAGGTTTTGTCAAATAAAGGTGGAACAGGTTCCAACTTTTCCGGTTCCGATTTCTCTGAGAATCCAGACGAACCTCCCGTACCCACCAATTCGGGAACGACCGGTTCATGTTCGGACAGTCTGTTTTAGGTTTTTTGCCCACCTCTACACTACAAAAAGCAGTTTGTTTGATTATAGTTGTGTTGATATGATCAAAAATTAAATCCCACACCCAAAGCACCAAAACTCTTATAAATTAAAAGGACCATCACAGGAGTATCTAAAACACATGCCACAATACTAAAATGTATAAAAAAACATACAAATCGCGATATACTACATAACAAAGCTCCCAGAAATTTAAAAAATAAAAATAAAAAACAAGTCGTGTAGGATGATTATGTGCATTGATGACTTGATGTGTGTAATCGTGAAGTCATTCAGCCTCAAGTTCTGCTCCAAATTTCTCCAATTGTTGAGCATCATACTCGAGATCTCGGACTGCAGCATGGTTCACAGTTCCATCATCCTCACTAGCATGAATTTGCCTACCACCAAACCTAAACAAAAATAGTAGATTGTCAGTTGCATGGTAGAATTTTTTATAGACAAATGTTTTTCAAAAAGTTCATAACCGTTGTTGAATTAGAATACATATGCAAATTTTAATATTTTTAATATGGTTTTGTTTGATCATAAAGGCTTGACAATGTTTTGGACAGCAGTCATGATATTGATTCAAAACTTTATCTGTAAGTTCACAAGAATTTTGATTTCAAAGTAAAATTCAAGAGGAAACTCAAAGGGAAGAAGATGAGGGTTTTACGGTCATTTCATCTGGATGAGGACAAAAACTGTAACGTATTTCCAACATAGGGACAGTCTGTAAGGGTAAGGGGAAATATCTGAAATTTGAGCAAGGCAGCAGCCAGCAGGAATGGTTTTTTGTAATTTTCTCAAATTCATTGATTTTACAAATAATTAATTATTTGAACAAAATGTTTAGGATGCTTTCGTAGTTGGAAGTACACTTGAGACAATTTTCGAACCATTTCGATTTTAAGATTGTTTGGTTTTGCATGTTTAACCTATTAGAGATGAAGTCATAAAACATAACCCAAATCAACCCATTTCATTTTTATTTGATAATTAAACTATGTTCGATAAAAGCATGAAAACTATAATATAAATATATAAATACAATCACAGTTGTCGAAGTCTTAAGAGTTAAGACATACTTAAGGTGCAAAGGGTGAGCCTTGTGCCTTGGTGCAAGGCACTTACAATGTGAGGAGCCAAGATAAGCAAGGCACACAGCATATAGACACTATATTTAGGGGTTTTAGACATGTTTTAGATTTGTTTAGTGCTAGTTTTGGCTAGTTCCAGTCCATTTTTGGATGCTACAGACAAATTTGGTCGAAATTTGCACCAGAAATCAAGATTTGCCAGAATCTGGCCAGAAGCTTGCCAGAGCACCTAGATAGCCACAAGGTGTTTTGCTTGTGCCTCACCTCACCTCACCTCACCTAGGCATGCATCCTTTGACAGCTATGATTACAGTAATTAGATATTTTTTAATTAAAATATATATATATCCATTTTAGAACATTTAGAACTGCTTTCGACCCATTTGACCCACATGAAAATCTTGAACAGTATCCTGCCATACTTTTTAGTCAAATCTTTACCATGACCTCCTTGAATCATTAGAGAGCTGACATAACCAAATTGCTTATTGTATGGGCTGGGTTGTGGGTCAAACGGTTGACTTGCCAACCCATTTAAACCCTGTTTAACCCTAACCAGAACAACCCACCAACCCGGTTATGTTGTGGTGACTGAGTAAGGGTTAGGTTGGGTTGGGTTGGGTTTGGTATTTGACACGATTAGTTAACGAACCGTGTTTTGGTTGGGCCATACCAACATCCCAACACAAATTGTCACCCTTAATTTATAAGCAACTTGATATATACTTCTAAACTAACAGAACTACAAGCTGATTGATTACTCTTTTCAATATAAACATAGAGAACCGAGTAAAGATAGTAAAAACTACCATCTTCCGTTCATCAACTCAATACACTTGCGTGCAACTTTTCTGTCCTTGAATCTGACCAAAACAATCCCTTGAGGATGGTTCTCACAAACCTACAAAAAAATACCAAAATATGAATACGCATTTTTGTGTATTTGTGTGTGTGTTCACGTATATTTAATCCAAGATTTGTGATAATTGTAACCAATTAATCATCATCATCACCACCATTAGCAAAGTTAAGGTACGGTCTAAGAAGGGTAACATGTAGACAGCCTTACCTCTACCCCGTAGGATTAGAGATGCAGCTTTCAATGAGACCCTCGGCTCATGATGTCTGATTAACCGACCAACTCAACGCTTTGAACGTTGTTTTCACAAAAATAAAGTAAAATAACGTTAAAATTAGTGCAATTTTACTTTTGCCTCTCAAGAGACGACACATATATAAAATATAAATTATAGGCACTCACAGCAAACACTTTTAGCATTATATTCACAAAAAATAAGTTATAATACCTTCACTGATTCAACTGCACCAAGCTTTGCACATTCTTCTCGAACATCTGCTGCTAATTCATCTTTCAGATTATCATCAGCCTACCATAATTTAACAAACTAATGATTTATGTGCTACACATGTAAAAATAAAAAAAAAACATGCCAAGATTATTACTAAACATTACCCTCATTTCTGCTGGAGAGAACATGTATCTGAGAACAACAGTAGTTGGAATCAATAATTTTGAATCATCATGACCACCTAAATCATAACAAGTAAATTTAAAAAATGTTAACTATAGAAGTATCATGTTTGCTGAAACTATGATTATGATCATAAAACTCATAAGCAAAGTAACACTGTATTTCAGTAACCTACCCCAGCCCAGCATCTTGTGTTCAATCTTCTCATGCTTCTTCTTTTTTCTCTTGTCCACTTGCTTTGCAACGAAACTTTCCCCTGCAAGAAACAAGTTAAGTTAATAAATCCACAGTATATCTATTTTACATATTAGTATAATAATTTACCAAACAAGAAAAAGACTCAAATGTTTTCATTTCTCCAAAATAAGTCAAACAGTTAAGAATGAGCCTTCAAGAAACCTGATGCTGCACAACCTATATAATTGCATGATTGTATCTAAGCTAAATGTGAACATTTCAACCCATTTACTTATAAATGGGTCATTTGGGGTTTTATTTCCAACGGATCAAATCAGAAACTCAAAAGAAGTAGCTTAAAAGAAAAAAAAAGGTCGAATGTCACTCAGAATCTGTGTGTTATTTGCCAAGGCATTATTCAAAGTATAGAGTATCAATGACATGGTAAGATTTTCGTGATCATAATTGATGCAGTTAATTTTATAGAATAAAGATGTTGGGACCAAAAGTGTTTTGGGTCAACGCAACCCAAACCCTATAGATCCATTACCCAGCATTTAAAATATACGATTATTGTGTATTTTCAATTCAAACAGGTGTTCGAAAGAAGTAGCTTCAAAGGATAAAAAGATCAAAACATTACCTAAATGTAATTTCATTTCATAAAACCTCCCAAAGCACCAAATCAAGATTTAGAATATCAATTAAATAATATAACTCATGTATTTATACAAAACACTAACTATTTATTAAAAATAGAATATGTTGGAACAAAAAGTTCTTTAAATCAACCCAGTGCAACCCCTTTAGACCTGATACCCAACCCAGCTGACCTGCTCAATTCCTACCCCTAGTTATAGTCTTACCTTTCTGCTCAAATTTAGCTGGTGTGACTGACATTTTAATGGTGTCACCAAGCCGTAAAGGAGCCCCATCAAGAATCTGGATAGCCAAACCAACCGAAGGTTCCTGAATAAAATAAAAAACAAAAAAAGCAGCAAGTTTGCGTCCTCAGTGCACATATTAATGTAATTAAAATTAAGGTTCCGATGACAAATAGGGTACCTTCATGTATGTAACAAGTGCATCACCCTTTTTTCTTCCAGTTTCTTTGTCAACATAGATCTTCACACGAGGTTGCTTCGTTTCAGGATCCTATGTATCCAGATTAAATATATTCTTATATGAAGAGAAGGAAAAACCCCAAATCCACTAGGGTATAAGTAAAAATGTGAACTAGACCCAAAGATGCAAATGGAAATTACAATACCAAGAGTTAACCAACCTCCTTAATGATCCCACACTTGGAGAAAACATCCACAACCTGAAATATAATGCAATAAGATTATCATTGCAAAAAGGAGCCTCGGATTAGATATTGAAGAGAAGGTTTTGGTAAGACGGTTGCTTGATTATATGCCTAAATCATTCCTTCAAATCGTGGTCTCAATAAAGCAATGTTTTAAGATGGACACTATGTCATTTGATGAAGCCAATGGAAGGTTTAAAGCATATCTAGAACATGTCAAGGGTCCCAACAAAGAAGACATTCATGGGAGGTTGATATTTTCTAAAGGAGAAAAGGAGAAAAAGCATGGTTGTGATTACGATAGTGGAAGTTCAAATCGGGATGAATTTGAGTGTTACTGAGGAAGAGGTCGTGGGTCCGGTAAAGTCAAGATGGTGAACCATTAGGGATAACAGCCACATTAGATGTTTCAAGTGCGGTGAGCTTGGTCATTTTGTGAATGAACATCCAAAGTGGAGAAAAAGAGAAGTTAACTTAACATGTTATGAAGAACTGAACAAATTCATTTGTGTATCTTGCATCTTTACCTCATCAAAGGTGACATCATCTGGCAACCCACTAACATATACGTGTGTATTTACTTTTAACTCAAACCAACTGTCAGCAGGTTTGTTTGCTTCCTGAAACAAGTAAAAAGAAAACTTGAAAATTTTTACAAAAAAAAAAACAAGAAAATTGATAAGGTACACTAGTCAAGCAGTCAGAAAGATATTTAAGAGGCAGACCCAAACTCTATCGATCATTCTCCAATCAATAGAGATGGTGACCCATTTACCTATATGTAAATTAATTTGGATACTGCTATATCCGCAACAATTCAAATGAGACATGATAAAGTACTTGGCAAAAAAATGAATCGAAGACGTTGAAATTTGGAAGTATCCAAAGCATGTTCAAAAGCATGAATACCTCCTAAAACAGTTCATCAAAAAACTTCAATTATTTTTTTTAGTAACCCAGTTTATGAAAATATGAAGTCATATTTAGCACATTAACTATCTATAGAACTTATATAAATGGATAAAACACATATGGGTGAGCCCAACAACCCCTTTTGGCACACATTGAATAACTAGTTGTTTTGTTTGACCCGTTATCTAACCCACCCGACCCACTCATTTGCCAACTCTGCCAATTAGTAGTAAGAAATCATGAGAAAGTACCTTCTTTTCAGCAGGTTTCTCAGGTAACTTCCTCTTCCCACTTCCTTCAACCGCTTTCTTTTCATTATTTGAATCTTTTTCTGCAGGGACATCAACATTTGCATTCATATTAGTGTTAATCTCTTCTTTAACAAGGGCATCATTAGCTCCAAATGTAGGAAAAAGTTCTTCTTCTTGCTGAAAAGTCATGATCTCAACGTCAAAAGGCTCGTTTCCAGCAATTGTGTCCTATCATAAGTCATGCACAGTGGATAACAAGAAGTTAAACAATGGTCTCAAAGTTGATATATAACAGCAATTTATAAACTAAGCTTCTGCATTAAAGTTAAAACACTTGCTCAATCATGATGTTACTATGACAAAAGAAAGTTATGAGGACAAAGTTTGGTAACTCTATATTAAAGAAGCAACAAAAGCACAACCACTTGTTGGGTTTTTATATTGTTATGGAGTCATGGAGAAAATAAAACTTCATGTGTTGTGTTCGAATTTTTAAGTACACGTCATTTGTCATGTGCTAGAAAGGAAACCATTTATGGAGCAATGTAATCCAGAAAAATTATTCCTTCTTGGTATCACTGTTTTTATATTAACAAATTTAAATGTCAAACAAAGAAATTAACAGTCAGTGTTCTCTTTCTTAATGCATATAATCAAAATAATCTACCTCTTCTAACTTGTGAGAAAAGAATTTTTCAAAAACTAAAAGACATTTCTGAGAATCAACATACAAATCAAACAAGAAACGCCTAAGGAATAGAATTTCAAAATAAAAGTTCGCTCTTTGAGAATGTATATAAAAAAATTAATGTTTAATATGCGATATCATTCGAACATCAAAGCTTCATATGTCACCATGTAAAGTAGGGATGGCAAAAGGGAAGGGCTGGTGATGGGTTGGGTAACATGTTTGGGTCAAAGCAAGTGGGTTTCAGCAGACCCACAAACACTTCTATTCTTTTTTTATTATTTTATAGATAACATATGCATGATACACGATTACAAAGCTCTATTATTATAACATTATTTTAAGTTATTTTAGTAAAAAAAAAAAGATTTATATATTTGAATACATTCCGGATGCCTTTCAACCCACATGACCCCTTTAACCTTTTCCATTTTGTAAAATTTTTAACCCTAACCCATTTGAACCATTAGAGATCAAACATTATAATGCAACCAATGTACAAATGAGTAAAGACGTGGAACCTGTAATGTAGAGCAAATATTAAGTATAGTCATTAGTCAACTAACCTGAGGAACCCAAGATCTAAGCTTCTTGTCCCACTTATACACAGTCCCATCATCATCAGTGAACTCCTCCTCGCCGTCTGGCGGAGATGAAGGCCTCTCATCATCAGCAGCAACCTCGTTGTTTATAACCTCAGCCTCCGTATTTTTCACTTCATTTTGCCACCTTTCAAACTCATCGTCAATGACAGTCGATGAAGGAACTGCAAAACAACACAAAAATGTGATTAATGAAAAAACAAATGCACTAAAATGAGATTAATCATTTTTGGAATTTAGCATGGGCGAAGCGGTCGGCTGGTCGCCCCCCTCTTTTTTCGTTAGTAGTGTTAATTTTCGAGCCGAAAGGTTATTTTAGTTAAAAATACGGATTTCGCCCCCCCTTGTTTAAAATATTTAACATGTATTCTGAGTCTCATAAATTTCCGCCCCCTCTTCCCTAACTCTCAAGCTCTGCCACTGGAATTTAGACCATTTGTTTTCAAAAATCAGAATCAATAGAAGAAACAAAATTCGAGAACCAAAATATATAAACTTTATTGAATCAAAAATTCTGGTACAGGAAAAATTTAAAGACTTCCTAACCCTATTTATAATAAAACAAACCTAACCTAAACACAAACCAAATCAAATTCCAACTCCTAAAAACCTACCAACTCAAACAAAATAAAACATTAATTCAACTTATACTCTAAAACTTAATTAAAAAAACTAAACAATTAAATAACTTTTCTAATTTAGTATTTTACCCTCTAACTATTTTATATTTACAAGATTAGCTCAATAATCATAAAATATGAAAATAAAGCTGACAATTATGAGTAAAACGAGATACTTTGTCCAAAGATGTCTGTGATCAATTCAGGTACAGATGAAAGTGGCTGCCACTCACTCCTTCCTTCAGCCCATACAAGTGTGCTCTCTGTAATATATCCACTAGAAAAATGATCTGTAGATGTGAAGAAAATGATATTAGTTCTTAAGTAGATAATTGACTACGATAATATTTGAAATTGTCATCCCAAACCATGGTTATCATGCCTACTGGTATACTGGAAGAACTGATATTCAAGTTAGGAAAGAATAAAAAAGAAAACAAAACAAAAATAAATTTGGACTTTTGATGATTGTTTGAAGAGATTCACATAAACTAGTGCAGATATTGCATCTCTTTAAGCTTGAAACCCAATAAACACAAGCTACAAGAGTGCTGTGTGGATCTCTTTCAACTTCTAGTATCAACGGAAATTTTCTATATCGCTTATAGAAATTTGACGATACTGAGAAGGTAATCTGTAACAACATAAAGAGATAATCAAAACAAAACAAAAAAACAAAAGAAGATAATGACGCACTTACGCTCAACTCCCCCAAACATTCGCAACACAAATTTTATTTCACAACAAACGGATATTCAGATTAAGAACACAACACAAGCATGAATTTATTTATTTTTTTTACCATGGTAGTTTTTTTTTTAACGGAGGGTTTTCATTAACAAAATAATCTGGCATGAATCATCAACGCAAACTTTTCCAAGAATTGAAGACTCACCTCTCAACTCAGACGCAGCATATGGACCCACATGCTGCTGATCTTCAGATAATATAAACCATCCAACTTCAGTACCCATACCAGACTTTGTAGAACCTTAGTAAACACCTAACACAGTTCGAACTATTGGTATATACAATCAGACAACATATACAGATTGCAGAAAAACGAAACTCGATTCAGAAGACAGACATTAAATATGCACATGTAAAAGAAACCTATCAGGCTGATGGTGTTATTACTTCGATTTCGAATTCGATTTCGTTCGAATGCATGTAGATGTGTTGCAATCAATCAGGTACAATGACAATAACCGGAGAAAATTAGGGTTTGTTGCCGAAAACTTGAACCGATTGCATACCTTGTTAATCAAGCTGTAAGCCCTCGGATAGTCGGATCTTCGGTTCGCTCCGATTCCTTTGGGCTTTGGGCTTTGGTTGCATATCTTCACAAGAAGTTGCGGCTCGGCCCTCGTTAAAACGCACTTACGAAAATTTGTTAAGGCGTGAGGACCTATCGGGTTTGACCAAATA
This sequence comes from Mikania micrantha, assembly GCA_009363875.1. Lineage (NCBI taxonomy): Eukaryota > Viridiplantae > Streptophyta > Magnoliopsida > Asterales > Asteraceae > Mikania > Mikania micrantha. The sequence continues at coordinate 2,460,597 of CM018691.1, read as the reverse complement.
ACCCAATGACTCGGATGGACTGACCCGATTGTAAAAATAATTGACCCGTAAATATTTACTAAAATGATTAAAACTCATTTTTCTTTTACTTTATATCTGATATTATGACCGTTAAGTTTTGTTGTTTGTTTATTTATAATAAACTAGCTAAAACAGATAAATAACTAAAAAACATTTATTTTGGTAAATAATTTCAAATCATTTATTTTGGCGAATAAATTTTCCAACAATATTTTTTTGGAAAAAAACTCAAGGCAATGCCTATTTGCCAGTGTAGTTAACCATAATTTGGCTTATTTATGTTTTTGGTTTGGTTGACAACAACAAAATAAAGAGGGCTTGGTCCCACTAAATCTAAAAGTCAGTAGTGTAACCTAATAAAACCCAAAAGTCATTGTTGTAACCTAATAAATCATTATGTTTATCTGTATCATGATAAATATGATACTATATGAGGTGTTCATTTATATGGTAACATGTGTTACACCCTTGTCAAGGCGAAATCACATAGACATGACATATTGCAACACATAAATACAAGTGAAGGTATAAACATGCATTTCAACAAAATATTTCACGGAATGCATCAATGTTAAATGTAATATCAATTAGAAAGTAGTTATATCATACAACCAATGTCTCAAACAAACAAAAAATTCTCATGCGACTATCATCATGGATGAACCAATTGTTCATTGTATATTACATGAAAAGTACATCAAAAACAAATGTCACTACAAATAGTTGACTGAGCACACATATTTGAAATAATAAATGATGTGTTGCAAGTCTAGGTAAACATGACCATATTATTTGAATAAACATATAAATAAGAAATGAATTATCATTAATCCACAACTAAACCTAATAACAAGTTATATGAATAATGTCACATGTAATGTTAATAATAGTAAGTCATGAACTTTGGTGTATATTCACTCAAGTGTCGAGTCTGCATCATATCTTAGTTGTGTTGCTAGTAAGCCATAACAGAGTGATTAGGGTTGTCAATTCCAAATACGTATATCTAATACCTACCCGTTGGTTCATTTAGGACTAAATGAACGTGTAAGCCAAATCATGTGGACTTAAATAACTAGTCAAGCTCACCTATTTCGCATTAGGTTTACAGGTGTTGCTTGTACAAACAAGTAATGTAAGAAAAATAATCAAAAAGGGTCAAACACATTTTAAAATGTAGTTGATGTACTTCCCACCCAAGGGAAGACAATGAAAATAAAAATAGGGTTATGTAATCACTTTGATGTTAATGAGTATTTTGGTTCTTCGTATAACAGACATTAATCATAATGTCTCAACTTTATATATACGAGTAGAATTGATTTGCTTCAAGTCTAGTAAGCTGACATTGGGAAACTCATATAACGACTTGTTATTTCTCGGATTGTAAATTATGTCAAAGTCTCGTCACGTTCATTTCATTAGCCACATGACTTAGAGTTATGTGTATGATGAGTTATGTCGTCATGTGATTATAAGTGTACTTAATATATTTGTATATTGCGATTGATTGTGTCACAACCCACGCCGCGTGCGGAATCCACGGCGCGTGACTATGTGTTCATGTGCCAATGTTGGAGAATAACCCATGATTTACTTTGTTTCATAAATTAAGTTAATTTAAACAAACATAACATACATATTATACAACAAGTTAATCGTCGTAGACCCTTGGAATTTGAAATCGGTGATCTGGTAATGCTGAAAGTTTCACCATGGAAGGGCATCTTCAGATTTGCGAAGAGAGGTAAACTTTCACCAAGATTTGTAGGACCATTCAAAATTCTTGAACAAATCGGATTAGTGGCCTACAGACTTGAATTACCTCCTGAACTCAGTAACACTCATGATGTTTTTCATGTATCAAATCTGAAGAAGTGCTTAGCTGATGAATCTTTGATTGTACCTCTTAAAGAAATCCAAATTGATGAAAAACTTCAATTCAGTGAAGAACCAGTTGAAGTGATGGATCGAGAGGTGAAGGTACTAAAACGCAGTCGCATACCTATTGTCAAAATTCGATGGAATTCACAGCGTGGACCTGAATATACGTGGGAACGTGAAGATCAGATGAAACAAAAATACCCACACCTATTATCATGATCAATTGTTATCAAGTAAGTCTTCACTAAATTTCGGGACGAAATTTTTCTAACAGGAGGAGACGGTGACAACTGCGTACGAAGAATTACGTCATCAAAGAAATGAGCACATTTGATCGTGCTTAAAATCCACGTTGAGTTGACAATCGAAATTGCTACATGATGATAGTATGCGAAAAATGATGAACGTGGGCGAAAACCGTGCGCGAAACGAGGTTACAGATTGTCCGAAATCGCGAAACGAAGTTTCTGTCGAAAAACAGGTGAAAAAGGACTGGGGCGGTACGCCCCAAGCCAAGCGCTTATCCCAGGCGATGCGCGCGAAGTCGAACAAAAATATCTGGTCCCTTCTGGCCGCGCGGTACGCCCCGACTGCCCTTCTGGTCTGGGGCGATGCGCCCGGGGTCCAGATCGACGGCAAGTTGCTTAAAATTATCAGATTGCATCAACTATCATCATCCTTATCTTATACTCGACGCCAACACTCACCACCTTCGAAAATTCATCATCCAACCCATCAAATCTCTGTTTTGAAGCCTCTGGAACGCTTAGATCGCATCCGGGAACGTTTATACAAGTCCAGATCATCTTTCTATCCGCAGAACTCCTCCATATTAGGTAATGGTTCATTCTAATCTTTTATTTTGAGAATGAATGATTAAATCTTGTTTTTGAACGTAATGATATAGTTAGGGTTGTTGATTATTGCCTAGATGATGGCTAGGATTGATTATAAATGTTCAACTCGAACTGTTAACGGGTAAATCCTTGTTTTGAGCCGTTGTAATGCCCGGTTTGCATGGAATCATAACAATGATTATAATGATTCAAACCATTTGAATATGACAATGTAGGTGATTAGTTTGATAAATCTTTGACATGCAACGTGTAAAATCAGGTGTTTCAAATTTATCACAGTCATTAACATACTCATTGGAACGATTATATGATGTTTCCGATAACAGTCAGATTAGTATGTTAAACATGGTTATTAAACCTATTCTAATACTACATTGTGATATTTCATGATATTTGGGTAATCAATAACAAGGGTTGATCATTCCTAAGCCATTAAACTGTCTAGGAACTGTTGTAGCATTATAATCAACAACATTAACTATTTGGTTAATCTGAGATTATTTGATTAATCAACGGTGTCATCAACCTTGTATTAGGAACCTGAATCAGTATAGGTTCCTACATTATCATACATTGTATGATATGTTACTAAGATAAATAATTAAAAACCTAACGTCGGTTTGATGACTATCAAGGCAATGTCTTTGACATTGGACGTTCAAAAGGATTTAATCAGTAAGTGGGAACATAAATAACTTATTAATCCTAAACTAATGCAGAATTCCATCATTAGTACCTGTTGCGAGTGATTCTACTACTTTGTGAGATATCAAGTGTGAGTTTCGTACAACCCCTTTTCTTTTTACTGTTTTATAAACATCGGGGTAACTCTGTAAACTGTTTTCTGAACATATGATATGTAGCACTGATATCTGTGTGATTTCATGTGACTTTTGTGTGATTTCATGGGATTTTTCCGTTAGTAACTTTATCACAGTATCAAAAGTCCTCATCTCTTGAACTGTATATAGTGAACCCATGTGGGGCCGAACATGAATCATTGATAGTACTATTGGCTGACAACCCATTTGCTGGGAGGCTTGCATCTCCCCTTGTGTGAATGTTTGGTACCTGTTTCCAAAACACTTTCTTAATGTTAGTGATAGACATTAAGATAATGAGGCATTAAGATATTTACCGACGGGTAGTATCTTCGTGAAACGTACAACTGTCCGAAAGGAACTAGATACGGGTCCCATGGTTATCCGGAACTGAACTTTTTGAGAATTTACATATCATATCATATTGTTTTAACTGAACTGTCGAACTCACCAGCTTTGTGCTAACGGTTTAAACTTAACATTTTTGCAGGACAACAGTGACGACAGGGTGAGGATGCACTTTACACATTTGTAATTAAATAAACCAGATTGTGTAATAGATTTAGCTGTACTGTTGATGTAACTACGAAACCCTTGTGATGTATTTATTCTAAGTTAATCTGTGTGCTGTGATATCGGTTCAAGTAAGTCACCCCCTTATCTCAGAGACATCACCACTATACTTCCGCAACCTCTTCAGTGTGACGTCATCATAGGTGACGAGAGGTGGGGGGTGTGACAGCAAACATCAAACCTAATGATAAATGATCGTTAGTAATATTTTTAGTTCACATGATGAGGTCCAACCCACGGTTGGAGCGATTGTGATAATGATACTTGTTTTCCCGCATATGATCATACCAGTACTACCAAGGGCTTGATAACAAGTTAATGATATTTACATAAGAATGTTCTCAAATAGCCTCCACATAACCAAAGTTCCCAAGTGATACACTTGATTTAATGATTTGATAAAAGAGTTACTCGATAATAGTTTGTCATGATTTTCCTGATGAAACTGATATAGGATTTCACAGTAGTTGATAAATGTTTATCATCATTTTCCTGATGATACTGATATATTTTTTCGCAATAGTTGATAAAATATGTTTGAAAATGTATCTACATGTTCCACCCCGAGCTTTAGCAAAACAAAGGAAAAGGGGTTATAAGTCTCACCTATTTTATCGAAGTGTTTTGATTTTGAGGTATCACACAAAATCTGGAGAGAATTCTGCAATTCATTAATGTTTTATGAGTTACTTATGTTTTAACTTACTGGTTAGATCTTTCTGAACGTCCAATGTCAAAGACATTGCCTTAACAGTCATCAAACTGAGGTTAAGTATTTAATTAATTATTTTAATATCGTATCATACAATGTATGATAATGTAGGAACCTATATTGATTCAGGTTCCTAATACAAGGTTGATGAGATGTTTGATTAATCAAAACAATCTCAGATCAATCAAATAGTTAATGTTATTGATTATAATGCTAAAACAGTTTCTAGACAGATTAATGGCTTAGGAATGATCAATCCTTGTTATTGATTACCCAAGTATCATGAAATATCACAATGTAGCATTAGAATAGGTTTAATAACCATGTTTAACATACTAATCTGACTGTTATCATAAACATCAGATAATCGTTCCAATGAGTATATTAATGATTGTGATTAGTTTGAAACACTTGGATTTAACCTTGCATTTCAAAGATTAATCAAACTAATCACCTACATTGTCATAATCAAATGGTTTAAACCATTATAATCATGGGTATGATTTCATGCAAATCGGGCATTACAACGGATCAAAACAAGGATTTACCCGTTAAAACATCGTGTTCTTCGTTTATAATCAATCATAGCTGTGACACCTCGTAATTTCCAGGTCAGCAACTCTATTATTATTAATAATAATGTTTATTATTATTTCATACGTGGCACTAGAATAAATGCATTTAGTGTGACACGTGGCACAACAGTCTGAACACGCCGATAATTCGATGAATTATCGCACGAAACTTGCACGTGTCTTGAATGACGAACGTTGGTGAACGGATCAAACCACAGTACACGAAAACACTACACTTAGGCTCGGTGAACCTAAATTAGTTAGAACAAGGCCTACGTGTCGAGAAACGATGATCGTATTCGAGAAATACGAAAGATTCGGTTCAAAACAATGAAATTGGGCCTATTGGGCTTAATCGAGACCCATCGCGGTACGCGATGGGCACCCAATTAGGCCTTCGCGGTACGCGAAGACTGGGCGGGGGAATTTGAATTCTCCGAAAAGAGTCGCGGTACGCGACGACCGATCATCTTCCACCATCGCGGTACGCGGCGTGTTTCGGGAACAGAATGATTATTTTATTCATCGCGGTACGCGGGGTTCCTTTTTGTGCAGCCTCCGCGGTACGCGACGACCCCTACACGCAAAAATCTTTATAAAACCAATGTTAATCATTTTGTTTAACCCTTCACCGATTTCTCTCAACTGAACCCACCATTGTCGACCATCTTAGCTCGGTTACACCCATCTATAGCAGCAAGGAGCCACCCTTAACCATTTGGAAGCCATTTTCGAAGATCAAGGTCTTGTGGGAGCTCCAAGAACACTCTACCATCCTCGTTCTCTGCATTTGAGTCGATTCCAGCCTCCCTAGAGCTGTTCCAGAAGTTGCTCAAGCCCCATTTCGTGTTTTAAGGCTTTGGAAGGTAGTTTCTATGGTCAAATCTTGCTTAAAACACACACTAGGCACACATGCAAGCCATTTTGGCCACATGCAACACCATCACCACTTTGATCTCGAAATCTTGATAGTGTAGATCTGTTTTTGATGATGATATTTACTGATTTGATGATCTAGCTATGATCTATGATGGTATTGATAAGATTAGATGGTTATTTGTTGATTTCATCACAATATGGGTACTTTAATCAACATGCATGTATGATCTACAATGATTTGAGTAATTTTCAGTATTGAAATGTTATTGAAAGTGTTATTGAGGATGTTCCATGTGATTAGAATGTTGGATTATGGTCAAGAAATGTCATAGATGTGGTATTTACTAAAAATAGTAACTTTTATGTTGCAAAGTGGGTATTCTTGATAAAATGACCACATTGGTATGTTTAGATCTATATGTTATGCTAGGAAATGATGTTTAGAAGTTAATATGATGATTATTGATGCATTGGGATGATTAGAATTATTGAAAATATGATTTTTATGGTTATTACTATAAATAGAAACTTTTTGTCACAATGTTGCAAATCGGTAAAATGTATGATAATGTTTTGGGTCTAACATGTTCATTTAGTGATTATATGATGTTATTGGAAGGAATATGTTATTGGGAAACTTGATTTGGTGTTATTTTCACAAGTTACTAAATATAGTAACTTTATTTGGTTAGATTCACGATTCATCACATGTTAGGTGGAATGATCATGATTAATAGGCTATTTAGGACTAAGATGATAATATTAGATGATGTTGATTGTTAAACTTGATGAAATATGCTTATTTTAGAAACTTTCCAAAAATGGAAACTTTTACGCGCAAACTATGTTAAACCGACTATGTGTAACTATGTGTTATGTGATAACATGCTCATTTAGGATAAATATGCATGTTAGAATAATCGGAATATGATTTTATGCATAACTTGCCAAATATGGAAACTTTCCTAAAATAGAAACTTACCATAAATAGTAAGTTTCTTTATCGGAATGATTTTGGTATCCGTACACTTCACACGACACAAAAACCGTACGATACACGAACACTTGATCCAAACCGTCACCAACGGGTCGTTAGGTCAAACACGATCGACACGGTCAAACACGGTCAACTCGACCTACGTAACCACTTAGTGTTGTTGAACACTAACACGGTCCGGTGAGACCCACACTTGTGAACACAAACTCATAGTACCTATGTGATATAGGTGATTACTAGCCGGCGAGCTACACTACTCTCTTTGAGCTAACGCATAACTAAACTCAGGTGAGTTTACGGCCCCACTTTTACTCTTTAATTGCTTTTACTCAACTTTGGGGTGAGAATACTATGCAACTGTTTTAGATGTATGACTGGTATGTTGTAAAACTATTTTCGAGTGTACTCTTTATCGCATAAAGCCCTCACTTATCCTTACCGTCAGTTGTATGACAAACGAGTCGTTATTACGTAGTACTACTGGGTTTGACTAGCCCCACTCGGCAACAACGTTGACTGGATGTCATAACGAGTGTAATATCGATGTGAATTGCGAGTTCAGCGATGACTCGCGGAGGCAAACGAGAACAGTCTAGTTTCAGTAAGATGACATGACACACTCACGGATCGTAGTATCCAACAACTAAACTTAACATACCCAGTATATGTCTGTTTACTATTTATGTCTGTCTGAACCTGTGAACTCACCAACTTTTTAGTTGACACTTTTCGCATGTATTCTCAGGTAACTAATGGAGCACACGCTAGGACGCTCACAAGGACACACTAAGGAGTCAAGCTTACATATAGACTCTTGTCCTAGGCTTGCGTGCATGTGTTCTGTTTTGAAAACAAATTTAAACATTTGTAGTGTCTGTTGCAAACAATTATTTTCCGCTGCAAACTCATGTATTTCTGATGTTAAACACTTTCCGCTGCTTATTGAATGAAACTTGTATTGTTTTACAATTTGTGTGAATGTGTAACTCATATAGAGTCGTTCTATATGACCATGAGCTATGATCCTGGCCACGTCACACCCACGTGGACTGACACCACGAGTGGGAATTTGGGGGTGTGACAATAGCCATCATCTAGGCAATAATCAACAATCCTAACTATATCATTACGTTCAAAATCAAGATCTAATCAATCAAAATCAAGCTAGAAGGTTAAAACAAACCGTTACCTAATCAGACGAAGTTCTGAGTGTAGAACAACGATCAGGGCTTGCAGAAACGTTCCTGGGTGCGATCTATGGCTTCTGATGGCTTCAAAATAGAGATTGAGGGCTGGAAATGAAGGCTTGGTCGTCTAAATGTGAAGAAAGATCGAGATTAAAAGAAAAGTGAGAGTTTCCATGCAATATGATTTAAAAACCTCATTTTTGCCGACTCTGGAGCCGCTGGGCGCACCGCCCTGTAACATCACTGTACTTTCGGTTGTCCGTACATCCGTACGATTGTACTGTTACGACCGGAGATTCATTACTTATTGATGATTATGAATTATTGATTGTCATTACTGATATTATCACTGTTACTGGTATGCATGTTTACAAAATATATTATACGCGTAAACCATTGGAAGTTTAGTTGTAACCCAACTAAACAGAACCAGAGAGTTTATCGCAGTTACATTATACTGATTATGGATTATTGGTTTGGAATGGATTTGGGATGGAACTGGGAGTTTGTTATGGTCTGGTTACTAAATGTAGTCAAGGACACATGGTCATGGTTTATCGAAATAGCGGTGGGACGGTGTAGGGGAGGTTGCGATCTACCTCTGCATATGCCCTATACATATGCATATTTCGGTATATTATGGATGTGTCAGTGACTTGGTTTAGTGGGTTTTGGTTTGGGAATGATAATATTAAAGTTAATAAAATAATGGGAATTAGTTACGCGATGTGAGGTTACGATCATTATTTAAACGCGAATATTAATTCAGAAATATTAACTTAATAATGTATTTGCGTGGATGACGATTCACACGAATATAATTATTAGGAATAATATTCTGAAACGATATTCAATAAATCGTAGATCGAATCGAAATACGGTACGAGCGTTGGATTCGTAAAGGTGACGATCTTTACGAATACGTACGCGAGTAACGTGTTTCGACGAGATAAATTAAATAATATCAAACGATATAAAAAAAAAACTTAAAACGTTCATTAGGAATCACAACTTAAATCGTTTCGAATAAATTTAATTATTAATTAATTGAGTTAACGGAAATAAACGGAATGATTTTACGAAATAATTTATTTAAAATTTATTTTTGTCACACCCCGACCGACGGCGGAATACGTCGGGGCGCGAGTTTGACTGTTCATTAGCTCATGGTGCTATTATAACGTTTCAATATTTAAAGCATCATTATTACAAATTAATTACAACATTCATTGAAGCACAACAACATTACATGAATTCAATAATCAAAGTATTACAATTGAAAAATCTATACAATTGTTTCAAGTTTAACTAGGTCACTAATCCTATCTTATGTCTTCATTAAGCTTCCTTAACCTGTTACACATGTAAAATAGAGTTTGTCAACTATTTGCATAGTTGGTGAGTTCACACACTAAGTTTAAATAATAAGTATAAAAAAAGATGCAAACTATAGCCTAACTAGATATGTATCATAAGCACAACATGAATACAAGTTTGAATAAATTGAATGAATGAATAACAATTGCTTGTGTCCAAACAAGTATCCTTACAACATGTTAATTCAAGTATGGCCATACTATAAATTAACTGTTATAATTCAACAAGTTTGCTAGGTGTACTTTTCACCCTTTTCACACAAAGGCAAAAGCCTTTGCGAAGATAGTATCTAACCATCTTAGGCTACTAGGTACTAGATTGCTTGACTGGCAACACACATAGAATCACACATAAAATAACACCTTGTATAAGCCTAGCCTCTAACACATAAAGCTAACTAGTCTAAGGCTTGCATCATAGATTGAATGAATAATAGATTGAATAAAGTTTGAATAAGACATGTGTAACATCCCAAAAACAAAAGTAAAAGGGAGTGTGGAGAAACTCACAAGTTTGAATGCTTGATTAGTTCCATGTCTTTGAATAATGATTTGAGAAGCAATAATACCTACTCATCCTAACGTTTGAGTAACAAAGTTTTAGATTCCATAGTTTAAGTTCAGGATCTTAAAACTATGACATTCTAATGTAAGTCATAGTTTGAATGAATCTATGTTTTAATGGATACTTAGAATAACTAACATTATAATATTGATTTAATAAGATAGAATATTAAATGTATTATTTTTATTTATCAATATTATTTTATGAATAACTAACTAATTTGTTAATAATATTCTTATAACAAATAAAATAATATACTAAATATTATTTTGAAATTGAATTTCCTAAGTATGCTAATTAAATTGATTTCCCATCCATTCAACCATTTATTGGTATTTAAAATCTTGTATATTTTGAATTATAAGTTTTATAAAATTTTATTTTGTCTTTTAAAGGTTTAAAATTTTAAAATACTCATTTTGAATTATCCTGATCTCAAAACAAATATTTTTAAACTTAAACATTTACAACTTAAATTATATATATATATATATATTTGTAAACACATTTTAATGGGACAAATAGCTTGTATGTAAAAAATAACTTTTATATATATATATATAAAATTGAACAGAATGTTGTTTTGAAATTATTTTGACTTTTAAATCTTTTATTATAGTTTGAAATTTAATTAAATAAACGTTGCAAAAGAAATTAATAGAATTCTATTTTAAATTATACAGAACATAAACAATCTATTTCTAAAATATATATATATATATATATATATATATATTAACGTAATAAAATGACTTAGTATGTATATTAAACTAGTTTTTTTTATAAAAACATAATTAAAATCTGCCAACAATTAGATGGAATTTGTTCAGAACGTGTAAAAATAATTTCTAGAATTTTTAATATAATTTTGTAAAAAAAATGGGTTGAAATGGATAAGGATGGCACAAAAACCGGTTTTGACCAAACCCGTAAGGTTTGAACTCGGGTGCCCGCGCCTGCACACGCGTGGTTCTACCAGTGGTCTGGCCGGGTATTTCGTTAACCATGTTTGAATTCCATTATACATATTCTAAATTTTAAATCATCTTCAAATCAGTATGAACCCTAACTTAAGCCCCAATCTAATTCGATTAACACAAGGTCTGTGAGCCCTTCAATCCATAGGGCTTTTGATCCTTATGTTCTAACGAGTCGATTACTATAATATGTTACCTGGTTTGATAACGAATTGAATGATTTCGGGTGAAAGGCAGTCGCGGCTCGTTCTTTGAATTTGATCCAGTGATACAAAGCTTCTCAGAATGTGATTTTCGTTTGGTTAAAACCAGAATGATGTCGTGAGTGTATGTGTATCCTTAATTTGTTTGATTGTTAATTATTTTATGGCCATTGGGTATTAATTCCCACCGATTATATATGCTTAGCTGTATCCACGAATTTGTTTACTATTTTTAGAAATTGTTATATGGTTATGATCGTGATAGAGCGGAGATTACGCAACACCTTTATTCCGGATTTTTAAGACACGTTTGAAGATGATTTGAAGTTGGGCCGGTGGTGACGAGTTTTGAACTCGTGATCAAAGAAAAAGGAAAAAAAAAAAGAATCTGAGGTTGTCAACCCAGGTCCTTGAAGTTTGAATGATTCTCCCTTTTGACCTAAACCTAATTAAACCGAAAATGAGTTTCTGCTTTTACACTTTTGGCCCCTTTAACTTTTCTATCTTATTATTTTATGTTCCAAATGTCTACTAAGTTTAATTACATTGTTTATGACCAAAAGTCTTTAAAACTTTAATAGTTTTAACAATTCTTTTCAACATATATATATCTTTTATAAACTTCATATTTTTATTGATATTATTATTATTATTATTATTATTATTATTATTATTATTATTATTATTATTATTATTACATCAATGTAATAAATGTTGTAAAATTGTTTGTTGAGTATGAATGTATAGGGTTTATGAATACAAATATTTTAAAGAATACCAAAGGCTTAGTTTTATTATAAATCGAGTACGATTACAATATTCAAATTTGTAATGGAAAACCCTGGGGATTACAGTCTCCCCTAGTTTAGGGAATTTCGTCCCGAAATTTATTTAATATTAATTTTGACAAAATTTTTAGTTGTTCCTTTTAACTAGTTTTTTTTTTGTTTCTTTATCACTTTTAGTTATCGAGTTATATATATATATATATATATATATTGTAAATGAATAACTTTGGTTCTTGGCTTAATATTAGAATTTTAATTATTAAAGTTATAGGATAGTGTCTCGATATTTAGACACTATATAATAGTTTAAGAGTTTTAAATTAAAATTTGCTTTAGAACTTTGAAATGATAAGGAACTTTAATCTATTAGAGTATTAGTAACGCACTCGGATTTTTGGATTTGTATACAATTAGTTTGCTTGTTACGAGGGTTTTGAATTTAACGATAATTGACTCGACTCATAGTGAGATTAACTACAAATGTATTTGAATAACTTGAGATTAAAATACTCTCCGGATATTGTTATAGGAGTAATAACTTATTTTTCGATTATTCTTGATTGAAGAATAGTTCACTCGAATTGTAGATTAAACTAACAAATCCTACGCTTGGTCAAGCTTTCGGTGCTACTACCAATGTATTACTGGTGCTTATATATAGGGTATACCGCAGCCAACCCACCACATCACTAATACCTTGATAGCATTCCAATTACCTACCAAGACTATCCTAAACCTAACTACATTTGAATAGATGCGTGAATACATGACTATCTTTAGAAATTGTATGAGTTTAGAGATATTAACAATTGCAATCTTGCAATCAAATCTCATAGTTATATGGATTTCTAAATGATTGATTTTGAATATACGAATGATACTGAATACACTAGTATGTGATATTATATAGTTATGGCAACTACTTATCATTAACCTTAGTTATGATATCACTGAATCTTTGAATAATTGTTTAAACATACGAATATAGGATAACTCATTTAAGAATCATTAGCATGATTCCTATGGTTATCGATATACTTAATTTGACCTGGTGTAAGAATACACAACAAGATTAGTAATTGAATAACAATTGAATTGACTAGCATAGTTTACATGAAACAGTAGATTGAATAGGTGTGGGAGACTTCGACTTTCTTTTAAAAATTGCATGAGTATAGAGATTTTCATCAATGAAATTTTTTTTTTTTTTTGCAATGGAATTTCTCGGTTGTAACGTATGAATTGATAGATGATCAATTTTTTTGGATAAACGAATGATGTAGAATACATAGATTTTGATATTATATAAGCTTTGATTGTTGTGATAACTAATTATCATTAATCTTAGCTATAATATCATGGAACTTTTGAATCTTTGTCTAAAAGTATGAATATATAATGATTTGTCTAAACATCAATAATGTGAACTTGCTGGAAATTTTATATGGAATCACCCATACTAAAATCCCGTGAGTTCAAGTCATGTCACCTTATTGAGATTTAAACAAAATATAAATCATAGTGAGAAATCATAAATCGTAAATCATAAATCATCATGACTTGTTTAAAACATAGGAAAGAAATTTTTTTTTTTTCAGGTTTGATTACTTAATGACGTGTTAGAATTATTGATCAGTGATTTTAGGCATAAAATCTTTATTGAGTTCAAAGTATTATAACATAGTCATCATGAATTATATAAAAAAATTGATATTATAACTTCTAAATATAGTGACAAGTCACTAATCATAAGTACAATACCATTGAGTTTCTATCATGAGTTCAAATATTAAAATATACAATATTATGACCTCTCAGTTTTAGTGATGAATCACCATCAAAAATTCTGAACTATAATATTACTGGTTTTGAATCAAAATATACATCATTAATTAAAGAGAGATAACGCCATACCTTTTAGATTTAGTGATGTATTATCATCACTAATCTTAGGTTTAATGTTAGTTAAATAATAATATAGTTAACACAGAACAAGGAGAGATGATATCATATTATGTGAGACATAGTAATGAATCACCATCACTAATCTCAAGTATGATATCATGAAGTTCTAAAAACAATAGTATATACATTATTAATCCAAGAAAAGTAACACCATGAAATTTAAATGTAGTGATGAATCACCGTCACACATCTTAGGTATAATATTACTAATTCCTGAATCATAACATAGGTAACATAAATCAAAGAGAATTGACATCATATCTTGTGAGATACAGTGACGAATCACCATCACTAACTTCAAGTATGATATCATGTAGGTTTAAGAATTAAAACACAGGCATTATCAACTCAAGAAAAATAACACCATAACCTTTTGATATTGTAATGTATCACCATCACAACTCTTAGATATAATGTTACTAACTTCTTGGTTCATAACAATTATATTATTCAACAAAAGAAAAATAAAATCTTGAGTATGATATAAAGGAGTTGTTGAATCATAACATATACATTACTAATCCAAGAAAGATAACATCATAGCTCTTAGATGTAGTGATGTATCACCATCACAATCTTAGGTATGACATTATTAACTTTCTTGAATTATAACACATATATTATTATTTATCAAAGGAAATGACATCATAGCTTGTGAGATGTAGTGATGGATCACCATCACTTATCTATAGTATGATATCATAAGATTTGGAATTGTAGAAGCAATGTATTGAAATCATTTTGAACCAGATTATAAATTTTAGGGAGTATCATCCAAGTTGGACACTTTTTGACTTATTTGAATTAACGTTGTTTGCAAGATGTGTCATGCTTTGGCCTATAGATAAAATACTCTCATTAAGAATCCCCAGGAAAGCTAGACTGGTCCCTCGTCAGGGATTATGAATCGCTTTCCTAGACAGGAGTCTCAACTACCGGTATTCACCCTTCCAGTTACTACATGCCCATCTTAACAAACTTAATTCTAACAAGGTTTTAAATCAAAATTGAACAGATAGAATCATTTTGAACTTGTTTGAAAGCATAAGGAATGGTATTCACAATGGAGTACCGGGTGACATATTAGTATCATTTTAGTTTGTAAGATGTTTGGTATAATATGCTTTGGCCTATAAGTGATTGTACTCTCATCAGAAGTCCCCAGGAAATCTAGACTGGTCCCACAGTACATCGGAGATTTATACGAATAGCTTTCCTAGACAGGAATTCTAACTACTGGTACTACACTCTTCCAGTTAGTACATATCCACCTCACAAACTTTAATTCTAATGGGATCTTTAAATCAATAACAGAATTCTTATTTTGTCTCAGGAATAATATTAGGCATTAAGCCTAATGATTGTTGAATTCATATCAGCTAAAGGTTGTTTGCATGTATTTGAGTTTGGAATAGATTCCTCCTAAAAGCAAATACTAAGGCAATTGCTTAAACTAAGTAATCCCATGATATAAAGTAACTTAGTCTAAGGCATTCCTAACTAGTGCAAGCAAGTCATATTATCTACTATGTCATTCCTCTATGGTAACATGCATATATAACATAACACAATAAGTACTGTATAGCACATAGCACATAAGCAACTAATAAACAAACAATGATAATATGAGATTACTCATATTTGGGTTAGCTTAGTTATAGTCTAGGCCACCATTTTCTAATAACCTAGATCCCTATAACCATGGCTCTGATACCAATCTGTCACACCCCGACCGACGGCGGAATACGTCGGGGCGCGAGTTTGACTGTTCATTAGCTCATGGTGCTATTATAACGTTTCAATATTTAAAGCATCATTATTACAAATTAATTACAACATTCATTGAAGCACAACAACATTACATGAATTCAATAATCAAAGTATTACAATTGAAAAATCTATACAATTGTTTCAAGTTTAACTAGGTCACTAATCCTATCTTATGTCTTCATTAAGCTTCCTTAACCTGTTACACATGTAAAATAGAGTTTGTCAACTATTTGCATAGTTGGTGAGTTCACACACTAAGTTTAAATAATAAGTATAAAAAAAGATGCAAACTATAGCCTAACTAGATATGTATCATAAGCACAACATGAATACAAGTTTGAATAAATTGAATGAATGAATAACAATTGCTTGTGTCCAAACAAGTATCCTTACAACATGTTAATTCAAGTATGGCCATACTATAAATTAACTGTTATAATTCAACAAGTTTGCTAGGTGTACTTTTCACCCTTTTCACACAAAGGCAAAAGCCTTTGCGAAGATAGTATCTAACCATCTTAGGCTACTAGGTACTAGATTGCTTGACTGGCAACACACATAGAATCACACATAAAATAACACCTTGTATAAGCCTAGCCTCTAACACATAAAGCTAACTAGTCTAAGGCTTGCATCATAGATTGAATGAATAATAGATTGAATAAAGTTTGAATAAGACATGTGTAACATCCCAAAAACAAAAGTAAAAGGGAGTGTGGAGAAACTCACAAGTTTGAATGCTTGATTAGTTCCATGTCTTTGAATAATGATTTGAGAAGCAATAATACCTACTCATCCTAACGTTTGAGTAACAAAGTTTTAGATTCCATAGTTTAAGTTCAGGATCTTAAAACTATGACATTCTAATGTAAGTCATAGTTTGAATGAATCTATGTTTTAATGGATACTTAGAATAACTAACATTATAATATTGATTTAATAAGATAGAATATTAAATGTATTATTTTTATTTATCAATATTATTTTATGAATAACTAACTAATTTGTTAATAATATTCTTATAACAAATAAAATAATATACTAAATATTATTTTGAAATTGAATTTCCTAAGTATGCTAATTAAATTGATTTCCCATCCATTCAACCATTTATTGGTATTTAAAATCTTGTATATTTTGAATTATAAGTTTTATAAAATTTTATTTTGTCTTTTAAAGGTTTAAAATTTTAAAATACTCATTTTGAATTATCCTGATCTCAAAACAAATATTTTTAAACTTAAACATTTACAACTTAAATTATATATATATATATATATATTTGTAAACACATTTTAATGGGACAAATAGCTTGTATGTAAAAAATAACTTTTATATATATATATATAAAATTGAACAGAATGTTGTTTTGAAATTATTTTGACTTTTAAATCTTTTATTATAGTTTGAAATTTAATTAAATAAACGTTGCAAAAGAAATTAATAGAATTCTATTTTAAATTATACAGAACATAAACAATCTATTTCTAAAATATATATATATATATATATATATATATATATATATATATTAACGTAATAAAATGACTTAGTATGTATATTAAACTAGTTTTTTTTATAAAAACATAATTAAAATCTGCCAACAATTAGATGGAATTTGTTCAGAACGTGTAAAAATAATTTCTAGAATTTTTAATATAATTTTGTAAAAAAAATGGGTTGAAATGGATAAGGATGGCACAAAAACCGGTTTTGACCAAACCCGTAAGGTTTGAACTCGGGTGCCCGCGCCTGCACACGCGTGGTTCTACCAGTGGTCTGGCCGGGTATTTCGTTAACCATGTTTGAATTCCATTATACATATTCTAAATTTTAAATCATCTTCAAATCAGTATGAACCCTAACTTAAGCCCCAATCTAATTCGATTAACACAAGGTCTGTGAGCCCTTCAATCCATAGGGCTTTTGATCCTTATGTTCTAACGAGTCGATTACTATAATATGTTACCTGGTTTGATAACGAATTGAATGATTTCGGGTGAAAGGCAGTCGCGGCTCGTTCTTTGAATTTGATCCAGTGATACAAAGCTTCTCAGAATGTGATTTTCGTTTGGTTAAAACCAGAATGATGTCGTGAGTGTATGTGTATCCTTAATTTGTTTGATTGTTAATTATTTTATGGCCATTGGGTATTAATTCCCACCGATTATATATGCTTAGCTGTATCCACGAATTTGTTTACTATTTTTAGAAATTGTTATATGGTTATGATCGTGATAGAGCGGAGATTACGCAACACCTTTATTCCGGATTTTTAAGACACGTTTGAAGATGATTTGAAGTTGGGCCGGTGGTGACGAGTTTTGAACTCGTGATCAAAGAAAAAGGAAAAAAAAAAAGAATCTGAGGTTGTCAACCCAGGTCCTTGAAGTTTGAATGATTCTCCCTTTTGACCTAAACCTAATTAAACCGAAAATGAGTTTCTGCTTTTACACTTTTGGCCCCTTTAACTTTTCTATCTTATTATTTTATGTTCCAAATGTCTACTAAGTTTAATTACATTGTTTATGACCAAAAGTCTTTAAAACTTTAATAGTTTTAACAATTCTTTTCAACATATATATATCTTTTATAAACTTCATATTTTTATTGATATTATTATTATTATTATTATTATTATTATTATTATTATTATTATTATTATTATTATTATTATTATTATTACATCAATGTAATAAATGTTGTAAAATTGTTTGTTGAGTATGAATGTATAGGGTTTATGAATACAAATATTTTAAAGAATACCAAAGGCTTAGTTTTATTATAAATCGAGTACGATTACAATATTCAAATTTGTAATGGAAAACCCTGGGGATTACAATTTTAACTAATATGAAACATATTTATGAAAAAGGTTTTATATATTCAAATGTGTTTTACGATGAAAAACCGAGCATAACCGATCATTTATTTCATTTTATCATGATAAAAACGAGACCGGACACGGGGTAATAACACGCGTTATAAGAAAGAGTTTTCTTTCTTTCTTCTTCATTTCACAAACCTCTTCTCTCTCTAAAAACACACACACACACCCCTTCTCCACCTTCTCTCTAGCTTCTTGAACTCGTTTCTCAACCGATTCGAGAGATTCCGGTGCCTACGCGTTCGTGAGATCGAGAGGAACACGAAGATACCAAGAAAGCTATCATTTGCTCACGATTTGAAGGTAAGAGATCCAGTTTATTTTCGGTTTTGGGTAGAAAACCCTATTCCGTTTATAGATACTCGTTTAAATCGGGATTTCAGGTTTTGTAATGTGTTAATCGAATTGTTATTGAGTTGAGGGGAGCTAGAGATGACCTTAAACCTGTAAGAATGCGATGAAGATGATGATGAACAGTAATGAGTCGTGACAGCAAGTGAGGGCCGAACCCCTTGGTCCCCACGAACCCTAGCTGGGCGGGAAACAGGTGAGCCGAACCCTGCCCAGGCAAGCTTGCCATCGACGAACCCTGCACAGCCTTGACCGAACCTTTTTGGGCGGGAAGGAGGTCCTGTGAGCCGAACCTATCCTCTAAGAGACGAACCTTCCTACATCGAGCCAGCCCACGAACCCTGGTACAACGAACCTAGGATGATTCGGTGATTTTCGCGAACCTTTCTCAAGTACCGAACCTTAGTAGGGTCATCTAAGCCTTGTGGCTTCACAAACCCTGGTCGAACCTTTCCTAGTTGTTGGTCGAACCTAGGTACTTCATGTTAGCCGAACCCTAGCCACAATAGGAGCCGAACCTAGCCTGATGGGTAAAGGTTCGCTGCTTTTGTTTCATATCAACCGAATCCAAGTGTGAATTAGGGTTAAGGGCGGGATTCAAGGTCTTGAGGAACAACATGTAATATGTCATGCATGCATGGGAGTTGGTTTAAGTTGCCACCTTTTCCATTAACTATAAATATTGAATTATGAGATGGCTACATAATTTAAACATTTTAAGTAAATAACTTGACTATCAATTACTTAAATTCAATCTAGGTTATGATCATTTGAAGTATGGTGGGCACTTAAATTAATCAAGCATGCATGTTGGATGTATATTGATAAAGATAGTGCATATGAGTTAACATACATAACCATGATGAGTATAAACAATAGTTTCTAATTAGATATTTTTATTCAATTAATGAAACCACTAAGTCTAAAACATATTGTTTATGATGATTAACTATTAAGAATTGAGGGTTATATCCTGACTTGGATTAAATACACTAAGTTGATGTAACAACTAGCAAATAAAAGTGAACACCGATGAATATTCAATTTCAATGACACGCATACGCTTATGAGCATAAAAACATATAATAATTACAGATCTTTGAGTTGACTTGAGTTATATACGCGAGCGCGCATTATAAGAGAATCCGGATTCTAAGGACTTCAGGTGAGTTCTCATAACCTCCCTTTCTTTAAACTGTTTTGTTTTAAAAACTCGGAGGTGAAGCATGTATACCAAATTAAATAACATTTTGATAACACAAGGTTAATACCTGTTTATCAATATGATATTCACAATTGAAATTATCATTATTAATGGATTATCTCTTATTATCTTATATCCGTGTAATCATTGTTATTGACCTCGGTCAGTAACAAAGATTACAAGTATTGTCACAAACTCCGAGAGCCATCGCTCTTAACTTCGGTTAATTGCTTTGACATCATGTATTGTCACGTGGATTGTTTCCACTCTGTGAATCATTGCCTTTGACTTCGGTTAATTGCTTTGATTTCATGTATTGTCACGTTGTTAGCTACCACTCCATGGATCATGTTTTTAACTTATGTTGATTACATAATGACCATGTATAGTCACGAACATTATTTGAAAATATTGATGATGAGATTGGTTGATTGGTTTGTGGTTTGATTGTCTATGATTGACTTTGAATATCTATGATTGATTATGATTATCTATGATTGATTTTGACTGATTGGATATGTGATTATGTGTTTGTGTATGTAATTGATTGTTGAGTTTGGGGATTTGTTGGATTATCTCATACAGGTATTATTATGGATTTTCTCAGGAAATTATAAGCATTTATACTCATTTTATCTAAACCTTTTATAAAACCATTTTAAACTTAAACTCTTAAATCCATTTTATAAAATCTTTTAAGTATAAAAACTTATGATTACTCACCAACTACTCTGTAGTTGACACTTGATTTCTTACATGTTTCAGGTGATGGAGACAAGTAGGATGAAGAGGATGATCTCTTCTATTTTGGACATCATCATCATATAGGATTCTTGGACTTAGTTAATTAACTAAATTTCTGGCGATTAGAGTTTAGTTAGTTTAACTAAATCTTTTGTGTATGTGATGTATTTGATTCATGATGAACATGATTTTTGTGTAATTAATTTGATGAATGGAATGTTATGTGATGATTTGATTTAGATGCCCACGATCTTTTGAACAATCTACACATCCCTCGTGGCATCCCGACGTTTCCGCCATCGGTCGGGGTGTTACACGCCCCAACTGGGTGCGTGGCCTGGGGCGTACCGCCCCACTCCTGTTTCGTCCAATTTTTGATTTTTGCTTCTTTTCGCGATTCCGGGAGCATACGAACTTCGTTTTGCGCACGGTTTTCGCCTACGTTCACAATTTTTCGAGCTCTTTCCAATGGTTATAATTTCAAGACTTAAATAGTTCAAAATATTTGACCTCTTATTTAACGCTATATTCGACTCAGTGTATCTTGAAATCGGAGCCTCGTTTCGTCGTTTCGCGATTTCGCTTACACTCATTCTATTCATTTTCTAGTTATGATTGTAGACATGAAATCGGTTGGTCGTCTATTTGAACAAGCATTATGTGATGGATGTTTCTTTGCGATCTACTAACACGAGATTCCTGAGTAACTACAAGTCATGAACCGATACGATATGATATGGTCCTTATGGCACATACGTAATAATGAATGTGGATTTCAAGCACGACCAAATGTGATTTCGTCATTAATGACGTAATTCTCGGATACAATTGTCACATATTGTATGTGAATAGAGTATATTTGTGTCCACAAAGGATTGTGAGTTTATAAAGGATGACATGTTTGTTGTAGCACATTTATGTTATGGCATAAGTCCTTGAAAAAATGTGCAAATATTGCAACATGTGTGTTATGTTTATAAAATAACATGTAATACTTGTAACATATGTGTGATTTTAGAGTTTGTGTTACAGTTTAATTGATTTGTATTTGTGTTGTGTGTGTAAGTATAAGGATGTTTTATTTTTCATTTTTATTTAGGTTGACTTTCAAACATGTCATATGGTATTATATGGTTTCATGTGTCATTTTAGGTTTCGACATATATAAGATATAAGACTATTACTTAATTGGTTGAATAACACTTTTATAGTGAAAGTTTATATTTTCATAATCTGCCCAAAAATTAAGTTTTCATTCGGGTATAACTTTGGATATAAAACGAGAAAGTATTGGCTATAACATTATAACGTGGATTTAGTGGTGTTTATAACGGAGGTTCAAGTAGATTTTTTAGACATAAAACACCACGAGTCCCGTCGCTGACATCCCTCAAATACCAACATCTTTTGTTGACTTTTACCATCATCATATGCTCTCTCACATGATAATGTTTTATGAAACCTAAACAACACACATTCTACTGCATCATTATCCTCTATATTTTTATACCATATCAGTTATATGGTGAACTTTTGCTGATATTTCAAATCTTAATATATAGTTTGGGATGTTATTGGGATGAATTATCGGGGTTGTCATGACACACTTAATAGCGGGACCTTGTTAGGTATGTTTGTTTGTTTTTGGTTCCATATGTTTCATCCCATGTCATTTGTTTGTTAAGTTGAGGCATAAAATACATCATTAACCTCATGTTTGATTACATTTTTAACCTTGTGTCAGTTTTTTTACCCGCACTGATAATGGTTTAGTATTCATTAAAACGTTATGCATATTTGAATTTGTATACGTATGTTTGTTTTTGTATAGGTATTACCTTTTTCATAAAATTTGTTATATGTTATTAAATTATGCTCACTGTAACATACATGTTATACATACAGAGAACTTGAGTAGTTGTTTAAGCTATGAAACATTGGTCATACTAATGTGTACATATGTACACTGATTGTTGCCTAGTTACCAATATGAAACAAAGGATACACATCTGGTTTACACGAATACATCTTACATCTTTTAGTATAAATGCTATATTAATTACTAAGCATATCAACAAGTGAGTATAACTAATATACTGGTTATGATAGTTTAAAAACAAAATCAGGACTTGGCTTGTGAGAATTATGATCAAATGAATTATGGTGTTATGTGGAATTATCAAAAACTACATGACCTTGATAAAACATATAAATATTTTAAATCGTATTACTACATGGTCATATATTTTTTGTCAAACATGTGCAATGTTTAAGAATGTGAGCATTTCACCTATTGACTCATTGAGTATGCAGGCATGTTTTCAGCATATATCTTCAGTCACTTTGTTGCTTTCAGCACACATATGAAAAGTCAAAGTTACAAAGCATGATCTCCCAGATTAATCACATCTCAGACAAATGATCGTATATATATATATATATATATTATTTTTTAAACAGCTAACGCCAAGTGCCACTTTTAAATTGGTACATCGACACCACCTTCTAGGAGGAAACCCACATTGGGAAAACCCTCTAGATCCACCTATAGCATTTTTTGGCTCCAACCGAGGCTCGAACCCAATACCTCCTATTTGAAAAGTCAAGGGGGTACCATTAGGCTATAAGCCCTTTGGTAACGATCATATAATATACAATCACTGAATCCTTTGTCCATATAAATTTATTTTGTTGTATGCTTAGTTTGCTCTCAAGGATGATTTTCAAGGAAGCTGATGGTTGATATATATACATGTATATTGTGTGTGTGTGTTTTTTTTTATTCAACGAGAGGATTCATATGCTACGGAAAAAATATGGTATATGTTTTTTGTGTATATTCAAATAATAGTCAAACGATTGTTGTTATTTGTTTAGTATTATTTATTTAATGCACGTGTTCAAGTTGTGATACATGCACTGTTAATGAAGGATAATCACTATGAGATTTTTTTAACGGACAAGCTTACTCCCACCTAAATTACACCATAATTACAACCTTGCATGGGATTGAACCCATGACCTCCTATTCTAAGAGGCAAGCCTCTACCAAGTGGGCTAGTCCCACATTGGTGTCACACCCCGAGCCGGCAGGAACGGATCGGGTTTTCCTGTCGGGCGGAAGGTTCCCGGGGCGCGATATCATGAGTGATAATCAAGATGATCATATTGTTTACATAGCACATGATAAATAAATGAGAAATGATATCACATCCATGATATAGAATTACAAGATTAAATTACAATGTATCGTTCATAATTTAATCAAGTAAATCTACCAAAAATAATCAATGTAACTATATCTTGTATCTGTACAAGATATACAAAAGATGATTCATGGTTTAGTCATCAAAAGTATGCAACATCAAAAGTAGCTAGGTCTTCTAAAAGTCCACTAGCTAGTCCGTGCATATAAGTAGTTACACCTGTTCATCACCTGAGAAAACATGTAATTAAACAAAGTCAACACTAGGTTGGTGAGTTCATAAGTATGTTAATTGAAAACCTTGATTCATTCACATGCACAATCACAAAGTTGATTATGTTACTTGTATGATGTTTGTTTCACCTGTTCACCCAACGGCTCCTCAATAGCTATATTCACAAATGATATATCATCCTAATAGTGATGCTTATATATAGGGCATATGTAAGGGAACTAAGCCCTAGCCAACATCCCACCACATCATGTCACACCCCCAATTTCCCACTCGTGGCGTATGTCCACGTGGGTGTGACGTGTCCAGAATCACAGCTCAAGGTCATATAGAACAACTCTATATGCGTATATAAATCCAAGTTTGACACATACACACTATAAAATAGTTTGCAGCGGAATGAAGTTATCATATCATAATGCAGCGGAAAATCAAGTGTTTGACAAATTGCAGCGGAAATGTAAATAGTTCAACGCAACATTGTTTAACCAAAATAAAAGTAAATTGTTTTTGAAATAACAAGACAGTATGCATGTAGTTTCCTAATGCTCGTTCCTTAGATTGTGCATCCCTGTCCTCCTGCTAGCCATACTAGTTACCTGAGAATACAAGTTTGAAAAGTGTCAACACAATGGTTGGTGAGTTCACAGGTTTTGATATACATATAGTAAGAAAGTGTGCCATGCTGTTTATCAAATGTTAGTACCGAGCCCTAGGTCCAAAGTGTCAGTGCGTCACTACCGAACTAGACTTGTTTGTACTTGCCTCCGCTATGCCTCGTATGCATAGCAAGTTAGGTCAGAGTTTGCACGGGTTACGACATCCAGTCAACATAGTGCCCCGTGGGGTTAGTCATTCCCTAATGGATCCATCCAAATCTACCACGTTGTTCGTACATTAACGGTAAGACTTTGTGAGGGCTTATCACGAGTTCAACACTTAATGTTTGTCTAATAAACCAGCATACACAAAATGTTTGTACAGTAATAGATGTTTGACTCGATGTAACTAGTATTCTCCCCCTATTTAAAAGCGTTTGAAAAGAGTAAAGAGGGGCCGTAAACTCACCTTAGTGATTCAAGTAGCAAGTAGCGTAAGCTCCTGGTGTAGTAGCACGTGTCGGTCACTCGCAACCTATATCGTATACCGTACGTGAGTTTGTGTAAGTGATCGTGCTAGTGTTTGTGTTAGTACTCGTGTTTGTGTCCAACAACCCTTGGTTGTTCATGTTTGTCCGTGTCGGTCCAAAATGACCGTGTTTGCTCGTGTTGGTCCACATTGACCGTGTTTGACCATGTTTGACCAAAGTTGACCGTGTTTGACCAAAGTTGACCGTGTCAAGTCAACGACCCGTTGGTGAACCGTGTGACGGTTTGTGAATCGTGTAGCAGTCGTGTAAGTGTTTGTCGTGTGCAAAACGCGTAAATCGCGTCTATGGGCAACTTACTAATTATAGTAAGTTCCCATTTATGGAAAGTTCACAAAGCATAAGGGTTTTATAGTTCTAGCATGTTCAATAGTCCTACGGGGTCATGTTAGCACATAGCACATTATCATACGAATTCACATTAGTCGTTTTCATCATGTTTGAACATAAAAGTTTCCTAAAATGGAAAGTTTCCATTTCTAGCATTCGGGACATCGGAAACCATCTAACTTAGCATCTAATCATCATGTTATAACATATTAAATCATTTAGCATGCTCAAATCATTCAACACGTTGACAATTTGGTTTTTGTAACAATAAAGTTACTAAAAATAGTAACTTTGTAGTTTTGCATAGAAATAACAATTCTAATATTTCTAAACCAATTTTCATATCACCTATCATCATAATATGTCATCTAACAACATTTAATCATGTCAACATAACCGATTTCATCATCTATCAACATTCTAACTAGAAAAGTTACTAAAAATAGTAACAATGACAAGTATGACTACAAACATCATCAAAACCACTTTCTAACAATCAAATCATCATATTATCATCCTAACAACAATTCTACATACATGCATGCTCATCATCTTCACCAAATCACCACCTTGTAACATAAAAGTTACTAAAAATAGAAATAGTCCTCAATAAACCATTTCAACATCATCAAATCATGAAATCATCATCCAACATCATCAATATGCATATTAAAACACTGAAAAATCATTCCACATGCCATGGATCATACATGCATGTGGGTTTTTCACCATTTCAAGACTAAATCATGCATTCTACATTTACACAACAACATGGATCATCATAAATCACCATCTAAACATCATAGATCATCAAGAAACATGGTAAAATCATCAAACCCAGAAAAGGAATTCGTGCATGTGGACCTTGAGTGCTTGCATGTGGGCTTTAACACATGCTTGTGTGTGTAGAAGTGAGAAATGGACTCTTTAGCTATGAAAGATGTAGGGATTACCTTCTAAACCTCTTGAACCCCTGAGATGATGCTTCTACAACTCCTGAGACCTCTGGTTCGTGGGTCTTGGCAAGAACAAGGAAGGTGGTGGTGGTTCTTCGAGTTCCTAGCACTCTCCTTCCACTTCCAAGCTCCCAACCTTCAAGCTATGGCTTCAACAATGGAGTTTTTGAGTGGAGATGGTGATAGTAGGGAGTTATGATCGAGATAAGCCGGATTGGTGGCGTACAAGAGTGTTTAAAATCATTAGGATAGGTGAAATGATGGATTTTGTGGTTTTTAAGAAATTTTCTGCGATTATAGCTGCCAGGCGTACCGCCTGGCCCAATTAACAAGCCCATTTAACTTGTTTTGTTATTCTGGGCCCATTCTTGTCCGTTTCTCGACCGTAGAACATCGTTCGAGCGTCGTTTGGACTCTATTGGTCAATTATTAGCCACAATTGACTTGTGAAGTGTTTCATGCTTAAGTGTTGTGATGTTCACCAACGTTCGTGCGTTTTGACACGTGTGTGTTGTTTCTCGATAATTCTTCGAATTATCTAGTCATGTGTCAGGGTTCGTACTGTCGTGCCACGTGTCACACTAAATTAATCTAATTATAGTGCCACGTGTACATAAAGCATTTAAATAAATATTTAAATAAATAATAAGCTGACCTGGAATTTACGGGGTGTCACACATCACTACTAGAACTCCACACTACTTGCAATACAACTATTGATTTCCATTCCCATTCCTCATGTTCATCTCCATTTTGATCACTTGTGTTCTCATGTATATAATAATGTAATGATAGTATTGTAGTTATCAAACCGAAGTAATGATAACAAATATATGTGTTAAGGATATAGATTTATCAAATCTGCTCCTTGTATTATTCTATAATTGTGGGGTTAACTGTTGTTTCAATTTTAAATATTAAAAGTGTTAGTTAACTGTTTGTAATGTATTCTCAAATGCAACGTATAGAGCCCAAAAGGAGTCCATTGTGATCCTCACATAATCAGATTACAATGCACCCGATTCACCTCTATTCCGCCGTGTGATCCCAAAGCCTTCATCGAAACTGTTACTAATAATATGACATGAGAGAAAATAAATTCCTCAGTCTACTAGTCCACAGGTAACGATGAATGATGTACATCTATGTTGTTGTTGTTCTCAATGTGGGATGTTCTCATGTGATTAACAAAGTTGAATAAGAACTTGTCTTATTACGTTATGTTAATCATTGTGTGAATGATGTGGTTATCATGAAGTTACTTTATCATGATTATCATTCATGAATTCCATATGTTCACCATGTAATCCTTAAGCCGTAGTAAGAACTAGTCTTAGTACCCTTAAGTGACGCAGATGGTGGATGATCAATGCGTTCATACTATCACATAGTATGTTTTTAAGTTATAACTAAGTGATATAAGTACTTGACTTATCACACTTAGTTAGTTATAATGTGGAATGATATTTAGAAGATGTTTTATCTTCTAATCATTCATGTGTGGTGCCGTGTCATCATGTTTCTCTGTAGTAGTTCTCATTGTTTGTTTGTATATGAATTGTCTCAATGTTTGCTCATGTAAGAATAACTAAGTGTTATAAGGTAAAATCTTACAACTATGTTATTCAAATGTGTTGATGATTATGAAATTATATTATCATATTCATCTGAGTTTCCCTGTTATCTCATGATCATATAAGCATGCATACAATGATAAGCGATAATAAACAATTTAATATTATCTAAATCAAAGTATAAATAACATGTTAAGCAAAACTTTTAAACAAATAAAAGTAAACATGTTTCTCAGCCCCGAGAGTTTAAAATCAGTAAAGATTAAAGAAAAGGGGCATATGAACTCACCTTGTAGTTGTAGGGTTGACATAGCTTAAAAGAAAGAATGAACGCGCTCTTTGTTGTTCTCGTTGTCGTGTTCACAATCCTGTATTGATTTCACATTGCATTTGAATTATAAGTGTTGAGTGTAATTGTTCGCGTGGGTGTGTTGGTGTTAGCCCTAAAGTTGGCTAACACTCGTAAGTCACGGTCTTTATTCTGCCCGGTGTACTTGTTGCTGATTTTATGCTCCTCTAAACCGAATGTATCAATATTAAAATTTTAAATAGAACACTTAGGTTTCACATAAAGATGATAAAACTTAATGTCTTGAGTTTAATTATTGATCATGATTCCTCCAAGGGTACTAATACTTCAAATTTACTACCCTAATCCGTAATTGGGCCAAGAGTTATCTTTGGGCCAATCATGTTGGGCCAGAACAGCCCCACTGGGCCGAGAACCCTCTTGGACCACACAAAGAATTTTAGGCCACCTTGGGTCAATTAATTCATAAAAACTGAATGGATCGGGCCGAATAGTTATACGTGTTAAGGCATATGTTCTAGGCCGGGTTGCAATCAGTGTGGGCCGGCTTAATTGTCGTTGGGCTGCTATTGGGCCCGAATGCTCCTATTGGGCAGTATATGTGCGTGGGTCACACTAATGGGCTAACACAAGAAATATTGGGCTAGTAGGTAAACTGGATCGGCTAGTTGGGCCCAAGGATGTTGCGGCCGAGAAAGAAAATCCGAAGGGTTCGTGAAACAAAAGAATTCCCATGCAGACCATAGGTTCGTTCAGGAGGTGGTCATACAGGTTCGTCCCCCAAGATGGCAGTGCTAAGGTTCGGTGATGATGCATAGGTTCGTCCACCTGATCTACATGTAAGGTTCGTATCCATAAGGTTCGCTGCTGGGGATGGAAAAAGGTTCGCACGTTTGAAAAGGGTTCGGCCAGGGTTCGTAGTGGTTACAGCTAGGGCAGGGTTCGGTTCCCATGGGTTCGCTGAGTACTATAGGTTCGGCTATGGTCGAGGGTTCGGCTGATAGAACGAAGGTTCGTTGGTCTGGGTGATGCAAGGGTTCGGTCGTGGATCCGCATGAAGATTCGGTTGGGTTTGAACAGCATGGGTTCGCGGCTCAGGTTGAGGGTTCGGCCATGACCACCATAGGGTTCGGCTCTTGCGTACACAGGTTCATGAGGCTCGTGAAGTTTCGGTTGAGTGGATCGAACCCTAACAAGTTCGGGGATGATGTTGAAGTTGCAAGGTTCGCCCACTGCTCATCGAAAACCACACGAACCTGTAACCCTCGTCCCATGCTCTCCTGCAACCTGCCGTTCCTAGGGTTGTTTTCCATCTTTGTCCCACTACCAAGGTGTTCTCGTGGTGGTAGGGTCTCAAATTCAGAGTGTTTAACCGGTTAAGTTGATTGGGTCGATCAAGAACATAGGAAAAACCCTAATTTCGTGACTCTTTCAAGCCTCATACCTCGTTTTTGGCCGGATAAAACGCAAGATCCGTTGTACTTCCTTGTAGGGGAGATCAAGAGCTTCGCGTGGGTTCAAGAATCACTCAAATCCGTCCATAAACGAGCAAGTTATGAGGATTTGAAGAATGGTTCTCCTAGTGAGAGAAAAGGTTCGTGAAAGAGGTTTTTAGAGAGAGGTTGGCTGCCATAAATGAGGAAAAACACCCTCATTTGGTGTTTATATACTCCGGGGTGTTCGGGTTCGTTTCGGTTGCTCGGTTCGCGTTTTTGTCGCGTATCCGGAATTTTACGCGTAATTTTAGTTTTAAAAAAATAAAAAGAAGTTAAATTAGTTATTTTGATGAGTTTCAAAACTGTAAAACATTATTTATTTAATTTTATTAATTTATGATCGTTCGCGTCGTGTTTTGTTTTCGTTTCGTCGGATCGCGTCACCATCGCGCGTATTCGTTCGAATCGTCATTCGTACGAACACGACGATGGTTTTGCTTTCCGACTTTTGTTTTCTACTTTCCAGTCATCATTTCAGAACGTTAAACTCACATATATGTTTGTGTGAATCGTCACCCACGCAAACACACTGTCAGTTCGTTATTTTGAAACGACACTGCAACATTGTTTTAATTTGTTTTTTCTCACTGTCGGACTCAGCTAAACATCCTGTTTTCACCTTGTTTTCACATTGAAACGTCGGCCATCTGATACCTGTCATCTATGGATATCAGATCGCAACCGATTTGTTTTTGTCATTCGCTTGAACATCGTTGTTTCTCATGTTTAGTTGTGTTAACTGTACTTAGGTTTTCACGTAAATACACACAACTAATGTTTCAAATGTATGTTGTACTTATGGTATTTAAGTTTACACAAAAATACGTACAACTGTTTCTTGTATTTAGAATTCTATTAATACAAGTATTGTTCGCAATCATGTATGTACACGTAGTTACTGTTGAAAGTACACGTACCGTACGGACTTGCCGGACGGTCAGGTACTAGTTGTCACAATTGGCGATAATCACTATGAGATGGTTAGGACGCAAAATTGCGAATGAGTACTGACGTGTTCTTAAAGCATTGCTTCAAACAAGGTCATGCAAATGCTTCAAACAATGTCATGCAAAATACATCAACCAAATTTACTATTTCAATTATTTGTATTTACATGTGGACCATATGGTTATATTGCTTTTAAAGTTAAAAACTCGAGTTAATGTATAGGTTGGCTTACAAGCTTATACTTCTTTGTGAATATTTACTTAAAGGTTTAGAGATATAAACTCACACACATGGATCTTGGTTTTATGCATAGCATGAAAACAATTTTAGATTCATTCATTGTTGTCTTTTCATAAAACTTCAAGTAATCTTAATGTTTTGGGCATATAATCGATATATGACTTAAATATTGTTGATAATGGGTAACAAAAATGCAAAAGTGCCAAATTCAACCTCGTTTATGTATGCAAGGCATGGTCGAGGGTGTCAATCCCAAGGTGATTACGTTTAAAAATAGTCGAATCTAAACAAAACCCATATATTTATCTATGTCAAAATCACGAGCTGTAGCATTGATATAATTAGATTGTGTAACATTATTGGGCACAAAACAAACAAAATAATCAAATAGGTATGATATGAGACCTATACTGTATTGGAATTGCACACAAAGAGGAACCACAAATGAATTGATCAAATAAGTATGGTACGAGACATCTCTAATGATTACATCAACATTGTACGCAACACTGCATCAACCTTGTTCCTGTTTACTTATTCAATCTTCATAGTTTGAAATACTTACGCTTCTGCCATCGCAATTAATTCCAATAAGTTTAGCCTGTTGACGCTTTTGACCCACGTAGTTTTTACTTGTATTTTTTAATACCCCCTGATATTATTCTCAAGTATTTTCAGTATTTATGAGATCAAATGAGACCACAGGTTATTTTAATTTAGGTTTTTATCACTGCGTTGCAAATCGCTAATGATAGTTGCTATGTATAAATTTTTCCGGGTTGTTACCAGTTTGTTTTAGGTACACTTGAATGTGAAATTTAATTAAGTTTATTTAACCAGCTTTAACTCACTAACATTTTTAACATATCACATTTATGTTTACCTTATTTATGATTTTCATTGATTTAGTTTATAGTTAACAACCACAACAAATTATAAACTTAACAAAGTTGGGTTCGGTTATGTATTGTGAAATTATCTTTAATACAAATTCAAGATTTTTATTCACGTCAAAAACGGTTAAATTTTAACGCATTGGCATTTTATAATATGAAACAGTATAGGTTCGAACGAAACCTTTGTTTATTGATGGATGTCTCATGAGTATATTCGTCTAGTTGCCTAAAACCAAGCGTTGATTGGCATAACCAAACACACTATACGATGGTTGTCAACTCCGAATAATAGTATCCACTATATGTCAACCGTCTCAACATGTGAGTGACTCATTAATGGTAATTGTTATGGGAACTTACAAGTAATAATAGAGTCAAACAGAGGGCCTCATATGAAAACATGTCAATACAACCATCACAAACACATGTATATAAGATTACAAGATATAAGCTAACTATAACAAAATTTGTATAACATGTATTATACCATTAATTGAAACACATAGAGCAGCGGATGAAAGTGCATTGCTATAAGCTACAAAATAACCGTCACAAATACCGTCTAATGAAGAAGTCGGGTCAAGATTTTAGTATCCCAAAAATGATTATTCTTTGTTGTCATTGCCCAACAATGTGAATTGCATTTGGAACACACAACATTGACGATACTTACAAAGTGCATTATAAGGTATCTATGTCTGTTTTGCGTTGTAAAACTATATTTTTCAAAAGCAAAACTTTTAATATTCACTTGAAATTGTCTTAAATTTTTGGCATCATTTTGTGTTAAGTGTTAGACGTATGGAATGTTTTCCTTTTGGTTATGATTATTTAAATACAACAGTCGACTAATATAATATGCGTGTATACAAATGTTTCACTTTATTTTATTAGTTTCCAAGAAAGTTGATTTCTTCATGCGGTTTAAGTAGTGTTGTCGGAACCGAACCGGACCGGACCGAGAACCGGGAGGTCGACTGGTCCAAAAACAACATACGAACCACCCTCAAGTGAACCGGCTGGTTGAGCCGGTTCACCGGTCGGACCGGGAATCGGTTCACTGGTCGGATCGGATTTTAAGTTTTTTTTTATTTATTTTTTAACTAAAATACAAAGAATTAAACATTAAAATCAAACTTTGCATTTTTTAACATGATTATGTGTGTTGGAACATTAATCATGTTTGTTTAAATGTGTTTATAATTCTATAATTTTTTTTGAATTTTTTATATATTTATTATGTTATCCGGTTCTTAAATCCAGTTCAATCGGTCCGACCAGTAACTAGTAAGATGTCTGGTCCGTTTATGAAAACATTGGGTTTAACAAAAAGCAGAAACAATTATAGTATTATTAATATTTTTTTAATAATAATAAATTAATAATAATATTATTTTTAATATGAAGTAATGTGGGACAGGACAATAGGGACATAACGCATGGAATTGAAATCGATTCATGCCGGGGGTGAGCAAGCGAGGGTGCTCAGGCGCGAAACGGGGCTCGAAATCGAAAATATTAAGCGGCAATTCCATGAAATCCCGCCTATTACTTTTCATCAAAGCGGGAATTTGAAACCCTAGTTTTCATTTCCGTTGTTTATAGCACATCTTAACGTGCTAGACGATCCAAAATCAGTACACACTTGACGCACACTTGCTGAACCGCTAACATCTGGCACCTCTACCCACGCCCACGTAGCCTGTACCACATTTCACGCAAACCCCGAAGAAACCCACTAATTTCACATAATTTCATCATAGTTCGTTCGGCGTCGCTTGAATCGAGAGAAGAAGTATACAAGTTGCGAGATTATGTGCATTTGAAGGTTAGTTTGATTGTAATTTTGAAACTAAATTTGAATCGGAATCGGGTTTCGAGGAATTAGGGTTTAGGGTTCGTGAAAATGGGTGAAGCGATGGTTGTTGATGCTGCTAAGAAATCGGTAAAGAGGAAGAGGGCTGAGTTTGTGATGAGTTTGGAAGAGCGAGTGGCTCGAATTGGGGTTTTACGTGAGGAGCTTGATGGTTTAATCAAGTATTACAACGAGGGTTTTAGTGGGAATGGGTTGATTAATGTGCATTCGGTTAAGGGTAATAGTTCATGTAATACGATGATTGCTTGTTTGCTGGAAGAGAGCAGGCTTCCGTTGTCGAAATTGGTGGAATCAATTTTTGGGTTGATCAAGGAGAAAGATGGATCTTTGACCATTGCTTCTGTGAAGAGTTCTGTGATTCTTATTGGTCAGAGATCTTTCTATGGGGTTCAGAATCCAAATGCCGATGTGTTGGAAGACGAATCTCCTTCTTGTCTTTGGTGCTGGGAGGTATAAATTGTGATTAAAAATTCATCTTGATTCAGTTGCTTTAATAATATGCATTTATCGTACTTTTTTTGGGTAACCCTGAGAACTTGAAAACTTATGAACTGAAAATGCTGTGCTAATCAATGCGATCATGTAAATTGCAACTTGTTCTAGGTCGGTAAACTTCAAGAGGTTATGACAGGAACACTGATGAACCTGTGACTTTTGCTAGATGGGAAATATTTAAGTTCAGTGATTTTAGCCATCTTTTGTTGTTTTTTTAATGATTAGTTTTCATCGTTGTCTAATGAAAATTGTTTTGTGGTTCGATATGAATGATTTATGGTACCATCTTTAGGTTAGGGTTGGTTCTGTAGAGGATTTATATTTGGGATTGCCTTGAACCTGTCTATGACACTTATAAGTTGCTTTTTGAGGGTGTTTTGTATGATTCTTATCCAAACTATATTCTTGATTATTTGTGAGTGAAATGAGTTGCCCTAATAAGCAGTTCAAAGTTGGTTCTTCAAAGTTCAAATTGCTTATTTTGAAAAAAAGCAAAAAGCAATTATAAGCAGATAAGTAGCTTTAATAATCAATCCCACCCCCTAAATACATGAGCAGGTGGAATTCACAAATTGATTTTAAAATTTATTTTGGTGGGTTAAAGTTTCTAATGGATGGTTTCATGCTAAATTCTGCAAACGTCTATATTAGAATAGCCTGTATATCATTTGTAGGCCTACTTATATCTTTATACATCATGATTTGTTTTTGCCGTTTAAGTTTGCTAATATTCTCAATTTCACTGATACATTGATTGCAAATGTCGAGTATTATACTTGTTACAATATTGTTTGTGGCATGTGATCTCGATCCGTTTTGGTTTTGCATGTTTTTCTTTTGATGCTGTGTCAATTTTCATGAGCAATATTAGTTGTTTTAACTTCGTTGATCACTATTGATTTTGTAGACAAGAGATATCAAACTGCTTCCAAAATCTTTTCGTGGTTCCCTTAAAATTCGACGGACTTGTCGCAAAAAGATTCATGAGAGGATAACTGCTGTTTCTGGTTAGTTAGTGCTCAATCATTTTATTTTGAATGGTTAGTCAATGGTCAATTTCTTACCTTATATGTAATGTTGACTATGATATGATTAACTGAAAAATAGGGTGCAATTAAGGAACCTTTTAGTAGATTGCTTTTCGTATTTATGTTGAAAATGGCAATAAAAAGCTTTTATTCAAGAAAAAGCTTCTATTATTTCTTTTGTAGATATCTTTGTGTTTTCATTGTTTGAAGAAATGTTAACTAACATAGCTTAGTTTGTAAAAGTCAACTATTGGATTGACAGATTTAGACTAAGGTTGCAAAATGGGCTGGTTGGTAACCTGTCGAAATGGTTGATTCGTGGGTTTGCAAAAGTTGGTTAGTCAACCTTTAAACAGTTTTTGTTCAAATCTTTTGAACTTTCTTTATATACAATCAGTGTTCCAAATGTGGTTACTAAAGATTTACCATTTCAATAATTATTAGTGTTTGGTTTAAATGATTGTACTGGTTTTATTACTTAAAGTAAACTGATTTTTACCTGTTTTCTTTCAAGCTATTATTATGTTTTGTTTATTTGGCGTCTTACTGTTAGATTTTAGCCCAAGTTCATTCAATAAAGTAAATTGGTCAAAATTTCATCTTCTAGCTTAAAGTTAATTTAAATAACACCTTATTGGGATGAAACTGGATTTGTATAATATTTAATGACATTGATTGTTTTATTTCAGCTGTTATAACTGAACTGATGAAGCCAGATAGCACTTCAGAAGGTGGACAGAAGATAATGAAAGCATCTGAAAGGCTTAATAAAGTATTGAATGAAGCAGAAATACGTTCACTGGTTGAAAAAATGGAACAGAAAAATGGTGCTGATGTGTAAGTATCTATTTTTACATTGTTGATTATATTGTTGTGAATTAAGTTATATTTTAACTGCTATTATTGGCTCATAATTTTATCCCTTATATTCACGGTTAAAGTGCTGAGAAGGAGGTGAAACGAGAAGAAAAACAAGCAGTAAAACAACTGGAGAAAAACAAACGTGAAGTTGAGAAAGAGAAAATTAGAATGGAGCGGGAACTTTTGAAGGAAAAGTTGCAAAGTGTAAGTTTTTATTTATTTATTTTTAATAATCAGTATATACAATATGAAAAAGCTCAAAATGTAAGCTTGTATTTAATTTTTTTCAATTGTCAGTATATACGATACAAGAGGTATATGTGTTTGTTGGCTGTACTTGGGATTCTCCAGTCTCCACTACCTTCTTTTGGTATATAAGATTATTTCTGGTTTTCATATGATCTTTAAATACATGTTTGTGTTGTGAATTTACGAGGTGTTTGTAGGTTATTTATTGTGACATTGCATTTAATATGATAATCAGTTTTATAAAAGTATTGATAGTTGAATTGTATTTTCTTTTTTCCATTTTCATTTCTCATACAACTACTTTGTAAGCATTCTTAAAATTTTAGTTGATTAAGAACATAGGCATGCAACTAGATACACAGCTTAAGCATGATAGTCCATTACATGTTTATAATGTTTTATGTTTGTACGTGTCATGCATTTCATGATTTTGGCAAAGTTTTTCTAGTTTATTTATCTATTTGTTTTCTTATATTGAAATATTTGCAGGAAAAGGAGCAGAAGCGCTTGCAAGATGAAGCAGAAAAAGAAGAAAGACGTCGGGAAAATGAAATGAAAAAACAGTTAAAAAGACAACAAGAAGAAGCAGAGAAAGAACAAAAGCGCCGTGAAAAAGAAGAAGCTGAACAAAAAAAGCATCTTGCTTTACAAAAACAAGCCTCAATCTTGGAGCGATTCCTTGGAAAAAGCAAAAATAATTCACCTGTGCAGATGGACCAGTCAACAGTTAAAGAATCTGCTACCTGTATTTCTCCAAAGCAAAAAGAACATGTTATTGATCCAGTTATTCAGTCAATGGATAATGCTCTTTCATCAAAAGAAGAGTTTGATACAGAGAAATTATGGAAGTAAGTTCTTTTCTTTGTTCTTAGACTAATTTAGAGATGGCAATTTTGACCTGTTTACTATAATAAAAAAAACCAACTAAAAGGTCAAACCATCCAAGACGAATTTTTAGGACAGCCTCAAAAATTATGTTTAAATAAATTTAGATTATTGTGTTAGCTATATGGTTTTGGGTTAATATTATAAAAACCAGACATACTTTCTCATTTTACAGTCTCTTAACTCAATTGTGAAGTATAAACCCCTGAACGAGTTAAATACACACACACCCCTTAGGACACCACATGCATTTTATGTTTATGTTGATGCTGTTTAGACTCTTTTGCCAACCATAACAAACTACATTTTGGAATTTTGTTATAAAAAAGATGTTCATGTCAGCATAAAGGGTTTATGTAGTAACAATGTATCTGTTAACAGCAGTAATTAACAGTACCTCCTGTCTGATTTTACAATTGTATTAGCAAATTTTGTAAAATAAACACAGGCAAAATCAGATTTGCAGACTAGCACAACACAATTCTACCTGTTTTGACTTGTTACCTTTCTTATCTTTTTACACTCGTTATAGTTGATTTTGATATGATTTGTTTTTTGTTTTTTAATTTAGAGTGCATTTGGATTCTTGGAATCGTTTAAGTCATTGCATTAGCAGAAAAAGGCAGTGGGGCATTAGGCGGACTCCCAAAACGGTCTTGGTTAAGGAGCTTAAGCTAACCAGTAAGGGTGAAGATGACCCAATTGTAGAGAAATTTGATGATGGTTGGATTGAAAATGATTCAAGAAACAATGCAAACTCAGAAAGTTCACTGATGGGTAGCCAGAAATTGAGTCTGCGTAAACAGTTGCTACAGTTTGATAAGAATCACAGACCAGCATTTTATGGTTATTGGCCCAAGAAAAGGTATGTCGTGATGTTTTTAGTTTTTACTTTAGGGAATACACAAGTCTAGTTATATTTTAGTGTTTACCAGTTACCACTATTTAGAAAGTAAATTATTACCTTTAGGATTGTTGTTTTAGGAAGTGGTAGGCATATAATCTAAAGTACTTGTTAATCAGATTTGATTTTTTGTGTTTCCATCAGTGAAATTGTTAGAGCTCGTCGCCCTCTTGTCAAGGATCCAGAACTTGATTATGAAATCGATAGTGATGAAGAATGGGAAGAGGTATTCATTCATCCATAATTAAATTTATGCAAATTTTAAAAAATCTTATTTCTATAACATGTAAGCTTCATTTATTAAATACATCAAGAAAACTGGAGATTCAGAACATTTATTAAGGATTTGGCTTTGAGCCTTTTATTTATGACCAGATGTTTCTAAAGAAAATAATTGTCTACATGTGCGAATTGAAGTTGGTAATAATTTCTTCCTTACCACAATTAGTTCTTGGTACATGTAGAGTAATGCATGAATTCATGAACATTCGTTGTAAATTTTAAATGTTTATTTCTGATCCTTCTAATAAGTGTTAACAATTTTGGGTTTTTATCTCAAGTGGGTCAAGTGAGAAAGTTTAGCCAATAAGCAGAGAAGTCAAATAGTAGAACTGGTTGAAAGTTACTAAAAAAGTGTATATTTTATGCACATAGCCATTTAGATCTTTTATTATTAGAAGTTTTTTGTTTTTATCATAATTATATAGCAATGATATTAATGACAATAAACATATATGAAATATTGAAAAAAATACTTACTCTGTTTTGACTTGTTACTAACTGGCTGACCACATCTTGCCTCAATGTAATTTTAATCTTTAATCTATGATATAGGAGGAACCTGGCGAAAGTTTATCTGATTGTGAAAAGGAAGAAGAAGATGAAAATATGGAGGAAAGTTTATCAAAAGTTGATGATGAAGATGAAAGTGAAGATGGGTTTTTTGTACCTGATGGATATCTTTCAGAAAATGAGGTACTTTTAGCTTATTCAGAAATTATTCTTTTATAAGTTATATTTCAATTGCCAATGTCTGGTAGATTTGGAGGAAATGAATTTTCTTTAAATTATAATAAAACCCGAAAGTAGTTTTTGTATGTATGTTCTTCCCATGTGTACTTGTATTGAAAAACTTCTATCAATGATATGTAAAGCATGTAAAAAGCTGATTTTTGATGCATTAAACACAAACAACTGATTTTTTGATCATTACTACTTTAGAAAATACATTTTTGAATATTATTTTATTAAACCTGTATTATCAGAAGGACATATATCAAAGTTATTGCTGATGATTTGACATCAAGTGTAATTCAACAATTTTTCTGCAGGGTGTTGAAGTTGACAGATTGGATCACGTTGAATTAGTTGAGGATGCTAAAAGCTCACCTAATTGTGCCCAAATTGAAACCGAAGAGCTTTCTATATTGTTTAAACAATTGAAGCATCTTAACACCTTGACCGAACATGCTCTTAGAAAAAACAAACCATTGGTAATTTTGAATTTAGGGCATGAAAAGTCAAGGTCAAACACAAACTCATTATCGACTCAAGACCGCTCAGAAAGTGAACAAGCGTGCTTGCAAGCTCTGAGTATTTTTGCTTTCCCTGCGGGTCCATCTATCGAGATATCAACTGGTGATGACATGGCAGAAGAGGTACAAGAAGAGGGCCCATCAAGTAGCAAAAGTAATGTTGTGCCAGCAGCAGCAAGTGGGACCACCACAATTTCTGATTCTGATATACCTGAAATTGTAAGTGCATGAGATTGATACACTGAACTAAAGGAGGCAAAATTGGTTGGAAACTTGGAACATAGGAATATTTTTTTTCTGACTTAAACTTTGTTATTTTTAATTATAATTTGTCTTGAACACTGTTTACAAAAAGGGTAATTTGCATAAAAAGGTAACATAAATACTTCCATATTCTTTTCCTTGTTAAAGGTGTGACAAATCTTTTAAAGTTTTAAGAAGGCTAATTTTCACCTCTAAAAAGGTGTCTTATGGATGCCAAAATTGCATAAAAGGGTATATATACCTACATCAAAAGTACGATGTTTAGAAGTTTGTTACTTTAAATGTGAAAAAAAGTTGATTGGCAAAGTTTGTTACTTTAAATGTGAAAAATAGTTGATTGGCGTAAACAAATCGACATACATTTGTTTACCCACTTACTCAATCTCAAATAAAAGTAGTTTACCTCAATCTGACCTGCCACCTCTGAATCTAAAGTTTAAAAAACGTGTCTGAGGCATGAGGCATGTGGAGCAATATAAAAAACATCTAAGGGACATGAGGCAGCATTTCATGACATTCTGGTCAAAATTTGGTTGTTTTTGAGCCTGATATGTTTAAACAACCTAAGGGGTGAAGACCTAGACACTTTTCTTAGTTTTTTTATTAGTGGGTATGTTTGTAACTAAAGGGGCGAAGAAATTACGAGTTGTTTTTTAATAAGGACTAATATGCAAGAGAGAATAGATGCATTTTTGGTTGCACATAAAACTTATTTTGTTGTACATAGAGCCAACACACTCATTTTAACACCTAGCTCCGAATGGATTTTTTGCTTTATACATTGTTTAAAAATAACCTTTTGCTGTTTTTCAGGTTTCTGTCATCCAGTCTTGCCCACATGGGATTAACAAAGTGGTGAACTCTTTGCGGTTAAAGTTTCCAAATATTTCAAAATCACAGTTGGGAAATAAAGTTCGTGAGATATCTGTTTTTGCAGACAACCGTTGGCAGGTTTGTAGTGCGTGTTTTTTTTCCAGGTTTTTTGCTTTACTTTATGACACCTAGTTTTTTTGAGCTTTAGATAATCACCTATATCATGGTGAATCCTGGAATTAGCAAAAGCTTGAGAATTGAAAGACTTTTTTTTAAGAGCTGGCTAAATTGGCTGGTTCACGTTACGAGTCAAAATGTGTAATTTTTTAGTATGGGTGATCTGCATACACCTATGATGGTCCATTTTTTTAAAATATTATACAAATATGTTTGCTTATGTGGAATATCATGCTCCTCACTCACTTGATGAGCGCGGCTGGTGCTTTTAAAAAAACAATAATTTTCATAAATGTAACTCATTTTATTTTGCAGGTCAAGAAAAATATACTAGTCGAATTTGGCTTGTCATCTTCTCCAGGTACTCATTAAAACATCCTTATATACATCCTGCTAATTAGTGGGCTAATATTTGACTTCATTTATCAAGGGTTAGTTTATCACATTATTTTTTAAATTTCATTGAAAAACAGAGAAAACGGCAAAACGAACCAAATCGATAGCTGCTTTCTTCTCAAAGAGGTGTCTGCCGCCGACAGGTAAAACAACAAACCCTAATCAAATCTCTCCCCAACCCATGGAAAAAACTGCACCAGCTGTTGAAATGCAGAGCAATACATACAATAACTAGTTGTTACTTCATGTATGCTGTGATCACTGTCTTTTGGTTTTGTGTTACTAGATTATATTAAGGATCATGACATAGTGAATAACATGATATTTTGTCAACTCTGTAAAAACTCACTCTAGTTGCACGCTATTATCATCTTTTGGGATTTTGTGATTTAGTTTGAAACTCAGCATTTCAAATTTTACAGGTGTCAATACACCCGGTTCAATTTGAGCTCTAGTAGTTACTTCATGCATGTATGATTTTTTTATATAATATATTTATGGGTTATTTACTTATTTCCTTTCTTACTTGTAAAATCACATATTTTCATGTTTTAAATGCATTGTATGTTATGCATTTAAAATTTGCTCGAGTTAGGTAGGAAAAATATGTAATTCTTTATATAT
This sequence comes from Mikania micrantha, assembly GCA_009363875.1. Lineage (NCBI taxonomy): Eukaryota > Viridiplantae > Streptophyta > Magnoliopsida > Asterales > Asteraceae > Mikania > Mikania micrantha. Next base: position 2,417,820 of record CM018691.1, on the reverse strand, counting down.
ATTTTTTAGTATCTTAGGGGCTGTTTGGTAGCATTTGAATAGGTTTGAATGAGTCTGAATTTGAATGGTTTAGATTCAGACTGTTTGTTTCACTCAAAAAAATCACGTCTGAATGGGAGTCCAAATCTGAATGGATGTCTGAATCATTCAGATCTCAACACAAGTCTGAATGAAAAATTAAACCAAGGGTCATTTTTACCCTCATTTTTAACCCTAATCTTCTTTCCTCATCTCCCTCACGATCGAACACCACTCCCCTTCCTGTCGCGCCTTCCTGCCGTCCGGCCTTCTTGCCATCGCGCCATTCCGGTGGTCACCCTCTATAGTCGCCGCCAACCCTAATCTGCCTGTCTTGCGACCAATCTACAATCTCCGGTCCAAAAATCACCCACCGTCACCAGCCACCTCCGATTGTAGCCCTCGCCGATTAGTACTCTCTCTCTAACTACATAGATACATATGGGTTGTATGTAAATGTTTCCATTTTTTTTTTCAATTTTCCGGCCACTGAGGTTTTTCATGTAAGTTTGAAGTTTCAATTTTCCAGCCACGTATAAGTTTCAAGTTTTGTGATTTACATGATAAGTTGTCTGAGTTTGGATTAGTTGTTTAATTTTCCAGCCACTTTGAAGTTTTTATGTAGGTTTGATTGTTTGAATTGTTTTCCAGCCACTTTGAAGTGTTCGTGTAGGTTTGATTATTTGTTTGAATTGTTCAAAGTTTCAATTGTTTGAATACTATTGTTTAATTTGGATGTTTGGATTGATTTTACGTTGTTTGTAATATATATATATATATTGTTACTGAAAAAAAAGGTTTTAGAAGGGTAAAATATGTCGCACCTTTTTATATTTAATAATTTTCTTTTAAGTGTGATTATGAACATCGCCAAACACAACTGTGGACAAGGGGTATAAAGTGTAAAATATAAATTTGAAAGGGTACTGTTTAACTGGATCCATGAGACCGTGGGGTGTGTCGGGTGGGTGGGGCTGGGTTGGGCGTGGAACACCGGCCCCTAGGGGTGTGGATGACTTGGGTGTGGCCACAACCACGCTTCTCGGCCCTTTGACTACTAATTTATCTGACCGTTTGGAGCTTCAAAGTGGTTGACTTGGGTGTGACCACCAACCAAGGGGCATTTCTATCACAAGTGGTTGAGTGAGTGGTTGTGGTGGATGCTTACGTTGCGCCTAGGTGGAGTGGTTCTAACCATGGGGCATATCTCATGGTCTGATATCAATCTTCAGAACTTTTAAATGTCACACCTTTTTATGTTTAATTATATTATGAACATGGATTTTAAAATAAGACCACCCACGTAGACGGTCAGAGCCGGCAGTTCACTCGTCGGTCAAGGCTTCTAACATTGCATCCAATCCATGCTTAAGCATATTTGATTATTGATATAAAAAGAACTCACCAAAATATTTTAAGATTTGGCTTAATTCATAGGAGACAAATGTGTGAATTTTATTTAATTTATTTACTTTTTTTATGGTCATAAAAACCCACTTATGTAGTAACTTCCGGGCCCTAAATACCCGACTAACTAGGAAAAACAGGTAAAACACGATCAAAAGCAACTGGACCGGTGACTTTTAATAGCCCTAAGTGAAAATTGAACCTAAGACAATTAAACCTATAGGTTGTCTAATATGTGAAATATTATTATTATTATTATTTTTATTTTAAAAGTAGCATTAAAGAGTGTAAGATATATAAAAATTAAAAAAAAAACTTGATATGAAAACCAAACATAAGAATGCAAACACGACCGTAATTCATCCGTAAAAAATTGAACTGACAAACTCAACTTTTTTCAAAACAAAATACAACATTTTGTTACAACATATTCTAACAAACATCTTATGATCAACCAAACAACCTTAAACCGAAAACCTCTTGTTGCAACATCATCATCATCATCATCCTCATTACAAATGCGATTGTTTGTATGCAGCAGATTCTACATTGTCCTGCAAAACAAACTAAAATATAAGAAACATAATTGTTTGAATGTTAACATCAAAGACATCACTGATGACTTGTGCTACATAATTAGATTAAAACCTGGCAAAAATTCATGTAATATGTGGTTATAAATGTACCAGTATGATATTGATAAATATTTTTATACGCGAAAGCTAGAGAACCGATCAAAACCAAACATATTTGTATTCCATATGGGTCAAATTAATGAATTCACCTTAAAAGGGAAACGGGTCAAATGGGTTCAAAGTTGTTAAAGGTCTATTTTTGATTAACACAGTTTTTATTTAAAATTTAGATTATAGTAGTAGTTACATTGATTTTGTAAACATAACACAATACAGAACTACAAAATATGTATGATACACACACAAAGAATGTTGTTCAATACCTTTAATGCACAAAGTTGGGTCTAGCAATGCAAAGATCCAATACAGAACTACAAAATATTAGATGCTGATCTCTTCTTCTTTTATTTCAAGATTTTCTTTAATTTCCTTTTCAATTATTCTTCTGTTACTTTGAATTTGGCGAACATACTCTGCAATTATAGTATGAAATTTTGGAGCTAGCTTATTTGTAGAGGATGCATTAAAACCAGCTTTCTTTAAAGCCCTTGCAACATGTTTTTCCGCCTTTTGGAAATGAGGAGCACAAAGAGTTGGAACCGTGCATTTGAGAATGGGTTTCCCACAAATTATAGGGCCGGCTTGTGAGCTGATTAACAAGATAAAGATAAACAAAAGGTTTAAAAATTAAGAAGTAAATATTATAATATCATTCAAACATATTAACTAAACCAAAAATTCTTGTAGAAAGGGCTGATGTCATAGAAAAACAAATGAATTTAGTTTGGTGGTTCCTTTTGGCAATCATATACCCAATATATTCCATTGTAAATATACTTTTAATAGACTAATTTGGTGATTTGATCACCCGATGATAGGTTATGTGGCATTTTTTATCATGAGGTGGCTTATCACTAAATTACCAAACTAACCCGTTTCAAAAAGTATAACTATAAAACCAGCCCTTAACTTATAAGGCCGTTTGCAACATTATCGCTTTTAACAACTATACAGGTTGCCGGCTCATTACATTACATTTCAAAAAAATGTCTAATTATCAAGTAGAGACATTATTTAGCATAGTTACCAAAACAGGCAACCAAGCTTGCTATTCTATAAAAACAAGAGCCATAAAAATTAGAAAATATAATAGCTACCAAAAAATGTTTAAACAATAGGGATAACTTTTAAGTTCATGTTTCCAACAAGTTCAAGTAACATTAATTCAGTATATAAACAATGAACATCCAACAACTAACATGCAAGAAAGTGTGTAGATCATCACTAATTCAAAACGGCCATAACTTAAAATTTACAAGTATTGTTATTGGTGGTAAGTACTTGAGTTCATCTATCATGAGTTTTCAAGTCATGGATTCTCACAGCTACAAAATATATATTGCCCTAACAAGCTCATACTTGCAAACATTCACCCAATATACCATATGTGATGTCAAAATAATCATGTGTAACAGATAAACCCTAATCCTCTACAATACAAGAAAGAACAACACAAAGATCAACCAAAAGAACAAAAACATATACTTCAAATTGTACGTTTTTATCAGATATCTCATATTTGTAAACATTCACCCAATCAATGTACCATATGGTCCATATGTGATGTCAAAACAATCATGTGTAACAAATAAACCCTAATCCTATATATAAAACACCACCAAAAGATGAAAAAAGATACATCAATGTGTACCTTTTGATCACATAATCACAACCCATGTAGAGCATCTGTTTAGAATCAGACAATATATGAGCATGACAAAACTTTGTTAACGCCATAGCCTTCGATTTACATCCATGAACAGCACACCGACTCGAATCATTACTTTCTAACCCTAATTCAGAATCATCCCCATTCTTAGCAGCATCAGTTTCTGGTACCGGTTCATTTTCTTGGTACGGACTCTTCCCGTACTCCCAATAATACTTTCTGTACTTCAATTTCAGATCTTCCATCATATACCAGTAATGATCTTTGTAAACCCTAGCCAACTGTTTCATTCTACGAGATCGTCGTTTGAGTACTTCATCACGAGTTAACAACTCGGATTTTGATAGAACCGCATCTTCGTCTATTAAGTCGTTGGTTGCAGGCATGGAGGCCGCCGGTGATGGGGTGGTGGTTCTGTTGGCGGTGTTCGTTGTTGCGGTGGAATCAGACATCGTTTGCATCGATTGAAACGGGCGATTTTGTTGATTGAAAGAAGGGTTTCATTACAGTTGGGAAGATGTTTGTCGAAATTTGATTTTGGTTGTTAGGAATCAATCAAATCTTTCAGAAAACGGCGCAAAGTGATTATGCTTTCTTGGGAGCGAATGAAAAAAAAGTGAAGTTTAAATTGCAGCCAACGAAAAAAAGTATATGGTCGAAATATAAGAAAACTATTGTTATTATTACTATATAAACATGGATTAAAAAAATTAGAGTAAAATTATCTTTGCTTAATGTGGTTTGATAGTTATAACATTTTTCTTCAAATTTTTTAAAATGTTTATTATGCTTCCTGACTTTGTCAACCTGTTTGGATCCGTTCCTTGTGATTTGACAACTATAACCCTTTTACTTCAAAAACTGTCAAACCATAAGAAGCAAAAACATTATAACTGTCAAACCATATGAAGCGAATTGAGACAAATTGGCAAAGTCAGATAGTATAATGATTTTAAAAAGTTTGGAGTAAAATGGTTATAACTATCAAACTATATAGAGCAAAAGAGAAGCTTACTCAAAAAATTAAAACAAGTGACAACTTGGTGGTTGGATAAGATTCAAGAATCATAAGATTTTGGGTTCGAATTTTATAAGAGTGTTTTTTTTTTAAGTATTGAGTTTTCTCATAAACTGGTGACTTGATGATAGATATGATCAGATGGTACCGCTGGTGACACGATGATACTCCAATTATCCAAATTAGCCGTTAAAAAAATAATAACACCAAAGCTAATTAAAAAAACAGTCAAATTTATTTTAAATTTATACTTGAATATTGACTTAAGGGAAAATAAAATTCGAATATAAACAGGGATTAAATAAATTAATAAACAAACAATAAAAAAAATCACATTTATCAAGATTAAATCTATATATTCTCCTCAAATTTTCCTTTCATTTTTAACCTCTTATTCTTCTATATACTCAATTACTAAGGTCGGTAAGCCAACGTGCTTAACTCCAATTCGAGAAAAACTCCAGGTTGGTGAGCCAACGTGCTTAACTCCAATTCGAGAAAAACTCCAACTTTGATTCGTTCAAGGTGTGAGATGTGGGTTGTTTGTTAATTACTCAAAACTTTAATTTGCATTCTCCATACAATTGTTTTATACAAAGAAATTTTTTTTCTTTATTCGATGTGGGAGCAACGCCACTTCAGAGGACTAGCCAAAAATGACATCTCTGTTAATTCATGTCATTATTCCCAGTATCATGTTATTTTGCTTATTATATATCTAAATAAAGTATTATTTTAGAATAAAACAAAAGAGATATGTGTATATATTTTTACTAAAAAACCCATCATTTTATGGAAAACGAAGATGATATAGATGATGAAATAAGAACAAATAAACAAAAATCTAGATATTTTTTGTTTCACGTGATTATTTTCATCTAAACTCGAACCATATCTTTTCTTTTTCTCTGCTGGCAGCAACATTTGAAGCTGATGCAACTGATTTTCATTTAGCTTCATAACTGCCGTATCATAAACGACCTTCTCTTTCTTATTCTGACTCGCCATTTATTCAGTTTTTGAAGTCGAGCTCGCAAACTGTGTTTCCATCTTCGTTTTTGTATGCATAACTGATTCATCACAGCCTCATATGTTTTTTAGGTGTTATCATTGTTTCATAACGCTTGAGTTTTAGTTGTAGCGGCCCGCCGCAGAGCGCGGGTAACGTTACTAGTTGAACACAAAAACCGACCTTGCTCACCGTTGAAATCCAGATTCTAGCATTCTTCTCTTCAGATCCGACGACTATTTTCTTTGTTTAACTACGTGCTTCACAGGTGAGTTTTATTTTGTGATTTGAGTATTGCAACCAGGTGAGTTTCTAGATGCCCTCTTTTAAATGATTTTAATGTTTTTGGGTTGATATAAATTATATGATTTGTAGGGGTGAGCAAAAAACCGAAAAAACCGAACCGGAACCGAATTAACCGAACCTAAAAAAGCGAACCGAACGAATAACCGAAGGAAACCGAAACCGAATTATTCGGTTCGGTTTTTCATATTTTAAAAACCGAAAAAACTGAACCGAACTGATATGTAATTTTTTTTTAAAATTAATATATATATATATATGTTGTTATTTTTATACTTATTTAACGGGATAAAACACACAAATAGTCTACCGTTAAAGATGACAAAGATTTGGATTAGATGATTACTATCATTTTAAAAGATGAAGACCGGAATTATTGCTTATATAGTTATTTACTTTTGATTTTTTTAAATGTAAGAATATGATGACAATTATTTAGTTTTATTTTAATTAGTTGGTGTTCGATCAATTAATTTATGAATTAGCTATTGTTAAACATCTTTGCATTTTTAATATTATGTGTGAGAGAGAACAAAAAAAAACAAAAGCAAAAAAAAAAAAAAAACCCGGAAAAAACCGAAAACCGAATGGTTCGTAATAATTAAAAACCGACTATGTCGGTTTCGGTTTTAGCCAAAAACCGAACCGAACCGAGCACACCCCTAATGATTTGTTTATATAAAGATGTTATGATGCGCTTGCATGTTGTAAAATATTTATATAAATTCACGTTAGGATATGTTTACGCTAAAATAATAATAATAGGCTAATAGATTGAGATGCATTTGAGTATTCATGTATGATACTCTATGTGAAGCTTTTATTATGAAAATGAAGGTGTTATGTGATTATGGTTGTGTAAGAGTCGGGTTATTAGGCAGAGTTTTGATATAAGAAAGAAGTAACCTATAATTTGATTAAAGAGGAAGTCCTCTATACGAGTTAATCATGAGGAAGTCTTCTATATTGGGCAAATATGAGGAAGTCCTCTTTATGAGGCAATTATGAGGAAGGATCCTGATAGCACCATGACCTAGTGTTTTGTCTATTCGGGACAATTATGGAACTTGAATAGATTATGTGTACCAATTATTTTATATCCATGCTAAGTATGTTATGTGATGATGTCATGCTAAAAAAGTTAAGTTTTTAAAGATTTATTTATTTTTAAAACTAAAACTCACTCAAAAACGCTAGCTTTTGAATGTATATCAGACTGATTGCAGGTTAGATTGATGACAAAATTTTTTGCCTAACTAGTGAAGCTACCCATGACTGAAAGATTGGCATTTCCATTCAAAAATTTTATGATTTGTATTTAGATTTACCACATCTTTGATTATGGATTATGGATTATGGATTATGTATTAAACGTTACTATTTTTCCATGTATTGCCTGAGACATTGTTTCCGTTGCTATGTAACGTACCTTTTGTTTTAAGACTTATGCTTATGCTATGAAAGACCAACTGGAGGACCTTCCATTTTTGGGGTCTTACACTTGACTTTCTTATGAGAGTTTTTAGGTTTAAATCCAAGCCAAATTACACTTGTTGAAACAAGATCATAGGGTTCCTCTCGGATGGGCTCAGGTGCATACCCTAAAGTGTCAAATACGGTGGGATGGATGAAATTCATCTTAATTGTCTGCGTATCAAGCTGTTAAAAAAAGATACGGTCCAGATTTCGCTGTTTCGATCTGACATCACATGTATTTCGCAAAAATGTGAAAAAAGAGATCCGGTCCAAATTCTGTCCTGTTTGGATTCGACGTGTATTACTCAAAAATGTGAAAAAAAAGCAAGGCAATTAATGCATTTACTTACCAACGAGCCAGTGCCTCAATGATACCCCAAGATAATTTCAAATGGAAGGTCTTGGGTTCAAATCTCTTCCGCAGTGAAATATGGGTCAGGGAGTTTTCTCAGTGGGGTTTCCTCCTGGGTTGGTTGTTGTGGCTCATGGGAGGTGCTGGTAACTAGACCTTGGTGACATGACCTGGAAACAGTGGGCTCACACGATTGAGACATTCGCTGTTCAAAAAAAAAATTAATGCATTAACTTAGGTCACCAACCTTCTTCTTAATGCTAAAAAAAATATTATACTTATAATATAGCGTTATATATTAAAATTTAAAAAGTAATTATTTTATAATGTAAAAAAGAACACTAAAATAAGTATTGATCAGAAACCCTTCCAGGTTAGTTAGGAATGTGTTTGACATCAGTCATGCTTCAATCCATCGACACAATATGTTATGTATAGAAATGGTAATCAAGAACCAAAAGAGTGAAAGATTAAGAAGAAGAAGAATCAATAGAGAAGAGGGAGATAAACTCTCAAAATCAATCACTAATCTCATTCATGTAATCAATTCACGTATTTAACAACTAATAAAATTGATTAACTACACTTTCTACCCTCCTATTGTCATATTATTACAATTGACCACATATAATATTTGATACCTAACATTACTCCCCCCTCAAAAGATTTTTGTCCTCAAAAATTAGAACAAGGAGAACAACTAAAAAAAATTTATTAATCAAAAGCTCCATGACATCCTTAATGTTTCCGTTAAGCCACATTTCTGTTCATTGCAATGTTAGGTCCTGCTACTTGTTTCAATACTTGAACTTCACAGCTTTTGAACTATGACCAAAGTTCTTTGAATTAGAATCTTGGAATGCTACTTTAATAACTACCAAGTTGTGACTGTTTTCATGGACTTGACTTGTGAGTTCTTGAAAATCAACTACCCACATCTCATAATCTTGACCCAAATCCTTGAATTTTTTCCCATACTTTTTAGACAACCAAATGTCACCATTTTCCTTAATACTCACATAGATCAACTTAACAAGATTCTCAGCTCTATCATCAATACAATAGTAGTAACATCCATCAAAGATTAAAGTGTAGAACAAAAACAACCTAATATGTATATGATACATCCAGATTTCCAAATTTTCAAATCTTAACTTGTCATTAGCAGCATATTGAAGTGAAATATGTAGAGCTTTCTCCCAATATCCTACTAGAAAACCTAATTCATGGTCTGCAGACTCCAATTTTATGAATTGCAAAGAATATTTTGACTCCAACTCTTCTCTATCATTAGTAATGATATTTTTAATGTTGGAATGTTGGAGAAAAGAATTACTTACAATTGCATCGGGTAGACCAGTAACTACACTCTTTTCATTGAATTTAAGAATTTCAATTCTATCACTTGAATCATGTAAACGAGTAACACCAATCTTCCTATTGAAATTCAGAAATTCAATTTCCTGGTTAGTTGTGACTCCTTGGTCTGATAGATCAATTTCGTCTTTTTGGTTCGCTTGCTTTTGATTCAATTCAATTAAATTCCACTTTGCAGTTGCTTCTTGTATCATAACAACACTACTCAAATCATGTCCTTTAATACTTGAAATAATTCTCAATTGTGTAGTATCGTCATGTTCAACATATTTACCTTCCATATTGCAAATCCAATCAGTATCTAACCAGCTTAATTGTTTCTTCTTTTTCCCTATATCAAAGTCTTTTGTTAAACCCAAAATTCCAATATTTTTACCAAATTTAACTTGATCATTTGTTGTAATTGATGTCTTCTTAGCATGATTTAAAACATCATTTACATTGTCATTCTTGTGTGTAACAACCCAATGATTCAAATCAGTATCATGAGGAAGAATATTGGGTTCTTGAATACTATACCTATTATCATATTCATCCATATCCAAATTCGTTCCGTTTCCAACATATTCAGTTACTCCCTTATTCTTTTTATCATCGTTTGAATCATTCTTATCAAACGATTCTTGAATACTCAATTCATGATTTAAAGAACCAATTTCCTTTCCAAATACAACTTTCTTGGGCATTTCATCAAACACTTGATGGGACTCAACTTTTATGTATAAAGAAGAATTTGGATCATCAGGAGAAAGTGTATCCTTTAGTTTATTTGAATTCAATTTAAGGGCTAAAGAAAATGCATCTTTCAATGATTGAAGTTTATGTTGATGCCATTGCATAAAAGATCACGTAATTCTGTTTTTAGACCATCCAAGAAAAGATATATGGCATAACCTTCATCAATATTGCTTTTATTAAACAACACTTCAAATGAGTCACAATAATCTTTGATCGTACCTTGTTGTCTAAGTTCCATAATCTCTTGATTGTCGTCCATAGCAATTTCCATAAAAGCTTCCATGAAAAACGCCAATTTCTTTGATTTGTTGTTGTTGTTGTGAATCAATTTTAACCCTAGTTGCTGCTGAAGATTTGTTGTTGTTCCAGACTGAGTTTACTCACTGTTAATGGTAATTTCTTTGTTGCCCTAACCCACAGTCAAGAGGATGATAGCTCTGATACCATTGTTACGTATAGAAATGGTAATCAAGAACCAAAAGAGTGAAAGATTAAGAAGAAGAAGAATCAATAGAGAAGAGGGAGATAAACTCTCAAAATCAATCACTAATCTCATTCATGTAATCAGTTCACGTATTTAACAACTAATAAAATTGATTAACTACACTTTCTACCCTACTATTGTCATATTATTACAATTGACCACATATAATATTTGATACCTAACACAATATGAACAAAATTTTAATTCGCTAACCAAAAACAATTACATCCCTAATTTTTTAGACCAATTTTACTCGTAAAGCCTGGCAAAATGGGCTGATTGGATTGGGTCGAGTAACATGTCAGAATATGTCGGGGGTTAGAATGTCATGATGAGTTTTAAAACAAAATCAACGATAATGGTAATGGTATGACTAAGTTTGACAAAATGGGCTGATTGGATCGGGTCAAGTAACAGGTCAGAATATGTCGGGGTTAGAATGAGTGTTAGTCATGATGAGTTTTAAACAAAATCAATTTAAATCTAAATAGATTGATTTTATAAACATCAATTTCGTTCAACTTAAAATAAGTTATAAGTAAACAAACAGTATATTTGAATAATCTTTAGTAATTTTATCCTTAATTATATTATTGATAATTTTTACCCGTTTAAATATATATTTTTCTCATAGTTTTAGGTCACTCGCCTTAATCCGTATCGTGTTAAGGTGTTATTCATTTCAACCTGTTATATATTATAGTCAATGTTTTCAAAACCGGATAGGATATCAAACCAGTCTCTACTGCTCAGTGGTTGAACTTATATATATTATATAAAAAAATATAAACTATAAAATATATTTAAAAAACCGGTTCAAACGCCTGGTTTCCCGGTCAAGCCACCGGCCCATCCATTCGACCGCCCGGTTCGTTCAAAAACAGTTCTAAGCACATAACCGGCCCACCCTTAGTACAAAATCCCGATCCGACTGGCCAGTCCGGTCCAAAAACATTGGTAATGATACTACCCATTTAACCCAAAATACAATAATTATTCACTCAAACATACTCATTTATCTTAGTTTGGGTCAAAATTGATGTATAGGTATGACATACAACTCCAATAACATGAATTATGAAATCCACAAAAGCAATGTTAGCATAAACGAAACCAAACAAATACTTTAATGATAGTATGACAATAATCACACTCTAGACTTGTGAAGTTGTGCCGAGTGTACAACACAATTTGTGCATAAAAATACATCGCATATTTTCTTTTTTTAAAAAATATATACACACAACAGCAGTCGAAGACGAATGTAAAACTATTTCTTCTTGACCACTACTATATTTTTTTCATCTTTTTTTCTTCTAAATTTTTTTCCATTAACCATTAAAACCCGAGTATACGAGAACATCGAATTTACGATCGACGCTGTTGGCACATCTGGCACACAGTTGCGGACTTGACATTAGCAAATGTACAATATGCGCATGCCCAGTGGCTAGAATCATCTATGTTTCTTGATCTAGCTGTGGACGCGGTTTTGTTCCTGCTGCTACTGCTACTACTTCTGTTTTTGCTGCTGCCAGCTCCAAATCCTCGTGACCCACCTGTTCGACTGGGCCCACTATGGGCATCGACGTCTGAAAGACCGTTTTCTAGAGCCCGAACTAGATTCTCAAAGTAGTTACGGGTCACACTAAAAAAGAATTACAAGTCAAAATAATATATAAAAACATGTATAGAGTTATGCATGGGTAGGGGCATATATGAGCTGAGTTGCTTGTGAGCTTCTTGAGATGGGCTCGTTAAAAGCTCGAATTGAAGACAAACTTAAATGGACTTGAACCTAAATAAAGCTCATTTATTACACAGTTCCGAGCCAGAGCTTGGTTCGGCTAGTGGGCCATATGAATATTCTAAAATTTTTTTAAAATATATGTTACATAATATATAGTTATATACAATTAATTATAAAAATAATTATAAATGTATATGTATATATAAATTAATAAAGTCATTTGAACGAGATTTCTAGCTTAGCTCGAGCTAGAAAAGTTACAAGCCAAGCTCAAGCTTATTCATGAACCAATCTTGAGCTCTATAAGTTAAGCAAGTTGAGCTAGGGCTTAGATGAGCTCAAGCGCTCCTCCGCTCATGTATATCCCTATGCATGGGTCAAACAAAATCACCTGGTCAGCCCAGCTAGTTTCATACGGAACTCATTAAAGTCCTTTGAAGGACCATCAACATTAAGGTAACCATATAGTTCCTTCTCTGCGCATTGATGAAGCCTTTCCAACCCAGATTCCGCCTCACCTAAAATAATAATAATAATATAATATATAAAATAGGAATTTGACCCATTTATATGCTGTGAGATGTGGGGAACCTTGCAAGTACTCGAATAACTGCCTTTTAGCATGCTCGTGTGCAGGCAAATAATATCCATAAGCATATGTCCATTTTAGTACCCGTCTACATTCAACTATCTACAATATTAAAAAACAGTATTAAATTATTAATATTCAAAAGTAGAAAGATGGTGTAAAAGCATAATAAGATGCCTGTTAAAAAAAATAAATAAATCAAAAAAATCCCACACCTGTAACCAGGCCTCTGTTATGAACTTAAGCTGTGATTCAGGCTGGCACTGCTTGTCACTAAGCTTCTCAAGCTAGAAGGGAAAAAATATATTTATCAACTGAATATTAGAATTAAACAGGCCAATTAAAAACTCAGTTACCAAGCATGATATAGCGTGTGTGTAGATAGCTTTAATTCATCAATAAATGAAGAACAGTAGAGGTAAATAGTTGATTTTATAACGATTAAGAATGAAACGTTAAGGAACTGTATAAAAAAATTCTTACGTGTATGTTCTGCATTTGCTGAAGATCTGACAGGGCCTTTTGCCTAGACTGAAAACAGAAAAAAAAATAAAAAAATATAATGTTATCGAATATGGGAGATGTGAAAACTAATACGTCACATAAAAGATTCTTAAACAGAAAGAAAAAAAATACTATACTGAAAAATTCTACAACTATAATCATAAAAAATGAGGTAATAAATTATCTGAAATATATCTTGTGTAACAAAGCCACAAAGGTGATTAACTAACATGTTAGATAGGTTGGATAACAAGTCAAAACAACTATATTTTGGTGTGTGTCAAGTCGGGTCAGGCTGGCCAAAAACACTTTGCCCAAACCTTCTAAACTTGCTATCAAAAGCTGATGTCTAGCATATGATTTAGGAGGTTATGTGCAACACCGCAGTCAAGTTACACTTCAAATAACTTCCAACCAGATTGACCCATTAGAAGTACAAATCTATTCTCTTTAGGTGAAATGATGGGGAGGTTGTGTGCAGTCAAGTTACACTTCAAATAACTTCCAACCCGATTGAACCATTAAAAGAAACAAATTTATTTTCTTCCGTTCAGTGATCTAGGAGGTCTGAGGTTGTGTAAAATCAAGTTACACTTCCAATAACTTCCAACGCAGTTGACCCATCAGAGATATAACATAACATGAATCAACCAATTTATATGTAAATGGGTGAAATGCAACCTATTATTCAACCCTATAGATACCATTCAAAAATCAAAATGTCAAAAATCCATGCTTACGATATTATCGAAATGGAAAAGAAAAAAAACTAACCGATTGGTTTGTAGCCCATCTTTCATAAAAATGAGTGTATCTTTCTAAAGAATTTTTTGCCATCTCTCTCCGCTTTTCGGTGTCATCATACTATGTGCAATAAAATAAAACATGCATTTAAAAAAAATTGTCCCAGGAATACGCCTATATGTAATTAAACATTATTATTAACATTGCAACAAAATATTTTTAAATCTTAGATTTAACTTACCGCTCCCTCTTGTTTTGCAGCCTCATAACGGTTGCATGCATAAAAACCACCTGTCCTTTCACCATGATCAGACCATGCACCAAGACAAAGCCTGCAAAAACATATTTCCAGTACAGAAAACCACGTCTTTTTAGTGAAAAAAACATCTGAAATAATGTTTTATGGTGCAACAGATGAAATAAACTTACCAGCAAAATTCAAATTTGCAAGGTGGCGTACAAGTAATATGCATACATCCTTGGTTTTTTTCAATTGGCCGCTTGCACTTGGGACATGGTTTTGAATTAGCTAATATCCTGAAAATTTAATCAAACAAAATTCATAGTTTTAAACGGATTGAATCCATACAAGTATTATGAAAAAAATATTTAGACCTAACAAATATGATATAACTTAATTAGGATGAAATATATTCCCTCCACCCCAACAAAGCCCATACTGAGTGGATATAACTTTGTGTTGAAACTGTAAATAAATGTAAAAGGGCAAATTTACAAAAGAATAAATAAAGAAAATGGCCAATCTCCGATCATCTTAGGATGCCAGTCAAAACCTGCAAACAACAAATATATGATAAAATAAGTTATATACTCTGAATACCAGTTCATGTTTTCTGATTCTGCACTGTTCTTCATAATCCACTTTGAGACAGTGTCACAATCAACTGGCCGGTGAGCTTCTTCAGTACACTGTCAATGTGGATCAGCTTTAAAAAAAAAAAAATATATATATATATATATATATATATATATATATAAATTGGTTATTAAATAAAATATAATCTTAATGAGGAGTATATGTACATTCCAGCAAAAGCTATATGAGCAGCGGCAGGTGACATCAAAGGTTCCACCACCAACAATAAAGTCCACAGCATAGTCACAACCAGGAGCTGGACACCATTTTGTCTAAAAATTAATAAAAAGGATATTTGTGGTGGTTAGTAAAAGACGTAATAAATTAATAACTGTGAATTAACAAAAAGGATATTTGTGGTAGCTAGTAAAATATTTGTGATGAATGATATTATATATAATAAAGGCTCATATCACAACAGAGCTGTGTTTGTTGATCATGAAGCACACTTGACAAATGCAAACAAAACTATAAAGAGAAGGATGAAAAAAAATAACTAAAAGGGAAAGCCAGTGAGTGATTTAAAATCGGTTACTAACACCACCTTTAAACTAAACCCAACCACAAGTGATTTAAAGTGGTTTAGTCGATATGACCTACGCCCACAGTGCTCCAACTAGGATTTTTATTATTTAGCTGCTCAAGGAATTACAAGTACAATGAGACATATTTATAGAGATAAATTAGGTTACTATCTCCACCTTTAAGCTAAGCCCAACCTAAGTGACAGCCCATTAGGGCCAGCTAGTTTTTAGAAGCCTCCACACTCAATAATCTCCCACTTGAAGACCTTGACAATCTTCAAACTGCACTCCGTCTTCATTATGTACTTCCTATAATCTTCCTTTACCATTAGTTGCAGTGGCTTTCTTCATCAAGTAACTTGAAAGCCAATTAAAGATATGGAAAGCTTCAACTTCTCTAAGGTAACCATAGTCAGCATATCAACAGGATTTTCAGTTTCTCATATCTTTTCAAACATTAGGGTATCATCACTAATCAACACTTTGATAAAATGACATCTCACCTGGATGTGTTTCATATTGCCGTGAATGATTAAACACGAGATTTTACCCAAGATAAATCACACTCCGATTATCCCAATATAGATGATTGTCTGGTTGTTTCTTCTCGAGTTCTTCCAGAAAATTCTTCAACCAAATGAGTTCTTTACTGGATTCGACAACAGCCATATAATCGACTTCAGTAGTTGAAATTGCAAGACTTCTTTGCCGTCTAGACATCCAACTAACTACGGTTCCTCTCATTGAAAAAAACATACCCAATAGTGCTTTTATAGGATTCCTTGCAACCCCCTATGTATGCATCCGTGTAACCTCTCAAAACAATATCTTTACCCTTGAAACATAAACCTATCTGTGAAGTCTCTTTCATATACTTGAGCATTACATGACTGCATCCCAATGCTCTTTCCCTGGATTGGACATATACCGACTGACTACCCACACGACATGTGCTATATCTTGCCTTGCGCACATCATTGCATCATAAGACTTCCTACAACTGATACATAAGGAATCTTATCCATTTCAGCTTCTATTTTCGTGCACTAGTCTTTTGAAAACTTAAATTAACTTCCAAAAGGAGTGCTACTACATTTGGCATTCTTCATGCTAAATGGAGAACCAGAGTGCTACATTGAAAGTGCTAGTGTGAAAAACTCATTGCACTGGGATATTTCGATGAAAGATGAAATTAAGTCTTTAGAGAAAAACATAACCTGGGTTTTGACTAAACTTCCATCTAGAAAGAGATCATTGCAGAACAAGTGAGTGAGAGGATTAATGATGAAAGTGATGGTTCAAAATGGTACATAGCCAATTTGACGGTTAAGGTTTCCTCGCAAAAATAAAAAGAAGGTGATTATAATGAGTTCATCCCTCTAGTTGTGACCACTATTAGGCTTGTTCTCAACATTATTGCATCATGGAACCTACTACGCACTAGATGTTAAGGCAATTTATCTTAATGGTGATCTTGATGAAGATATCTACATGATGCAACCAAAGGGTTTTTAGATTTCGAGGAAAGAAAACATGGTTTGCATGTTGAAAAAAAAGTATGCATGTGTTGAAACTTGAAACAGGCTCTAAGGCAATGGTACTTGAAGTTTGATAACTTCATAGGTCAGATGGGTTCAATAGATGTGAAATGAATCATTATTGTTACATCAAGAAGTTCAATAAGTCCTACATCATCCTACTTCTATATATGGATGATATATTGATTGCTGCCTCTAGTACCAGTTATTGGGGTATCAAACACACTAAACACAAGTGATTTAAAGTGGTTCGATTGATGTGACCTACATCCACTATGTTGCAACTAGAGTTTTTATTATTTAGATGCTAAAGGAATTACAAGCACAATGAGATGTATTTATAGAGACAAATTAGGTTACTAACTTAATCTACAAGTTTAACCCAAACGAGTGTAGGCAATTAGGGCCTGCTGGCTTTTAGAAGCCTCCACACAACAAAAAGTTGCCGAAGTTACTTTGGTGCATACAACTTCCTAAGTATTTTATTTGAAGCTATAGATCAATACTTCAGTATTGTATAATAATAGTTATATGTTATCACATTTAGCATGTTTATAGTTTATAATTACAAAATGAACAAAAAAGTGTATTATAGATCAACATTCAAGATTCAACACATTTAACCCGTACTAAAGATAACTTGTTTCAATCAAACATTTATTTTCTTGTTACACAATATCACCAACCCACACATCTTGCCACCTCTATTACTTACTATTAAAGCTCTAATGTTACCTTTCTATTGTCTTCCACAAAAGATCTGAGGAAGTAACGGCCATACTTTTCTCTATCATCATGTGAAGCCAATGCAATAATCATATCTTGACCAATAGCTGCACTACAAGATGGATCAGGGCATCTCAGCATCAAGCATCCAGGCCCGTCATTAATGGCAGTGCTAATGTATCCTGTTTTCATTAGTTGCAAAATGATTTTATCGAAAAGAAATTATGTACTTCGCATTGCGCCTAATGTAATCAGCATAGTTGTAAACCCGTACAAATTCAATAATGAATCGGACCTTGACTCAAAATACACTTGTTCATTGTTTTTCCATTCTAGCCAACAGTTCATCATTTCTCACCTCAAATCGTGCAAGATTACTACATTATAACTGTAATCTTTTAGAGGAAATCTAGGTACACAGATTACAGAACCTTTTCTAGTGTATTTTGAATGAGTTATAAAGATCTTCTTTTCTTTGAACCTTAAGGGTCTAAAGATTTATCCTCATCAATCCCACCTCCTCTTGTATAACACTGGTGGATTGGTTCACAATTTCATATTCATCATCGGTTCACATTTTGTAACTTCTCATCAGTCCCATGCTTCTAGACTAAATTCTCTCATTAAAAGTAAAAAATAAAAAATCTTGGTGATTTTAGGCTTGTTGGTGAGGGCAAGTAGTATTACGTTTTGAGCTTGAAAATTAACTTGTGCTAAATGCTCACCAATCACATTTTAGCAATAAACCATGTTAAATGCCAAACCTTTTAAAGCTCAAGCAAAGAAGGTTCCCATTAATTACACTTTCATGTTTAAATTTTAACATATGAAAGTGTCTATGTTACATTATTAATTTTAGTTAAACTTTTAGCACGTTGGTCGTATAGAACTGAATATTGAAAGAAGTGAACTTGTAGTACTTAAGTACTTTAGTACGTGTTTTATTGTTAATTAACTTGTATTATTCTTAAATGTGTACACAATACATTTTTTTTTTTTAAATCATGGCTCTTACAAGTTGAATGACGAGTTGGAAATCTAGGTTTCAAATCACGAGTCAATAACTATGGATGTAAGCAGCTCCATTTGAAGATAACTATTAATATAGTGAAAGAAGTTGAAATCGTTATTATATGTGTATTTACAAACCTTGCCAGCAAGTTACACAAAAAGGATGACCACAAGCAGCAGAACTCATAGTAGCACATCGATGGACTTCAAAGCAAATCCCACAGGTTAACTGAAAAAGTTGGTAAATTATTAGTCGTGAAAAGAAAACACAAAGTTTCCAAAATAACTGTCAACAAAAGAAACTCGTTTTAAAATATCTACAATAATGGCAAGTTTAGCTAGTAGAATGCCAACTTACCCATGCAATTAAGAATCCTCACTTGTATAATCTGACTTTATGATAAGGGTAATGAAGGGTAAATTGAAAAAGAAGGCAAAAAATACTCATCCATTTTTAGAAATAAGCAATTTTTTGGGTCAAAATTAAAATAGCAATGTGGACAATAGTTATGAGACAGAAAGTGTAAATGACATGCTAGCTTTTCCATAACTTTATGGGAAGAAAACCTAGGAATTGATGTCTCTCAAACTTATCAATAACTACCTCTTTGCCACTAGGAAGTGCATGTGGTTCTTCCAATAGTCCAACAATTCTACGAACCTTTTCTTCATTGGCAAACCATTCATCATTCACTTTGCTGACACTCCTGTATGTTCACAAATCACAATATTGAAACTCATTCAGCAAATTTGAGATTGAGACAGCATTCTTTACAACCTAAAAGATTGAGGCCAATAAATAATAACCATATACCTCTCTGTTGAAATGTGGTACCAATGACTTCAAAATTAATAAATAGCATGTAATAGCACGCTATCTTAAGGTGCGAATCTTATTACTTTGGCTTCCTCTTAAGAATCACTCAATGGTTCAAGCACTTACTCATTAATGCATCTATCTATTAGGACTGCTTGTTTTTTTCATCCAGAAGATTCTTAATTGTTCAGTCCATTCAAAGCTTTAGCATACAAAATTTGCAAGTGAAATTTTAGAGTGACCAGTCCATTTAAGTATTTAAGCTACTTTGTCATTAAAAATATTATCATATATTCCCAATAAATTGGCTGGGTTATTCCAGAAATTTTTAGTTTGTACAGTTAAATTCTAAGGCATCCAAACTTATGAAGCTTAAGGAGCCACCTCACTTGCCGCTAAAGAAAAAATCTCACCCTTCATCCCCTAAGGCCCTAAGCATACATTGAAGAAGGATAAAAAAATACATCGTTGATAAGAAATTGATCAGGAAAAGACCACATATATGTGACTGGACCAGCAGCCCAAGGGCTGAAAAGTTTGCTTCAGGAAGGTGCTTAACGAGTTAATGGAGGGGCACGTGTAGGTCACAATGGTAGGAATGTCTGCAATCTGTTAGGCAGATGAGTGTGTGTGTGTGTGTAGGAAGGGAATATGTGTGTGTTTGTGTTGGTGAGGAGGGAAAGGAAGGGGATTCAACATATAACCACTTTTAGGTACAGAATTGTGAGAACCACATAATGAACTTGTACCTGTTGTTTTAACTATGATACATAAGGTGGTTATTTTACCACCACTATCTTTCTAACCCTTGTTATATCTACCAAGTGTTGGGTTTCGTAGGCCTTTAGGGCAGCCAGCCCTAAGCCCGACCCATTAATGGTTTAACCTAATTTGTATCTCTATTCTCTATATATACACAAGCCATGTGATTGCAATCTTTAACCGAGATGAATAATAAAATACCTAATTGCACCCCATTGACGTGGTTCATACCGACCGAACCATGTTAAATTTTTCGTGTCATTTATTTGCTTTCTTGTGTGTGTGTGTGTTTAATGTGTGTGACACCTCAACGGCTCAACAACCGGTATCAAAGCTCAGGCTCTCGGTTGCTCACACCACCAATAGACACCACCTATCACCTAGTTTAGCTATCGTTGTCACTCCTATAACCACCGTCGAAATAGGGTTTCACATAGCTAGAGATTGTTGCCACCGTTATTAGGGCTTCAACATATCCTATCTGTTCAGTTTGAACCACTGTTGCTGACTAGGGTTTCAACATACCTTAAGATGCAATTGTATTTTGAAGCACATAATAAAGATAAAACCCTAGTTGCAAAGTGGATGTAGGCCACCTTAACAAAACCACTCTAAATCTTGTGTAGTTGTGTCTATATTCTTTTTTGCTTGATTGTGTGTGTGTGTGTGTTTGATTGCTTGCGCTAGACCGACTTTGATTAGATACCAAACCTCCAAAGAAGTGGTGTAGTGGTTAAAGTGGAGGAGAAACAACCTAGAGGTCTCAAGTTCAATTCCCACTTAGGGCAATTTTCCTTGGGTCACCGACCCAGTTGCTTGCGGCCGTGATTTATGATTTGTGCAAGTAAATTAAGAAACATATTTTAGATGCTTTGTTGTTCTAAGCTTCAAGATCATGGGGGTAAGTTTTATGTAGCAATAACCCATGTGATAACTACAAAAGTTTATGTTAACAAACTTAAAAAATCTAAGCTAATGTACTGAAGCAGAATATCTTGAATTATAATTTTAAGAAGATACCAAGTTTGCATATAGTGATTATAAATCCGGGCTGCTTCTGTCATTTTGTGTGTTAGATTAAACCTAAACTGCATGAGGGTTACAATTTTAGTTTTGATTTATATTATGCTATTTGGGGAGGTCAACTATAATAAAGGTTGAGGCTTTTAATGAAGTGAACTAAAATTATTGTGTGGACCCTTAGTGTCTTTTGTTGACCTAGGTTGAAAAAAAATATGGTTCAGAAAAACAATTTATGAACATGTCATTCGGCCAAAGATAAAGCATGTTTTGATGTAAAGGTGTGATGTATTAAAACAAAACTTGTTAAAACAATTTTGGATAAAATTACTAGATTACCAGTTATAGTGGCGGAGTAATATCGCAGCTGCATCACTCGAAATGGAAAGTATAGAAGATATCTTCTTGATATTATCCTCTTGACGCATATGAATATCAGCTTCATTCAAAATGGTATAGTTCTGCTGAAAAACAAGTCAGAAATACTTGAAGTGCTGCATAATCTGATACAAATTAAAGGATGACTGTAGGGGTGTTTAAGATTGCTCACTAAAACTGCTGATCTGAGTACAGATAAGTAAACACGTCATTATGTGGACCTGAAAGTTTGTCTCTGGCTGTCTGGCATACGTACTAACTCAAGTGATATTATGTCCTTATATGCACAATAATAATAGCATGCTTATGTACCATTATATTATGTACAAAAGCAAAACCATATTATTAAAATATAATTGAAGTTAGACATTCGTCTATTTCAGTCATTTAATGATTACTTCAAGTGCTAAATTTCTTCTTGACTGCATTTTTCATATCATATAGACTACTATAATAGTATCATGGAGATTTCATAGTTTAACCCCATTAATTAAATAAAGGGAAAGAAAACCTTCTAGGTTGAAAAGAAGGATTTCACGAACCTAGATGAGTAGGCTGCTAATCCAACTATATATTCAAGTATTCAACTACATATAACTACTAACTTCGTTCTTTTTTTAATGCTAGAAAAAATTAAAGCACAATGTCACGATAAGTTGGCTTCCATAAGTTTCATTAACTTTTTAGTTGCTTTCACAATCTATGATATCATATAGTAATCATATAGCATGCCTAAAGTTCTATACAATTTATATAATATTGAGTTATTGACCCTATTGAGTTTTCTTTCAGGTTCTATTTGATCTACAATTCATGTTTACATCTCATCCCAATATGGACAATATAGTTCAAAAAAGTTCAGCATTTAGCACATTAAGCAATTTAATAGTTGGGTATCAGCTCTGTCTTAATAAGTGGGTACTTGAGCAAGATGCGTCCAGACAATGAGGCGATTGGATCATGTTATGTAAGGTGGTGAGCGTACAGGAAGCAGGTTGAAGCAAAAGCTTTTCAGCACTATGTGTCTCAGTGGATTAAATGAGCAATTATCTTTCAAAGACCAAATGATACTAAACACCGATGTCCTATAAACCGATGATAATAAATAAATAAATAAATAATTGTTTTTCGAGCCGGGGGTCTCTTACGAAGCAGTCTCTCTACCTCATTGGGGGTAGGGGTAAGGTTTGTTTTCATCCCTCCCACCCCCAGTCCCTACAAAAAGTGGGATTACACTGGGTACGTGTTGTCCTATAAACCTAGAAAATTAAGCAACCGTGCAACAGCACCCTTTATCTTTTCCAAGCATAACAGTCTCGTCATGTTTGATTTGGATGGTAAATTCTTAAGATAAATACCCGTCTAGTGGGTGGGGTTCAAGAACACAAGAGGAAGGATAGACTATTTTACTGTAATTTTCTCCTCTCTATTTTTTCATGATCAACTCTTAAATACTAAACTTCTTAACAGGAAATAACGAAAAGAGCCTGGAATCGTGGGATTACATGGAGGATTTCATGCATGAATTAAACAAATAAAATAAAGGAAATCGGGGGATTGAGGCAGAAAGTTTCCAGCGTTCATGTGCCCTAATGCCAAGAATGTTGCTTCATGCATATGTGGGTCTTGGTCGGGAAGGGTTGGGGCGTATCATATTCATATAATTTGCCACTCAGGTACATACACACCTCACATACACGTCACCTCTTGTTGCGCCTTAGCTCTGGGAACCACTACTGTGGACAGCCTCACTCATTTAACACACAAGATATTAGAATAAATTTAGTTCAATAGTTAAGAAATATATTCTCCAAAATCTGCATCATAAATGATAAATTCCATTTTCTTTGTTGTCGCTTTCAAGTCGTGTTTCATAACACACCATCATTAGCAAACGCTAAAATAACATCAGCACAGCTAGACACAGCAAAAACTCCAAAAACTTTTGAACGTCTTATGATCCCAATCACTAGTCTAACAACGATGTTTGTATCACATAACCCAACACATCATTTACAAACCAAACAGTGTAAGCCCTAGATCATCTCATCAGTTTCTATTTCTTTTGTCATTTCGTTCAACAAAGCAGAAGCATAAAATCAAAACAGTGATGCTTTCATGTAATCAACCGTACCTGGCTACGATGAGATACATGATCATCAGAATCATCAGAATCATTATCTATGAACTCGTAATCAGCTGCATCACCATCATCAGAGTCCATAGCAGTCTCGCCACTATAAAAGCCATCATCCAACGACTCAACGTCGTTGGCGTCATGCATATCGTCATCTGAATCCATCTTCAATTGGAATTAATGTTCCTTCTTCAACACGATAACAGTCTCTAATCGAAACCTAAATTAGATAACCAAAAACCTAATTCAATCACAGAAATCCCTGATTGAAATCAGATAACCAATCGAAAACCAATTCGGTCATAACAATCGCACAGCGTGTATCTCTCTGTATCTATCTATCTCCGATTTCATCCAGTGTGATTGATTGGCCGGAGATTACGATGAATGAGAGAGATTGGGAAAGAATATGTAGCTTTTTTAGCTTTTTTATGGTGGATTGATGAAATATTGAAATGAGGTGCGCTGTGCATATACTTTAACCATTTGAGGATATGATAATTTCATTTTCACCCCTTGGAATGTTTAGTTTTAGTCCTTTAGCTTTAGAAACAAGTCAATAGAGCACTATTATTTTCGACAAAAAAATGCATCGACAAATCTTTTAGCTTCTTTACTTCTTCTGTTGGTTCTCAAATGTTTTGAAAATTTAAATGAAATATTTTACAATTGAATGAATTGTTTAGTTAGGAAGTTTAAGAATAAATTTAAAATGCTTAAAATTGAAACGAAAAAAATTTCTCTATTTAATATTTACTTTAATTAATAATTATCTATAATTTTTCAAATTTTTCATTGTCTTCAATGTTTGACACCACAAATCGTCACTATTTTCTTCATCTAATCATTGTGTACATCTATTGCACCAAATTCACATTAATTATCGTTGTAGAATTATCTTTTCATTATTTTCTACTAATCATTCTCTTTATCTGGTTCAGTTTTTTCATCATCTGGATGTAGGAGTGTTCATCGGGTGTTTTGTTCAGACTGTGGTTTAAATGAGTTGGGTTATTCAGGTATTTTTGTATGAAATGTTAACCAAATACAAACCCTAATAAAATGTAGTTTATTCGGTATTCGTTATTCGATACCGGGCATCGAGTTTAATCAGGTTAAGTTATTTAGGTTTAAATGTTCGTGTTGGTCTCTGACATAATAATCAACTCGATTTTAGCCAAAGTAAACGATAAACAATGCAGTAGCCAAACTAAATTGATACAAATAGATAAGTAAATTGACGAACCACAACACTAACTTCAATAGGGAATTATCAATGGTGCAATGTATTGTAGGAACACCGTTCACAAAATAAACAAATACTTTTTTATTATTAAATTGCTCAAATTACAATTAAGAGAAATACCAAAATATAAAATAAAGTACTACAAGAAATATAAAAATACTAAATTTAAATTGCAAGAAAGAAGTATAAAACAAGATGAAATGAATTTAAATGAGTTTGGTGGCTGAGGATTTCTGTTCAACAGAGATTTCTTAAAACAGATTTCGGGCCACCCAGGTGAACCCGACTGTTTCCCAATGTACAACAGCCGAAATAGTATGTACAGCCGGAATTAACCGAAAACCCGAAACATTACATGAAACAGGAGTGTTTAACACGAGGAATCGATCGTTGTAGGTTGTTGAGAACTCAACAAAGTATATGCTTATATTGAGAACCTTTGAAGCTTGTGTGCGTATGTCTCAATTTGTGGAGAGATCTCAAAAAGTAGCAACTAAAACAAGAGATCAAATGTCTCTATTTATACATGTATCACATGTCATTCCAAAGATTGCTATCATGAACCATTATAAACATATTCATGACTTAGTTAAAACTAAGTCATGTCAATTTAATTAGGTAGATGAAATTTTTTATATTTTCTTTTACCTTTTTATTTTAAAAAGTTTTATATTTTCTTTTACCTTTTTCTTTTAACACTTTACACAACACATATTCGAGTATCGATATCTCATTCATCTCAGTTCCGTTTTGGTCCAATAGAACAAAACGTAATATATATTCATAACATATACAAATAATAATAATAAAACATATTTATTATTAAAAATTCCAACTTGTATCATAATCGTTACATCTTTGTATGAACTATGAATGTATGTATGGATTAGATTGTATGCCATACAGGCATATATTCATCAACCATATATGGATATGATTTTTAAAATTAGTTGTTGAACATTCTTTTATAATAAAGAATTTGAATTAGTAATGCATATAATCATATATTAACCAGTAGGTCCAATATATATAAGATGAGTAGAAAAAAATAAAAATCAGGTTTTCAAAATTATTCAGGGTATTCGGTAACCTGGATTTTATATAATTTGACTCATATACCGATTCAATTTTATATTAACGAGTTCGAGTTTAGAGTTAGTTCGGGTAGACTATTCTGGGTGTACTCTTATTTGAGTTCGGGTGTATAACTGTATGTGAATCAAGTTGTTATTCCGGTATGAATAAAAATGACACTTCTATGTAGAGGGTCTCTTCGTATTTGATTTTGTTTTTTTAACTGTAGGCATGGTTTGGTTCAATTTTTTGAGTAGTTTATAAACAATTTTTTTTTCTAGAAGCTAAGTTTTTTTTAAAACAATGGCATGCCTTATGAATTTTCAAGGATTTTGATTTTTTTTTTTTAAGTATATGATAGAGAGAGGTTTTTTTAGTTTTTAGTTTTTAGTTTTTTTTTTATTTTTTTTATTTTGATAATCGCTGAGTTGCATGTTTTAATTTTGTTCATTACTTTTCTTGTAGGAATTTTGATAGTATTTTTAATAAAAGAAAAGACAAGGCGGTTGAAGAAGAAAAAGAAAATTATTTTAGTAATTTTAAAACACTCTGCTAGAAAGGTTGACATTTCATCCATACTATAAAAGAATGTTAAAAACTTAAAATATCATTTAGAATAAATTACGGTTATAGCCCATGTGATTTAAATATTTTAACGATTTAAACTCAAAATAAATATTTTATCAGTGCAGGTATTGTAGTTTAAACATGTGACAGTTGCATACGAAGAATTCGGTATTAATGACGTGAGCACATTTGGTCGTGCTTGAAATCCACGAGGATTTAATAACTTTTGTTATTGGGGATTGATAGTATGTGAAAAATGATGAACGTGGGCGAAAACCGTGCGCAAAACGGAGTTCGTATACTCCCGGAATCGCGAAACGAAGTTTAAATCAAATATTGGAAGAAAAACATGTCAGGCGGTACGCCTGGCGTGGGTGCAGGCACCCAGGCGTTACGCTTGGCGGGTATGTCGGCATGTTTAAGTCGATCAGAATGCATTGAAACCTTCAAAAACGAATTTCTTCGTTCTTACTCGACCTCCAGACGAAAATTCTTCTTCCTAACACTTCTAAACTTCAAATCAAAGCCTTCTAAACATCCGGATCATCCCACGGATCGTATTTTCAAGTCCTGATCGTTGTTATACGCGCAGAACTTTGTCAGATCAGGTAACGGTTCATTTTAACCTTCTAGTTTGATTTTGATTGATTAGATCTTGATTTTGAACGTAATGAGATAGTTATGATTGTTGATTATTGCCTAGATGATGGCTAGGATTGATTATAAACGAAGAACACGAAGTTCTAACGGTTAAATCCTTGTTTTGATCCGTTGTGATGCCCGGTTTGCATGAAATCATACCTATGATTGTAATGGTTTAAACCATTTGATTATGACAATGTAGGTGATTAGTTTGATTAATCTTTGAAATGCAAAGGTTAAATCCAAGTGTTTCAAACTAATCATAATCATTAACATACTCATTGGAATGATTATCTGATGTTTGTGATAACAGTCAGATTAGTATGTTAAATCTGGTTATTTCACCTATTCTGATGCTACATTGTGATATTTCATGATATTTGGGTAATCAATAATAAGGATTAATCACTCCTAAGCCATTAAATCATCTAGAAACTGTTTTAGCATTATAATCAACAACATTAACTATTTGGTTAATCTGAGATTATTCTGATTAATCTAGAGTGTCATCAACTTTGTGTTAGGAATCTAATGCAATGTAGGTTCCTACATTATCATACATTGTATGATATAACCTTAAATTAATTAATTATATAATTAATATCGAGTTGATGATTTACTAAGCAATGTCTTTGACATTGAACGTTCAGAAGGATCTAATCAGTAAACTAGAACATAAATAACTTATTAAAGATAACTAAATGCAGAATCATCTCTGTACTATCAGTTTGGTGATACACTGCTACCCTATTATCATCAGGTGAGTTTCGTACAACCCTTTTTATTTTTAATCTTTTATAAACATCGGGGAACATTGTTGAACTTTTAATGAACATATGATATGTATCACTGATATCTGTGTGATTTCATGTGATTGTTGTGACTTTTGTGGGATTTCATGGGATTTTGGCCTGTAGACTGAACCCTATCATGACACTGAAAGTCCTCATTTTTGAACTGTATCTAGTGAACCCATGTGTGGCCGAGCAGAAAACATTGATAGTACTATTGGTTGACACCCCATTCGCTGGGAGGATTGCATCTCCCCTTGTGTAAATGTTTGTTATCTGTTTCCTGAACTTCTTAATGGTGTGATAGACATTAAGATAATGAGGCACTAAGATATGTACCGACGGGTAATATCTTGAGACAGACTAGACGTCCGAAAGGAACTAGATACAGGTCCCATGGTTATCCAGAACTGAACTTTTGAGAACGTGCTTATCATATCATATTGTTTTAAATTGAACTGTCGATCTCACCAGCTTTGTGCTGACGTTTCAAACTCAAACCTTTTTGCAGGTAAGCAGGAATAGCCGGTGTGGATGCACTTTGACTTATTTGCACTTTAATAATTAGTATTGTAATTAAATAAATATAGTTGTAATGTGGTTGTGATTGCGACACCCTGGTAATGTAATCACTTTAAGTTAATCTGTGTGCTTATGATATTGGTTCAAGTAAGTCACTCCTCACCTCAGAGACATCACCACTATGCTTCCGCAACCGATTCAGTGACGTCAGACCAGACACGAGGTGACGAGGGGTGGGGGTGTGACAAAACAACTAAAGGTTTTGGACCTCAACCATCACTTTTCAAAGGGTTTTGGGCCTTTTGGCCATCCATCCTCTTTTATGATTTCATTAGAATAATTATGGCTAATAACCAAAATCTTTAGTTATTTAAATCACATGACTACGACACTACCCAATTTTTTCTGGGTTTATCTTCCTCATGTTGGCTGTGTGACTGGTCTGTGAGAGACGCCTAATGGTAGTGTTCACCATTTTTTTCTAAATCACAGGACTATATTGATAAAATATTATATTTTAAATTAAAATAGTTAAAACATTTAAAACACGATAGCTAAAACCGTAATTTACTGCGAAAAGAATTCAAACTTTAAATTTTATGTTTGACAACCAAACGCAATCAATGTGAAATTCGTTTCTTTTGCATATATCTTTCCTTTAGATTACGTAAATCAAGGGATATATTACATGCTTACAAACCAAATATGCTTCGTTATAAATTTAGTATTTTTTTAAGTGCAGTCATCATGTATTGGTTTTTATTTATATATCAACTCAAGTTTTAAATTTTGGATAGTCGAGAGGTCGACGAAATTGTTAGAAATTTGTCGTTAAAAAGATACAAAATTAAGTGTTAAAATTTCCATTTTTAAGGAATAGAAAAAACATTTTGGCCATACACATACAAACTTCATACGAGTAATATGCTATCTTAACTTTTATTGTGCATAATTTCCAACCTATCTTTTGATTCTCTGTTTTTTTAGAACGGCAAACTAGGGCTCAGCGACATGCTTCTTTATAGCTCAAATAGATATCTCGGACCCAACAACCCATGCATGCAATCACAACCCGATACCAACTCCACGGTATCCAACGCCCAAGTGTTGACAAGCGTTTAACTGAGCAAATCCATCTATCCTTAGGAAGAAACCCACTATATAGTAAAACCCCGTACTGACCGCTTTCGTAAGGATTTGAAAGTGTCACCGAGCTACGAAGACATTTGATTCTCTATGTCATGACTCATGACCAAATATGGCTTTCAACTTTCCGCGACCACGCATCAACTTTCTTAGACGTAATTGTGAATGTTTTTTTTAATTTATTTGTCTTATTATGATCACATACTTTATGACGTGTACGTGAACACACATTTTGAGAAACATATATTATATAGTTTATTAACAAGTTAACACGTGCATTTTGTTATTTGATTTTGATTATAGTTTGGGGGTATGTGCTATGATTAAGAGGTGATAACGATTTCATTGTATAAAATATATTATAGGGAGGTATTCCATTAAGAACCATTTTTATATTAGGAACTAAAGAACTGCATAATACACTTGTACATTATGCTTTAATTTTTGTACATAGGGTGGTTATTTAAAAGGGTAAAATAGTAACTTCTTCTACTTTAAAGGAAAATTACTTTTATACCCCTAAAAAATGTGGTTCAAAATTAGTTCCTTTGGTTCTTTCATATTTTGTGGTTTTCAATGGAATAAGTCCCATATATTATATATATATTAAATACCAACTTTCAGTTGTGAGTGAAATTCCACTGTTCATTTAGTACTTCTATTTCTGCGTAAGGTGCAACTCCTATCTTTTTCTCTACTTTATTCTTTCAAAATTTCATCGGTCTTCTTTCTCTTTTTTTCTTTCTTACTTGCTGGTCTCTTAAGCTGCTTCTTCTTCTCCTCCTTTGTCTAGAAATAATAATCCCATCTTCAACGGATCAAATTCAACACAAAGCAATTAACCTCTCTTTCAAGAATTCCAACAAAAAAATCCATTAATTTCAGCCTTTCAATCATCGTGGAGCTTGCAAAATGGCGTCGGCGGTGATTTTTCATCCTTTCGCCGGAGCCGGTCGCCGACGTTAGACGCTTTTCTGGTGCCGCTGCATCTAGAGAACGACGTAGTCGAGTTGTTGAAAACCCTAACCACCGTACCTTACGCTATACAGGTTAAAATTTTAGTACCGTTTTTTTTGCTTTCCGGTTAGATATTTGATGAATGTTTCTTTGGTGCGAATGTACATGTGGTTTGGCTGGCTGGTAAGCACATAGACTTTTTTGCGGCCCTTAATTTCCCAGATAGCTTTCCTATGGCTATCTGATTCCCTCCAACGATTTCCAACGAGCCGGGTTTTATAAAATTGTATGGGGGTTTTTGACCATAATAAATTTACTAAAATTCCAATTTATTATGTTGGAGATTGCAGAGTCTATGGGAAGGAGATGGTGCTGGACAACACAACAATTATGTTTCTATATACATACAAAATTGTGGTTGGATACCTTTTTTCAAAGATTGTTCGAGTTCAAATCTTGAAAGCACGATTTTTGGTTTTTTTATAATGTCCTATATATTTTTTTGTTACCTACTTTTCTTTTTTAAGTATAACAATTTTATCATTTCAATTCTAAAAATTGGTATAATGTCATTTTAACCTCTTTTAAGTTTTTAAAATTTAAAGTTTATTCCTATACTTAATACCAAAACTTTTGCGTTTAACTCATGAACTTTTACGTTTCATCACTTAACTGTTAGGAAACAACTTTGGTCAAATATAATATGTTTTCTTAGTATAAAATCGAATTACTATACGTATCGACGCCGCCGCAACGCGCGGCGGGTCAAATTACTAGTATAATTTAAGTACCATCAATAATTGTAATCGGACAAAAGCATTAACATCCGATGCATGGTATGATTAGCAAAACGTTGAATTTTATTTGTCTTAAACGGTAGTAAAACCCTCTTTTGACAAACTTGGTTCTCTAAGGGTCGTTTGATTGAGTCTGAATCATTAAGTGCTGAATGGTTAAGAGAGTCTGAATGATTAACTGTTTGGTTGCACATTTGAATAGAAGAAAAAAAAAACTTTTTTATTACAAAAACCATAGCCGCATCTCGCCATCTCCTCCCCATCTTCGTCAGCCACCCACAGCCACATCTCCTCTACCGCCCACAGCCGCATCTCCTCCCCATCGTGAAGCCCCCGTAATCGAGCAACCGTCGTCGATCTTCGTCTTCGCAGCCCTGTCGCCGTAGATCTTCGTCTTCGACCCTCGGTGGTGCCGGTCGCCGCCGCGACGGCGCCCCTCTTCTTCGACCTTCAACGGTTGTGTGCGGTGGTGGTGTGTGCGGTGGTGCCAAGTCCGGTGGTACCAAGTCTGAATGATGCAGTGGTGGTGTGTGCATCTTCGATCACAGCTTCGTCGCCACCAAGCCCCATCGACAGCCCTCTTCCTTCACACGTCTGAATGGTTCAGACCTCCATTTAGACATTTGGTTCCATTCAAATGTGTGTTTTTTTCGCGAAACAAACGGTCTGAATCTGAACCATTCAGATTCAGGCTCATTCAAACCCAAACAAACAACCCCTAAGCCGATATACTTTTTAAGAAATTGATATTTTTAAACGGCTTGAAACAATGACACTCAAGACATGATTTCAACTGTCTCATCAAATTTGACATTCTAAGGCGTACGCTTAGGTCCACATAGAAGGTATCCTACAACTAAGTAAACATCCTGACCTTCCCATAACAATTAAGTCTCAATCCCAATTCACAAGAACTCTCGTAATAAAGTCTATAGGGTAACCATGACTAGAAGCTCTTAGATACGAGCTTATGATATTTTTATCTTCAAACTTTGATACAACATAACTTTTAAATTATTATATATTTTTTAATTATTTTTATTGATAAATGCCATAATAATCATAATTGCTTTGAAAAGAATTTCTATTACCGACATAATTTTAAAAAGAAAATTATAATGGTTGACATATTATAAAATATTACTTTACTTTTTTAAGAAAAAAGCTATTGACCCAACAAAAATAACCAAAGAAATGAACCTCAAATTGTTCTTTTGGATAACGTAAATTACAAAATGAAATTATGTTTGAGGCCTATGCCATATATTCTATAAATCAATATTTGGCGGTAATCAACGTTTGAAAAAACCACTCACAAGCCTAGCTCAAGATTAAAAAAATAACTTTTAGAGCTCAAGCATATTAAAATCAAATGAGCTTAAACAAGCCATGAATCGGCTCGTCTTGACTCGTTTACGGTTCGCACCCCTAATCAATCCCAACAATTCCATCATTTGCATATCACTAAGGCCATGTGTAGCGGTGTGTAAGTGGTGCGTGAGGGCCATGGGTCACGTCCCCATGACGCCCTCCCCCACTACACAGGGACGTGAAAGGGGCGTGAGGGGCAATGGCATGAGAGTGGTCACAGGGTGATGATAACACATGTAGCGCCTACGTGGAGTGATGAGAGGGGTGATGGTGTTACTTGTTTATATGACGCCTACGTGGAGTAATGAGAGCTCTACCACTACACATGGCCTAATGAGAAAAGAAAAAAAAATATGTGCCTCGTAGTTCGTACAGATAAAAATAATAAAATGAATACTTATGTAAAAAGGAAAAAAAAAACATCAGCAAACTAACATCCGAGATCCGACAAAACGTGTAATAGCCCAATGTGTGCAGTGAAGGTGTCACTTGTCACTTCCTAAGCGGATGAGGGTTAAAGGGCATGGTGGACAATAGATTATAGATGCAGCTAGGCGTAAAATTAGAGGGTGTATGACTTCACCCTCTCAGAGGAAAAATAAATATATAAATAAATAAAAACAAATCTAGATAATTACTTGAGTAATACTGAAGTAATTTACCAATATCTGGAATTATGCAAAACAGGAGGCAGCACATGAATAATTAAAAAAGGTATGAAGGTTTAGAGTGCCAAAAAGAGATGAATAGAAATATTCAAGAAGAAATAGTCTCATGATGATGCAAATACTTTTTGCATTTTTTATCAAGAAAACAAAATAGTTAAATATCATACTGCTTATTTTGCCTGAGGATGAGATGCAATGAAGTCAACAGCAAGTTCAATAGAGCTGATTTTGTCTGCTTCATTGTCAGGAATCTCAAACCCGAATTCTTCTTCAAGGGCCATCACGATTTCAACTGTATCTAAACTGTCTAGCCCGAGATCATTTTGAAAGTGAGCGGCAGGTGTAACCTGCATAACATGAGGATCATAGTTTCAAACTCAAGAGATGCCTGAAGCAATTAACACAACAAAATAAGTATCATTTTCAAGACAACATTCAATTCTCACATGTCAAAGATGTATGAAAACTAGAGATGGCAGAACGAGCAAGTCAGTGAGGTTGTGTAATGGTCGGGCAAAAAGGGAATTTTAGTACTTGTCAAAATGGATTGGGTTAACCAGACCTGCAGAGTTACACACACATTTTGTCTTTTCTTTTCTTGAACTTCAAAGATAATGTTCTAAATGTGATTAGAGAGCTATATTGTTATTTAAGAGGCTTTTTTGAACTGTAACACACTTTGAATATGATTGGCTTAACCTACTCAACCTTATTTCGTTTTAACCCAACCTTTTAAATTTACGTTATTTACCCATTTGACTCAATAACCCAAATCAAACCTTTTTTCCATAACTGAGTCTACCTTGAACCTTCCGTGACAAGCAAACCAACCACTCAGTACAAGACACCTATTTTTGTTACTTTAACCACAATACCAAAACCACCGATGACCTAGTAATGGGAGTTGGTGTTAGAGCTCAGTGTCCAATGTGACCCTAGTCTCATTTGGTACATTATTTAAGGAGACTAATCTTGTGTTAGCCAACCACCAACAATGATCAAGGTAGGGAGAGCAAGAGATTAAACGTAATGCTTGAGCGTGTGTGCCCCTCGGCTGCAAGGTTCCATGCATTCAGCGAGCTAACTGCCGTCTGTGTCATGCCTTTGCGGCGTGAATGTCACGGAAAAACATTAAGAAATGAAAAAAACGAAAGAAAGATCATAAAGATGCATTTCTTATTTCCTATGTTTAGAATCAATGCTTTTCTATACGTAATATGTATAAAATATAGTCGGAATTGCATTTTCCTTTACTTGAAAAATGAATATTCTAAAAACAAACCCAATGATTGAAAATTTTAGCAGCCTTTTACTAAAGGCTTGCTAATGATCTTTGTTTTGATTGGATGAGCAAGCTTGGAGATTTAGATTGCAGAATTCAATTTCTAGGGCAGCCGCGCGTGACCCTTTGTTGCGGAAAATCTTCAGAAATTTTGATCAAAACCTGGTGAATGGTAATTTCAGTATCTTGTACTTGGACCAGCAGGTCATCTGACATATGCAAACAGAGGGTTTCATATTCATTGAAGCACAAGAGCATCCATCTCCTTCCATTGAGCATAGTCTTCATGTGTTGTCTCAGAAGGGTTAGATTCATCAATATGATTCAAAACCTTGTAACTTATGGCAATAAGCTTAAAGAGTTTAATCCATGATGAATAGGTAACTTTGGATTCATCAAGGGCCCGGACTTTGGTTTGGATATTGGTCACCAAGTATGTTGGATATAGGGTCGTAGCCCTTGAGACGGACGTGTCTCCTTTAGACTCATACATGATTGTGTCTGGGACTCTGATTAACAATTATAATAGAAGATTGCGATTGGAGATTTAGAGTTAGAGTTAAGGTTTCAGAACATTAGCTCTGGTACCGTAAAAGTGTTTATCGTATAACCCAATGACTTTAATATTATTGAGAGATTAAACCCCACTATATAGGAGAAATTTCAAAGGAATTATAATTACAATACTAACAAATAAGATATCAGATAGAATCCTAATTCCTAAATATTTATATATTCAAATACAATCCTATCTTAATATCAATATATGGTCGGCTAATACCATTGATCATGAAATTTCTGTATAAAGTAGACTAGATGGTTTGACAATCCGGAATATGAGCCATAAAAAAAAACGCCTTAGTACATTTATGAACCAAATCTATGTTTTCTTATCTAAAGGGAAGAAGAACATATCTAATTGATCCACTTCATTTATAAAATGAATTCCAATTCATCGTTTTTACCCAAATTTTTCAATGAAAGGAAAAAAAAATCTAAGGCTATAGAGCTTATTATATCTAAGTTTTAAGTAAGTGATAGCTTGAAAACTATGAAACGCCGCTCAGGAGCAAAAAACGGTGCTATTTGCGTGTGGCGCCTCGCGCCCAGGCTTCGGACAGAGGATTCGATCATGTCACATAATCAATGCAAACCCTAATTTGAGCTACAACCTCCAGATATTGATTTAAAAAGTGCTTTGTATACCTTTGACGGATCAACTTTCTGAAAATTCTTAACGCAAGTAATCACTCGATCAGTGACCTCTGATTTGTCGAGAAAAGTTCCACGGACTTCCTCTGAGAAATGGCGACGGAACAGCTGAATCAGTCCTCCTCCGATCACTCTAGGGTTTTGAGCGGATGAAGATGACGGAATTGTATTCACGTTGACACGCAGATATTTGAGGAGTGCATTTCTCGCCGCCATTGATAACACCGAATTGTGATCTGTGAGTGTTGTGTGTGTGGCACCTTCTTGGTCAGTGTGGCTGATTAGGGCTTTACGTTATACAGGATGTATTCAACTATTCATCCAGGATTATTCTTATAAATTTCCCCTCATCTTTGGTTCAAGGTCAATATTGGTCCCTGTACTTTTTAACTTGATCCAGCTTGGATCATCCAACAAGTTTGTATATGCACTATGATAGTCAAATTTAGAGGTGTGCATTGGTCTCCTGAGGTAATGAGGTCGGTTTTTTTTTAGTTCAAACCAAAAACGAATTTGGGGTTTTAAACCCGTCAAGGTTCGTTTTTTCGGTTTTCATATTTTTAAAACCCGTTTGAGTTTGGTTTAAACTACATCCTGCAAGTATTTTGATTTTTCAATAATGGTCTTAGATTCTTTTATTTGATTATTTTGCTAAATAATTAAAAAGGAATTAGAGTTTTCAATCAGTTACTATTCCTAAAAGTATTTTAACTAATTATGATACTCAACATGAAATTTGGCTTTACTTTCAACAAACTCTATCACAATGGGTTATTTTACATAAATCAATCATCTATATTGTCCATTACTTGAATAAGTTTGATATTGAGAGTTGGATTGTAAACAAATTCCTGGGGCGATTGGAGTATCGCCGGGAGACTATAACGAATCCGGGTATTTGGAGTAATGAAGGTGTGGTTGGAGCGCATATTGTGTTTGATGGGTTGTGCTTTTTGGTAGATACTAGGCATTGGGTATATTGTGATCTAGCTTCATTATCTGTGAAAAGGATATAAAGCATAATAGAATCGAAGGCTGTTGAAGTGACTAATTTCTGGAAATTGGGTAAGCGTTGAAACCAAAGAAATTGTTGGAGTTATCATTTATCTCTAGTACCAATACGTTTGATGCTAATAAACTATCTCTTGCAGCAGTGACGGAGCTTAAAAAAAGCTCGGAGGGAGCCGAAAGATTTTTAAAAAGAAAACGGAGGGGCCGAAGGATTTTAGGAAGAAAACAGAAGTGCCGAAGGAATTTTAGAAAGAAAACGAAAGGAACCGAAGGATTTTCTGACGAAATACTATTAAATCGACCTTTCTGACCGGAAAAACAAGGGGGACAGGGCCTCCCCGGGCCCTAAGAAAGAACTCTCCTTGTCTTGCAGTAAGATTGGCTAGAGATTTGTTGTAAAAACACTAGCTCGACTCATTTCATAATGAGAATATTTTCTTTATTATTTTTTTCATTATGTACATAAGAAAGGAGCCGTATAAAATGGAAATCTCATGTACGATTCTCTTCTATAACGAAAATTCTTTGAATTGAACGAGATTTGGGCCATTTGGCCCATTTTAATTTATTTTTCTTTTTCTTTTTCTTTGATGGCTTATTGGATTAATGTTAGCATCTTTTGTGGGTCGGAAAAGTCTAAAGACACGAGACAAGGCGGTTAAACCGATCAATAATTTGGCTTTGGATTCATCGGGTTGCAACACTATAAAACGACGGTGCCATAATCTACGCACTCTCTGAGCCTTCAAAATGCTGTCGATCATATCTTCGTCCGTAATTCTTGCTCTGATTGTTACTATTTCGTACAAATTTCTCACAAACGATGGTAAATTGCACACTTCCTCTACTTATTCGCCGTTAATCTGACCTTTTTGTTCTTGTTAACTAGTTATGAACGATGAATTCGTTAGATCATATGCTCTTCTGTATTTTTTTGCCCTGATTGTTACTATATTATGCAAATTTCTCACAAACGATGGTGATTACACAGTTCAACTACTTCTTCGCCGACAATCTGAGATATTTTTGTTGCTAACTGGTTACGAACTATGAATTCGTTAATGTTGGTGTTTTCGGTAGGTGATTTCAGGTTGCTGGCTAAAGGAAAAGTAAAGAGAGAGAGTTTTCAAGATAAGGTGTTCGGATCTTAGTTAAAATTATGTCTTTCTGCTTAAATTGAAATACTAACAGCATAAACCTAGGGTTTTGAATCTAAAATATGGCAATTTCTGAATGTAAATATGGAACGATTTTGTGTTGTGAATTTAACACAACTGAATTTGTTATAATTTGTTTGAATTAATTTGTGTTTCAAAGTTGAAAATCGGCAGAATTGACACAAACAATTAGGGTTGATCTGTTTTGTCTGTATCTGTATATATATATTTTATGACTTTACTTCCTTTTAAGAAATTATTTGTGGGATCTGTCTGGTTTAAGTATTTGTATAATTACTTATTTTGTATCTTGGATGAACAACAGGTTGTGTGGATTACTGGAGCAAGTAGGGGAATTGGTATGTTAAATCAGATTTTTTGATTACCATTGTCCTTTTTATAGTTATGCTAATTGTTGAAATAGAAATTTTGGGTTCATGCATGTATCAGTCCAACAAATCTTTTTGAAACTTTAGGATGGCTAGTTCTCTAGAATGTTGTATGGATCACAAACAAACAAATATACCCAGTAAGGTCCCACTAACTAATAGGGTCTGGGGGGTGGGGCGAGCTGTATGGATCAAACAATATGGACTTATGCTCGTGGTATGGAACATATAGAAAATTGTTGTTTAATATCACTTTGAAAGCATAAACAAAACACAACCTTGTATAATTGTAGTTAACTAACCAATGTTTAAAAATTGAATATGGGATTTCATGTGTTAACTTCAAATGCTTGATTAGCTTCTACCTAAACCATACAAAATAAACTGCCATCATATGAAGTAGAAAATTGCTCTTAAGGATACCTTATCTATATCAAACCATCAATTTCTGATTTCTATATCAAGGAAATGGTCAATTTTTGATCAAGGTTTTATCTTCATGTTCTATTTTTTATTTCTTATCACATAGATGATGGCATCAATGCATCATGAGGCCTTCTTATGAATAATTTTTTGTTAAATTAAAGGCAGTATATAAAATCATTTTATTAGTTTGCAACTTCTTTCATCGTGCTCTGTAGTTAAAGTTTGATGGTTTATAAAATCCAACAAACCATAATTGTAACACTTGAAAACTTATGAAGTTGTTTCTTGATTATCTTGTGCTCTTTTCGCATGAAGGTGAGGTCC
Source organism: Mikania micrantha (assembly GCA_009363875.1). Lineage (NCBI taxonomy): Eukaryota > Viridiplantae > Streptophyta > Magnoliopsida > Asterales > Asteraceae > Mikania > Mikania micrantha. The sequence continues at coordinate 2,378,315 of CM018691.1, read as the reverse complement.
TTGCTAAGCAACTAGCAGCTTTAGGGGCTAAGATAATTATTTCTGCAAGAAATGAACCAGAATTGGAAAGAGTCAAGAAACAAATTTCAGGTATGTTCTTTCACAGCTTTGGAGGATTTACATGTATGCAAATTTTGTCCTTTTTATCATGGTCCTTAAAAAAATTTCAGATCTAAATTTAGGAAAACATGTGGAGATACTACCTCTAGATTTGAGTTCTGGTGAAGATGCAATTAGCAATGTTGTTGAAAGAGCTGTGTCTTTATTTGGTGGAGCTGGTGTAGATTATGTGATCCATAATGCAGCTTTTGAGCGACCTGTAAGTTAGCATTAGCATCAGTTATTATTTGGTGGAGGTTGTTGGAAAAAATTCAAACCTGAATCTAGGAACACAGTATTAGGATGCACAGTTTAACTGTTCTTGCTGGAATGGATTATTCACAATGGGTATGCAATCACAGTATAATACAGTACTGCTCTTGTTTTTCCTAGAAATGAGAAATTTGTGCGTGTTGGGGAGCTGGGAAATTCTGGTACGAGTCGAAGCAGCTTGTGTCGAATAAAATAAAAAATGTAGTATTATGTTGATAATGATATTTATTTCATTGAATTACTTGATTTTGGAGGTTTTATGGATCAGTAAAGGAAACAAGTTGGAAGTTACCCAAATTGTCTATGTAATCTATAAAATCTTCTAAACAGTTTTATCCAAAAGCTTAAAAATGTTAATGAAATAATTTATGTTTTCTAATCACATCAGACCCACTAGTTATCATTAAAAGAGTTGGTCATTTCAAACAAAAAAATGTTAGCCAACCACCTAATTCTGTCCTTTTCTTTTTCCAGAAATCAACAGCTCTTGACGTACCTGAATCAAGTCTCAAGGTTTCATGCATTGATATTGTTTTAATGTAGCAATAATTTCATCTAGTAGCATTGTATTGTTATTTTTAACTTTTATGAAGTAAGCTAATATGAATCTATTATCTATTCCTTTTTTTTTTGAAATTACTAGGCTACACTTGATGTTAATGTTGTGGGACCAATATCTCTTACACGACTGCTACTCCCTCATATGTTGAAGAGAGGTAGAGGACACTTTGTTGTGGTATGTTAAGATTGTTAAATTGCTAAATTTTTATTTTCAACAATAAGCTTAGATTTTCAGGGGCGCTTTTTAATTTTGAATTACATATATGTTTTTTTGCTATATTTTTTTTAGTGATGCTTGGATGTTTTATTTGTAAATGAAATGAAATATTGAATAATTTAAAATCAGATATAATAAATTCTGCAGGGGATAGTGTTTCTATGTGCTTTGAAAGATGAGAATCAGTTGTTTGTGTGTTTAAAAGGTTCTGATCATTTGAGGCATTAACACATAATTGATCCAAAACAAACAAACTTACCTAGTATATTCCCACTTTTCAGTAGGGTCTGGGGGGTAAGGTTTGGGGGGGAAGGATAGACACAAACTTACCCCTATCCTAGTTGGGATAGAGAGGCTGCTCCGAAGGAGCCCCCCAAAACAACTAAACAAGATAGGTTATAAAACAATGGATAATTATGTAGATATGTTTTACTTTAAAGACACACTAGTTTTTTTATGGCTTGTATCATATTCGTTATCCAGAACCTAATTCGTTTGACCCCTAAATAATCAAAAGCAGAATTTGTGCTTCTAAACATTAATCTGTTTAGAACCAACTAGTCTTGTTGCGGCTCACCGCTCATAATTTGGAAGTTCATTATATCTGCAGATGAGTAGTGCGGCAGGTAAAGCTCCTGCACCAGGTCAAGCCGTATACTCTGCATCAAAATTTGCTTTAAATGGCTATTTTCATTCCTTGCGGTCTGAGGTATACAGTATACTTGATTTCTTTCTATGTTGACTATTTAAATTGCCTTAAGCATTTTTTTAATTAAGAAACTGAAAGGATTGTATCAAACACTCAAACTACAAATAAACTGAGAACCAACTTGTCGAACAATCTAAACTATGCTAGCAACTTAGAGTCATGCAAAAAAGTCTAGACTATTTATTTTCTAGATCATGACTTTTCTATCAAAAGCATAAAAATTGCCAAAAAAAGAGAGATTTAATCTATACCCATTTGATGAGAAAAACATGAAAGTAAGATCCATCATGGATACCCTAGAGAGTGAATGTTAATGTGAGTTTCAGTATTATGGTGACTACAATTTCCTTACTGTGTTGGAGTATGATATCTTGTTTATTGATATCTTGTTTACCATAAACAAGATAATCATCAGTTAAGTATTTAAGATCTACATAACTATTTGTTTTAGTCTTGTTAAATTATTAGTTTGAGATAGGATGGAATTAGATAGCAATTAAGATATTTTGCTTAATACATCTGATTTACATGTTTTAATTGTTAATATATAATAACATCATATATAAGTTCTCATGTTTTACACGTACTATGCATCGTCTTGTCATTTAGCTTTACCTAAAGGGAATCAAGGTAACAGTTGTTTGTCCTGGGCCAATAGAGACATCGAATGCACCTGATACAAGCACCTCAGGTCAAAGGGGAGTCAGAGAGGTTAGTTTCAAATTTTATAATGATATTATTAGACTAGGATTATATTATACCATAGTGAATGGTAGTCAAAGTGTTGATGTTGTGTATATAACTACTTTTGTATCAATATGAAATCAGGGATGATTTTAGCATATATCATATCCCACCATGGCATTGAGACATTGTTTGTACTCTAATTACATCCCAACCCTAATTCCGCTCAACCCTTATCTTTGCCATTTTTCCTTCCCACCATACACCACCACTGATCAGTCCCTCGGCCTTCCAGCATTCAAACCATCTTTTCTTCTGTGATCTGTATTCAACATTCATCAATGGCCTCTGCTACTCTCCATCCTACAGTCACAGTTACAAATATCCACTACTTTAGCCTTAATTGTTTTAGAGACGGAGAGCGGTCAACACACATCATTGAGAGAACTATTCAAAATACATTGTCAGGCATTCCAGGTTCTTGATCACACCATCCCCTCATCAGTCTGGTTCTTCCTCCAAAGCTGCTGAAACTGAGAAAGAAAAAGATACAGCCACAGCTGATGTACTATTGTCCTATCTCGATGTGAATCATGTGATCATGTTATAATGGATACATGGAACCATATATAATGATCTATTACACACCATATATTATACTCGTACTAATATTATGGAAAGAGTATATTTTTAATTCATAAAGTTATCTAAAATCATTTTATTCAGCTAGTACTATTATACTCATACTAATATTATCTCTTATCATATTTTACGCACATTATTTATATAAAATATATGAATTCAGAAACGGGTATCCTCAGAGAGATGTGCAGAGCTTACATTAGTTGCTGCAAGCCATGGTTTAAAGGAAGCTTGGATATCATATCAGGTACTTTAGTTAGTGTTACAAGCACAGTATAGTTTGCAGATAACTATCTTAATGTCCTTGGTAGATATATGGCATATATTATTATTATTATTATTTCTATATATTGTTTTGTTGTTCTTGCAGCCTGTGCTAGCTGTTATGTACCTGGTGCAATACATGCCTTCTGTTGGATTTTGGTTAATGGACAAGGTACGGTTTTTATCAATTTTGTTTTAGTTTAGAGGCGTTTATTATGCTTTAAGACTTCCAAATTCGACGACTTTGGTATGAGATTGTCGATCAAATATGACACACACATGAAAAGGGTTAATTGCTTACACTACATATTACTTATATCATATACACGTAATGTACATGCGCACACATTGCTTAAGGTTTGCGTTTAACAAATTAATTTAGAAAATAATTAAAAAAAGTTCATTCTAATGGTTTCACTACTTTTTCTTAGAGCTGGCAAGGGTCAAAACTATAGTTAAGGTTGACGCGTGTCACTTTTTTACATGTTGCAATAGCAGAGTCAGGGTAGGCTATCCTTCAAACTCTTTTTTTGTTCATTTTCAACTTTCTTTTAGATAATTCGTGCTTTAATTATTACTATAAACAATATTATTATATCATAACTAGCTTAGAAACCTGTCTATTGGGTTAAAGCATAATCTAAATTATGTTTTAGATCAAATCTACTCCACATATTCTAATTTAGGGACACATGTATGTCTAAAGCACATCAAATTTGATTTCCTTCATCTATTTCATGTTAAATACATCTCATGTAAATAATAATATTTATAATAAATATATATATCATACATTTTTAAATTAAAAAAAAAAGTTTTTTTAATGTATTAAAAATACGTTAATATTAGAAACACTTTTTTAAAAAACCAAATTATTATAAAACATACAATTTTCAAAAACAGTTTAAAACGAAATGTGAATACAAATTTTGAAAAAGTTATTGTTTAAATAAATAATATTATTAATTTATTTTTTTAGGTATTAAATTAGATGAAATTTTAATCATATTTAATATTGTCTAAATTTTCATTGGTGATTATTTATTATATAACATACATTTATAAGTGGCATCTACAGTGCTAATTGGGTTTTTTTTTTTTCTTTTTTACCAAAGTCAAAAAAAACGGCCTGACTTTTTTTTTTTTACCAAAGTCAAAATTAATAATGATTAATGTTGATACTAATTATTATAAAATAATTAAATAATAATAACAACAATAATTAATTAACAAACCGTCAAAACTTTTGCGGACGATTTGATTTATTGTTTTAGGATGTATGACGATACAATGGTATTTCCTTCTTTTTTTTGTAATCCCGTTTTTTTTGTAACGATATCCGAACAGTGGTATTTTTTTTTGTAAGGATCCGACGCTGCTACGGTTGTAATTCTTTTTTTTTTAATCTGTTTCGAGTCTTGTATTTCTTATCAATTGCAACGATTAACGCCGTGAAGCTTGGGTATATATATTTTTAATCTGCTTGGAGTCTTGATTTTATTATCAATTGGTCCGATTAACGCCGCGAAGCGTGGGTATAAATTCTTTTTTTTTTAATATGGTTCGAGTCTTGCATTTATTATCAATTGGCCGATTAACGCCGCGAAGCGCGGGCATAATTTTTTTTTAAATCTGGTTTAAGTCTTGCATTTATTATCATTTGGCTCTATTAAAGCCACGAAGCTCGGGTATAAATGTTTTTTAAATATCTTCGGATTTTTTATTTGGTGTTTATAGATTCGTTTTCATGTTTTCAATGCCCATTTTTACAACGGTAAACATTTATGTCAGAACTTTATTATCAATTGGCCCGATTAGCGCCGCGAAGCGCGGGTTTCACCCTAGTTATTATTATTTTTCCATCCTGTTTACAGTACTAACTTAGTTTGGTATAAAGAAAACCAAATATGTAGTGTAAACATAGATGGCTCCAGGTACATTATCCTTAGATCGTCTTATAACCGTAACAAAACAGGTGATATTTATCTATTTTATTTAATTATTTTTTTAAATCATCTAAATGCTATTATCGTTGATGTAAAACGACATCAGATTGGGGCAAAACGAGTAGAAACAGCTGCACAAAAGGGCAATACGTACTCGATCAACCTACTCTTCAATCGAAAGAAGGAATCATAACTCTTTTGTGGTTACTTGGCTAACGGGATTGATAATATTTTCGGATTAAATTGTGTATTATTCTTAGTGAGTTATTCCTTAGATCATATTTTCTTTTTCTTGGTAACTGTATTGCAACAGTTCTCATTGATGGTAACGCACGATTCGTAGACATGACAATCTTGACCTAAAATAAGATAAAGAGTTAAATACCAAAATGGTCCCTCTATTTATATCAAAAATGTTGTTTTAGTCCCTAAATAAAAATTGTTGTCATTTTGATATAAAATGACAACAAAAATTTAGACGAAAGACTATATTGATAACTAAATTCAAAACAAGGATTAAAATGGCAACAAATTTTATTTAGGGACTAAAATGATATTTTTGATATAAACACAAGGACAATTTTGGCATTTAATTCTAAGATAAATAGGTTGGTTGGGTAAACAATTATTTTATTTTGAGTTGTAATGGATATAATTGTAATATTAGACGAGCTAAAATAAGTAACATCTTCATATCAATATAGGCAACCTAAAACTTTAAGAATACAAACGAGTAAAAATGATTAATATATTTGATGAAAAATCATTAAAGATTATTCAAATATATTATTTTTTTAGTTATAACTTATTTTAACTTGAAATAAACTGATTTTTTTTAAAAACAACTTATTTAGATACAAACTGATTTTGCTAAGAATTTATAATGACCCTTACCTATCTTGACTTAAACCCTTTTGAACCCATTATCTAATCCGTCCATTTTGCTAGGCTTAGTAGTGCATACAGTTGTAAAACAATAGTTGAATTTTTTATTGTTTTTTTAATATTATACTATTTGTTTTTATTTTTGTTTAAAAAACACGTTTAATGTTGAAGTTTTTTTTAATTCATGCTAATGCGTTAAAAAACACAGATGGCATTTGAGGTGAGACATGTTGCATGTCTTCGTTTCTCTAGTGAACGATGTAAAATTTACATGTTTAATGTGTGTTTATGTTTTTTATTTATTCTTATTGAGCATTCACAAACCTGTAATCCTACTCCTCAATTTGCATCTTTTGTTCATCATTTGACTTGAATTCATAGCCACTTTACTCATTGCTTGGACAAAAATTTGATTTGGCTTGAGCCAAGAGTTTTTTTTAGCAAAAAAAAGGATGTTATATTTCTCAAGGTAATGTTAGGTGTCCACACCTTTAATCTTTATAAAAAATAAGTAAATGCAACAAAAAATAGTATCCACCATACCAAAAGCTAGAGGAACTATATCACTCTTTTCTTTTTTGGCCCCAAACCACAAAAGTTAAAACAGTAATGGGAAGACTAAAAGATAAAAGGAAAAATAAGCAACAAAGAAATGAAAAAAGTAGCTGAAAAAGGAAATAAAAATCTGAAAAAAGCAAACAAAAAAGAAATTATTAGAAATGGGTAAATTTAAAATTTTTATGCCTTAGTAAAAAGGAAGGGAAGATCGTCATTCCACAATTTATTTTTAATAAAACAAAATAAAATATGTAAACTTAATATTTTACGTTTTAAAAAAACAAATGGATCATTCATCATTAAAGATAGCTATAGCGTCCAGCACAAGGCTTCTTTGCCTTAAATAAGACATCTTTGTATTGTTGCTTATAAAAAAGGTTGCAACAAAACAAAGAACATAAAAGAATCAATCAATTATCGTCTGACATTGTTTCCTTAATAAGCTTTAAAACATTTTTAGAAGCAAGTCTTTCAGCCAATTTCTTGTCAGCTGCCGTACTAGATTCTTTAAAAACTTGTTCTTCGGACACGACTTCGATGCTAAAGAACACTGTACCATACTCGGCACGCTTGACTGACTTCTTTATTTCAAAACGATTCTTTTGACAAAGATCGTGTAATTCCTTAACAGGATGTAGTTTTAATGTTTCGGGTGTGACCAAAGGCTCAAGAAGAGGCCGTATGCTTTGAAAAACACGATCTTTATCGTAACCAGAATCAACTAAAATAGCCCCAGCTAAAGACTCAATTACGTCTCCTAGTACCTACATTTAATACCCAAATATATAAAATAAAAAATAGAAATAAAAACAAACAGGTGAAAAAGTTATGTGGGTATAAAGCCCAGCACATTATTTTTTGCATTTTTAGGAGGAGTTTGGATGTGTGTTTTGAAAATGATTATCTGCTAATATTTAATCAGAATCATATGATTGAACATTATAAATAGAATTGTAGGATATATGTTGGAATATGTTTCTACAATTTGAGGTTTTAGTAAAATTGCAATTTTAATTTTGAAAATGCCAAAAATAATCAGTTTAAAAAGAGCAATTTTAAACTGCTCGCTGAAAAAAACTTATTTCAGTTGGCATATAAGCATAAGGTAGTGCTTGATTGCTATCAAGGAAACGCAATAAGCAGAAGTTGTTAAGATAAACATTACCAAACAGTTTCCTAAACAAACAATATCATGTTATCCTTTAATTTAATTGAATTTGTTGTCACTAATACGAAACCGATTATTTAACCCGAACACAGTGTAAATAAACTAACCTTTGGATAAGAGGTCTCTGATTCCCATCCAAATGTAGATCCCAAATTCAAACGGTCAAAGTCCTCAACGATTTTGACTATATGTTGATGTAAAGCTTGAGAACCATGAAGAATATGCTTATGCAGTTCAACTTTGACTGCAGATTGAGCGTAACAATCATTATTTACTGAAGCCGACCTCAAATCAGTCAACATTCCCGGAGACATTCCCGGGTATTTATTGTACAAGTGTACAGTTATTAGATAATCCAACACAGCATCTCCGAGAAATTCTAAACGCTGCATGATAAGAAAAAAACTATATCAATTTCAATAAAAAAAAAAAAAAAAAAAGTTCTGTTGTCCTTAAAAGTTTTAGTACCAAAATGCTCATATGTCATGCCAAAATGTCTATTTATTGTCTAACAGAGAATTTTAGAAGAATTCTACAAAGTATGTCAATAGGGAGGTGTTTGGATATGTACTTTGAAGCTACCAACTGATGTAAAATAATCAGTGTAATGAAATAGAACAGGTTAAAGGAAATAATGTACGAAAGTAATTTTGCTTTTTGAAGTAGTTATAATCATACAGCCAATGCGAGAGGGCTTAGCAAATTCGGTTATTTAACACCGGCTCAATCCCAAAAATAATGTCCAGTTGTCCCCAAACAAAAAAACACGATTTAGAATATCCAAACTTGACCGTTGTTAGTTAGCAGAATTCAAATTTTAAACCTCATGTGTTATTAAAGATAAAAGTAATACGAGTAAAATAGAAAAATTAGTATTTAGATTGGGAAAAATATTCTGGGAAAAATTTATTAGAAAGGTAATGATCAGGATAACAAGTAAATGTATTTTGTTACCTGGTAACATTTTGGAATCTCAGGTAGCATGTAAGATCCATGAGTGAGTGCCTCCACAAGTAAAGAAGCATCATGGAATTTATAATTTAACAGAGATTCCAAGTGTTCAATGTTTATATATCTCTCGGGTTGCAAAGTTACTTCTCTTATGTAAGGCATGTTGACCAAGTCAACCTCAATGCCCAGCCAACTCATAAAACATAAGGCGGCCATTTCTCCACCTTCACTAAGAAAAACACCGATTAATGCTTCAACAGCATCGGCTACTACCTTCATTTTTATGGTCCTCTTATTTCCAATATAAACTTTTCTTCCAGAAAGAACCATTTCTTCCAACTCAACGCTTCCAGAAAGATTCCCAGGCACAACCCAGGACCTCGGATCGAAAGGTTTGTCACGGATAAATCCCTGAAAATATAATTAATTACCTAATATGCCCTTTTAAGATAAGATGAACACTAAACATGTAAAAAATTGGGATGCCTTTTTTCAGCAACATTGAAAAATATTTTGAATAATGATGATTTTAGGTCGGGTGATGGATGATGGATAACAAATCAAGATATTTTTTAAACTGTTTTTTAAATATCAATTTCAGTTAACAGTGAGAAGTAAGATATCCAAATAGTTTGGATACGGATTCAAATAAATGTATTTTGGTACCTTCTGTCCAGAAAACTATTTTATTTTAATAAAATATTAGCATGCCAACAGAGTTACAGAACTTTTATTATTTCATTAGTAATCTAGATCTTTTAATACATGGTTTAAGGAGTTTGGCAATGCAAATACACATCGGCTTAATTTTGACAGTTTGATTCTTTGCGTTTTAAGCCAACTTTTTACATTACCCTCTTTAACCCGTTAGACATGAAAACACAACCAAACAGCCTATCCATCAATACATTTCAAAACTGCCACCTCTCTGATATAAATCTTTAACACCACAATAATATCAAAATCATTACCGGTAGATTGCGGTTACATCCCAACCTGCATAAGGAGGCATTTGAGATAATTTTTTCCCTTCGAGAGCTCAAGATGCCTTCATGTTGACCTTGGAATTTTTTAAATAATTGCTGGCTAGCAGCATATTTGAGGAAAGAATCACCTAGAGTTTCCAAGGACTCAAGATGAAATTTTTCTAAGCATTTCTTAGTTGTTATTGCTTCCAAGATCTAAAAAAACATCATGTTTAGCCACATTTATTTGAATATCATTCATATATATAAAGTGAAAAGAATAAATTAGCACCTTATTGGCAGGGACATTTCCATATGATTGACTATGCTCTAAATGCATTTTCTTAAGATTTAGGGCAATGAGCCAAGACTCAATCCTATACATGATTGATGGAATAAAAGAAAAAGAATAAAACGTAGTAATAGTTATTGGAGACATTAAAATGTAACACAACTCCGGAGGCAGCTCAACCCCTGAATTTCTTGTTTCTGTTAAAAAAAGAAAATGAAAAAAAATATAAGGTCAAACAATTAGATGGGACCAAAGGTCATATTAACATTACAAAATTTATTATCCCTTTCATCTATATGAAACTACAATGTTTTTCCGGCATGTGGTGTAAGGAAATAAGTCAACAAAATGTCATATAAAATATACAAACAGTTTTTAAAATTAAAAACACAGGCAACAACCTTACCCGGTATATTCCCACTTTTCAGTAGGGTCTGGGGGGGAAAATAGATACAAACCTTACCTCTATCTCAATTGGGATAGAGAGGCTGCTCCGAAAGAGTCCCCGGCTCAAAGTTATCGTTTGAAGTTGATCATCCCAATGATTTTAACGTTATTTTCACAAATAACTAAAATAACGTTAAAATTAGTGCACTTTTACTTTTGTCCCTTAAGGGCCCACACATATATACATTATTTGCAGCATGTTTATGTGTGATAACATAAATATGCACACAGATTGTTTCGCATGCCAGTTTTAAAGGTAGTCATATCCCTATAGAGTTGGTGTCTCTCTGCGAGTGACCTCTTTATCTTATTAGAATAGGTGAAGTTTTTTACCTGGAATACATACAACAACAACCTTACCCAGTATATTCCCACTTTTAGTAGGGTCTGGGGGGGAAGGATAGATACAAACCTTACCCCTATCCCAATTGGGATAGAGAGGCTGCTCCGAAAGAGTCCCCGGCTCAAAGTTATCGTTTGAAGTTGATCATCCCAATGATTTTAACGTTACTTTCACAAAATAATTAAAATAACGTTAAAATTAGTGCACTTCTACTTTTGCCCCTTAAGGGCCCACACATATATACATTACCTGGAATACATAAGAGAATAAAATATTTAGCATGAAATATTACAAAATAAAACATCAATCCAACCTTTCTCTTTATGATGACGGCCTTTTTGAAGAGCATTTCGAACAACAAAAAGTTGTCTAGCAGCAAAAAATGATTCCTCTCCAAACTGCAAGTCAATCCCATGCCTACAATGTTCAAATAAGCAAATTATACCTCAAAAAAGCCTTACTAACTTTTGCTAGAAATGCAAATAAATCATTGACGTTTATTTTTGCACTATGAGGTCCTAAAGTTCCTACTCCCTAATCTAAAAAAAAACTCAATGTCCATTTTATGAACTTTGGGAACTCATTCATACTGACAAAAAAAAAAAGATTTAATTGTTGAGGTTTATATGCTATGGGCCTAATTATGCAAAATGAAGGACGTAATTTCTGAGAACATGACCTGAAGATTTTTATCACACTTTTATACCATTATGGGATTTAATCCTATAAAAAACAAAGTCCTGGGGCATATGTACAAACGCGCAAAAATCCATATAGATATTTCTCTATATTTGCGCATTAATAAAATAAAGATCATAGCTAGGAATCAGTACCGTATTTTGTAATAATTTGTGTATGTAATGGCTTCCCCTTCTTTTATTTCCAACAAAGAATTACCATTTAATCCGTCTAATCTTCTAGTAGTGCAATACAATCGTTGATTATGGGGAGTATACACCAATGAATTTTCAAGATAACAACTACAAACTACCCCATTTATTGTATTTATTCGGCGATGATATTTGCTAGTTAATGAACAATAATGTTCTTTAATATAAGGAAATGCAACTGAATTAACAGAAGCCCAATCAATGACCAACGAACTTTTATTCAAACCCATCGAAGGGAACAAAAGATAGTCAAAAATTGAATGATTATTTTTCAGGTCACTAGTTGCAAGAGATTTCTTCAACTTTGTGATGGCGCTATCAAGAAGTACTCGTAATATTGTAGTCTGAAATCGATACGACATCGTTATCTGAAATAACAAAATACAATTATACAATCAAGATTGGATATGGCATTGTGCGACAAAAAAGCATGTGTGCAGGATTGAACCCAATGAAATTGTCAGAAATAACATCTAATAAAGATAAATCAATTGAAAATGATGACATTAGTGTTACTGAATAATCACAGTCAGGCGAGGACTACAAATGTAAGATTAGATAGCTTTTGGATGTGTTTTTTGTTGGTAATAACATTTTAAAAAAGTTGTTTTAGGTATAAGTATGAAAGAACAGTCAGAAGTTTGCTGCTTATCACCTCAAGGCAAGTGTTCTTTAACCTTAAAGTAATTGTCCCTCACCATTTATATAAACATTTTGCATAGGGATTCGTGGAGTATTATGTACAACAGCGTTATACAGGGAATCTATATATACAAAATCATATTACCCTTAAATGACTCCATTTGGAAATCTATTTTTATCTTAACTCAACCCAAAAAATATGCATTTCTTAATTTTGAAAAATAGACCCCACCATTTTCAACATAAGCTTAACTTATGTTGAAAACAATACAAGGCCTGACTATGTTAAATTAATAAAAAGAGTGTCATTTAACCATTTTCCTACACATGTAATGTTAAGAAGAAAACGCCTCATGTATATACTCCCTCTCATTCATTCAATTATTAGTAGATGACTAGTTAACGTTGTTAGGAATCAAGCGGCGCAGCGGAACCAGATTAAACAACACACTTACACGATTGCAAAGAAAAACAGAAAATAAACGACACGAAGATTTAACGTGGTTCGGTCAATGTGACCTACGTCCACGGTCTGCAACTAGGATTTATCTTTTATTACTTGCATGCTCAAAGATTACAATTACAAGACATGAATATATATAGAGAACTAATTAGGTTACAAAAAACAAAACCGGGCTGGGCTTAGGGCCGGCTGCCCTAATTCCCTCCCAAAAGGTCTCCGAAACCTAACAAACGTACCATGGGTTTAAATTTTAAATTCTTAGAAAATGTACTTCAGAGAAAAGAAAAAATAAAGAGGAAGACTTATTTTCAGAAAGTTAAAGGGTATCTTATGTCTAGTATAAAAGGTAATGAAATAACAAAAAAAAAACTTTAAATATTATTTTTTGTTCCTTGTTGCATGTAAGATAGGTTCCCTCTGTTGTACATATCATTTCCCTTTCACACATATTCAATAGTGCCATTAACAATGAAAGTGTGAGTAAAAAGGGAGTGTAGACAAGCATAAGTTAATATTTCACAACTAACAATTTTCTGTTGCAACATTCATGAAACTCTTAAAGAAAGACCTATTAGACCCCTAAATAAACATATAACCAAGATTACAGTTAATCCAAAAAAACAAATTTTAAATATACTGAATTTCACATTGCATTAATCAGAAAATCAGTTTTAGCACATCAAAACATCCACTTATGCTCATAAGAAAGTTTTAAAATCTCAAAACTAAGCCATGTACTTCTAATATTACCTGATCAGATGTAAGGAAAGAAAAACCAATGTAAGTAACTGAAACACCAATGATGCCCCTATCAACCTCAAGATCAAAAGTCAACCATCCATTATCGAGTTCCAACTCGGTGTTGACTCCAAGAACAATATCTTGGAGCGGAATATCATATTTAAAGTTACTGTTTAACTTAATTAAGTAGAAATGATATGATTTACTCAAATCATTTCCAGAGTGACCCAGAAGCTCAGGTGGCACGTATTGAACATGCTCTTCTTCATACTCGTATGCTGAAACCATAAAATATAATTTGGTAAATATAGTATAAAGATATTCTAAGATAGGTTTAGATGTGTTATTTCTGTTGAAAGCTGAAATTAATACCCAATGTGAACATTTGGTAAATTAAAAAAATGTAAACAGTAGTAGGATAAAATGTGACTAAATTTCACAGTTTTTTTGTGGAAAAAAAATTCGACAACTCTGCGGAATGGAAACATTAGGTTACAAAGAATTAAATATAGTAATTTTCTTTAAAAAAGTCAATTTATAAAAATGATTATTTGACCCGTGAATGATAAGATAATCAGATGCAGAGGTTAAATCTCCAAGCACTAAAGAACCCATTATTAGGACTTCAAGTTGCAATAATAAGATTAAGGTTCAGACTTTTTGTTGCAGTTATGATGTTCTAAAAAATCAGATATTTTGCGTAACAACTAAAAATATAATACTACTACAACTAACATCTTTTTGTGAAAAAAGAAGAGAGCTCTGTGGAACGTAAAAAGAAATCAATCAACTGTGTTTAAAACAGGAGAGAAAAGTGATCTTTCTTTGATAATTGTTAAGACTTCAAACATCAATAGTAAGGTAAAAATATTGTCAGGGTATGTTTTTATTTTTGGGAAGTTGCAAAATTCAGAAAAATTATGTAATAAACAAATCACAAACAAGGTTACAACTTAAAGAGATAAAAAGAGGCAAATTTTCTTTTACCTCTGAATCTCATATTATCAATTTACAGAATTGTTTATCTATTTGATCCTTTGGAAGTAAAAATAATCAGAATTAAAAAAATTCCACACACTATAAAACTCATTATTGCATGTGACCTGATATGCCATAATTAGAAAACCAGTTTTGAAACAATATTCCAAACATCTAATACGATCAAATTAGCGTCTTACCAATTTCCTGTGCATCAATGTTAGCTTTATCCACAGTATCAGGGACAAGATAATCTGTTAAGGCACCAATCTTATGCAATTGCTTGCATGCTTCAAGGCATGCAAGCTGCTTCAGCATTTTTCCAGGGCTTGAAACTTGCACGGTTGGAAGTGGGCAACTTTTAGGAAAATAAATGATGCAAGATCCTGATTCCTTATCAATTTCAAATCTTGGATAAGGCTTAAAATACCTACAAAGCATATGACAAAAAAATGTAAGCACACTCTTTAAAAAATGCTAGAAACATGCATTAAAAGTGGTTTAATATTTCAAGGTACATCATCTCCAACCAAGAAACCAAAACCGTGTTAATATTTAGGTGCAACACTATTACCCAGTTAACGCCAAGTTCTCAAAGATTTATATTTATTCAAAATAAAAACTTACTAATATTTTATTAATCAACATATTACTAAAATACCATTGAAACTTTGGATGACTATTACTGTAAATAACTAACTTTTAACTGAGCAAAGCTCCACAATTATAAGATTAAAAATATTTGTTTTTTAACCTTACAAGTAACATGATTTAAGTAAAACAAACTGATGAGTAAATCCAAAAATCTAGCGTAAAAAAGTTCATGTAAGAACTTGATGATTGATTGAACAAAAATAAACTTAGTGTAAGAATATTCTTAGAATTTTCCTTTTTAACAAAAAGGCAATGTAAAAGCTTGGTGCAATCACTGGAGATTTCAAAACACTTGGTCAAAATTGATTGGATTCTAGTTTGTAGTCGGGAATCAATGTAGGTATGGGTTTAATAACATGATGGAATGAGAATGAGAGTCATCAGGTGGGTACACCGGACACCCAAATCTATGAGTATTAACCTCACTCCTTGTCTCCTTCAAACCCATACACAGAGAACCTTACTCACAAAGCTAAACGAACGGAGTCAACTCCCAACAAAGCATAACCCAGGCAAAAAAAAAGGGTTAAGGTTGGTCTAAGCTGGTCAATCTTTGTACTGGAACAGTGGAACTAGATAATAATAGTATAAAATAAACTAAAACTACAACCCATTTACAACCTGCCAATCCATTTAAATGAAATAGTCAACAGGTTAATCCGGTCAGGGTTGAGTTATTCGAAATAAAGGGTCATTTTAGAGTTAGGTGATACCAACCAGTCACCTCAAACTTGATTTAAATCCGATCAGGGTTGAATCAATTCGAAATAATAAATTTAAAGGGTCATTAGATGATGCCAACCAGTCACCTCAAACTTGATATGAATTGCCCCTCCTATTTCAAATCCCACAAAAAAACCCTAATTATTATAAAATAAAAATGACCAAAAAGATAATTATAGAGTTCAAAACAAACCCATCTGAAGGCAGCCGAGAGCAATAAAAGTAGACCATTGATATGCTAGAACTAAGGCTTAAAGAAGCCCCGGTTGATCCAACATAATAGACGGCTTCATTCAAAATGCCATTATCTAGTGGGGCACACGGTTCTGAAGCATGATCTAAAGATTCCTTTCGCATTATGTCTCCACTTCTAAGGTAATTTCGGACCTTCTCCAAAGTTTTTGTGTCGCCACTAGCAATCATCAAGATTTGAAACAACTAATATATGTAAGTACTGAACTTGGTTCTATTTGTTTACTCTATAAAAATACTCCAAATTGTATAAAATTGCTGCAAATATGGGTTGAAACAAGTCGGATATTGTTCACCCACTAACACTTTTTGTCCATTTCTATTTCTTGTAAAAAATGAATGCATTGATTCAATTACATACACAGTGTCATAATAATTACAATATAAACCTTAAGCTGTGTTAAAGATTACAGGAGCTGTAGGTATTATAAAGAAACTTCAGCCGACTTTCAACATGTTTACCCATTTGACATGTATTGATTGTAACTACTTTTAATTAGAACCATTTGAGATAACGCACATGACACCACCCAAGTCTCCATGCAAAACAAATAGGTCAAAATGGGTGGATCAGCTTGATCCATTAACATTGTACACTCTCAACTTTTGTAGAAAGAATGGATGTCTTAGTTTTAACTACAAAAATAAAAGAATTACAGTAGTAACTTAAATCTTTGACATAAATAAGATAAGAGGTTGCAATTGCATGCATGAAAAGGTCACTAGGAACCTTCAAACCGCTTGACCTTGAAATTGCCGCCTCTAAATAATTATCAGCACATAAACAAGTACCATGTCAAAAGTTGTATGCTTTAACATATTTTGTATTTTTCTGTCTCAAAACATAATCCAAACTTTGACTTTTAAGTGTAACTTAGATCCCCTGTGTTTTGCTAACTATGTCATATGCTACCCTCAAACCCAAGATTTGGCTGACAAGGTTATATAATAACCTCAGAACAACTTAATTGTGAGTCAATTAGGTCTAGGGTGGTATAGAACTTCCAAGTTCAAGAAGGATGTCGCACCTTTCATAGTTGAAAATTGAAATGTAGTGCATTAAGTTGCTAATATGCATTTTAGCCAAATACTGAACATGTTACAATGCAAAAATATTAAAAAGTAACAAAATGAATGGTATACACTTCTTTTGTAAAGGAATATCATGCTTCACAAAAAGTACATCACAGTAAAATAAAAAAGTTACAACTATAATAAAACTTTGAATATTTCATTATAGAGTTTTTGAATACTGTACCTTGGAATCAAAAGTAAAAAATCTGAGTTCCTCCTCCGGGCACGGCCTCGAGATTGAATAAAGCTACAAACAGTTGATGAAAGATCAAATCTAATTACAAGGTTGCAACTCTGAACATCCAAGCCTTCTTCAAGAATCGATGTTGCAACAATGATATTGACCTACAAAAAAGTCAATATTTGAGTATCTGTTCACTTAAAGATATATGTATATGCCACTGACATTAGACTTGACCTTTAACAGAACATTTTTCTAACTCCCAAGTACCCTATTTTTTAGATTTTATTCACATAAGTATTTTCAGAAAACCAGTTTGCCGGTAGGTGAGTCTTTACTTTTAACCGTGATAGTAATAGGTGTACCTTCAGGCTTAGGGATTTTATGCTTGTTTGATATTAATAACATGTGGCCTGATTGCGTGTTTTATTAAGTATGTTATATCTTTACTCTTTTTTATGCTTGTGCTTTTTATGTACCCTAAAAAAATGCCATATCAGAGCCAGAGGCTCCTATGGTGCAACCTCTTTATCACCCCCCCCCCCTTTCCCTCAAGAGAGGAAAAAAAAAGATAGAAAGAAAACTGTGCTGCTTTAGAGGGGTTTTGATGGTGTGTTTGTATGCTTGTTTTGAATATGTACAACTGTACAAGTGATTTGCTTCTGCAGTGTGCCACATCAATATAATTAACAAGTTATATACGTCAAAATGAGGTCGGCTGCTACAATCTGTAGCAAATTGTAAATTTAGATTCTGTTTCACACCAATTAAAAAAAGGTTTCGGAAACTAGGGGAAGTGAAAATTTTGTATCTATTTCTTGAGCCCAAAACTTCATGACAACAAAAACCAACAATGTTGTTTCAAAAAAAATACAATAACAATGATATGAAAATTAAAGACATACAGTGCCTTGACGAAACTCATCAACAATTTTATTTTGAGCATTGCGACTCTGTGACTGCGTATCAGACTGATGGCCAGCTGTATATTCTGTTTTCCATTCAAAAAGTGTAGGATACAATTCACACAGCAAGCTTTTAAGTACAGTTGCTGTAATCACCCTCTCAACAAAGATAATGCATCTCATATCACTAACATGCCTACAAGATTAACCAACTTCTTTTAAGAAACAGTTTTAAGCTCACAATAAAAAACATGAAATTCCAGTTTAGCACAAACTTGTATTCAGCAAGTGATTCAATTAAGCACAAGACTTTTGCCGAGAGTAAACCATGGCTCACAACATCTTGATTAATATGATATACGCACCATTCTACACATTGACAAGGAGTTAGATTGAAAAGAAATTTATGCAAATAATAAACTTTTAATTTACCAGAAGGCATGTGAGAAGAGAAAATTGCATGGGCATCTTTACTAAAGTCTCTGGCAATCTTCTCACCACGAATATCACGTGACCCCCATGTAAAAAAATTGTTTGCTTCACATGAATGAGCTTCTGCTGCCTGTTAAATGGATAAATATAGCTTTTATTAATCAAATAATTAACTATAAGAATTAAGAAAAGCAAGACTTCATGCAGAATTAAAAGGATTGGTGGGGAGGCAGAATTTTAAAACAGGTCAGGCCAACCTAAAGCATTTTGTATTTCATTTTCTAAAGTTTTTACAAGAAAAAAAAAAGTAATCCTATTAATGATTGAAAAATTATATTATAACAACGCCAAACTATTTAATAAAATTATTTTGAGGTTGATACACAACATATTCAGCCCATTTTTATTATAAACATGTCTTCTTATTTTACAAGTTTGACGCATTACTCTATAGAGGCAAAGTGTAACCCAGCTTGACGCATTTATACAGAGAAATATTGTTTTCGACGATTGCTTTTTGCAAACCAAAGAAACAAACGGATACAAGGATCATCGTAATTCTTGTATTTGTGCATGAAAACGTCTCAAGAGTCAATTTAAAAACTAAAAATCTAAAAAAAACATACCTTTGATGCTGACCAAATGCCAAGCTCATCTAAGCAGAACTCAAAATGAGAAGACAATTTTAGCAATCTTTTTACAGCATTCTCCTTAGTAGCTTCCAAGAGGCTTGAATTTATGATAGCCAATTCATACTGGAAAATGAAACTCATACTTGTAAAGATATTATCGTTTACTTTTTATTAAAAAAAGAATATCAAATTCCAGATGGGGAGAAATCTCAAAAAAATTAAAATTACCCTTTCCCTTAGAGCCAACAAATCACATTTTATTTTCTCAAAGAGTTGATAGGGAGCTTTCACTTCCTCGTATAATTTAACCTTTGCCGTGGAAGATGGAACATATTCCGCTAAAACAGAATTGCTGGCACATGTATAAACCTTCAACAGAAAAAGAAAGAATAAAAAAATTAAGCAAAAACAGCTACAGCAACAAAAGATAAGTTTGTACTTCACTTTCTTCTACTAACAAATATAGTTGCCACACAACTTAAAAGTGTTGGATAAACTTGTTATTTCAGTCAAAATAGAAGGGTTTATTTTGTTTAATTATTTGATTCTGTTTTTAGTAGATAAATATGTTTTGTTTAGTCCGATGTTTCTGTTTTTCAGTTAAGTTTTTATCTTTGTTTGTTGGCTATTAAAAGCCTGAATTTGATTGATGAAAGTATGAATTTTTTTCTCTGATTACCACTTCAAAAAGTAGCGCAAACTGATTGATCTTTACAATTTTTACTGTTTTAGCAACCAACTTCAGATCAGAGACAAAACAAAAACCAACTTACCCTAAAGATGGCAGGTAAATGTAAATAATTCCCATTTAGTGTTCAATTTTAAAAATTGGCTTGCTATATTAAGGAAAAATACGAAATTAGTCTCTATCCATGCATTTTGCCATCAAAAATATAATAGTCAAATCAAACAGATGCATAGATCCACATTACGCATACACAAAATAGAATGATACAATCTGGATGAGTAATCACATGTGCACAGACAAAGGGGAACCTTTGAACGCAGTAAATTTTCAAGTTCACTTATCTGCCTCCAGTATTCGTCGCTTGAGTTTGACCCTGAAAAAACAAGAAACGATCTACATAGGCTCTCTAATTACAAATAAATTATACCCATAATACAATGTAAAGTAAGCATTTAAAAAAATAATAAAAGATACTTTTTTCTAAACGAAAAAACTATGGGCAAATCAAAGGATATATAAATTAATTTGGCACTTTTTCTCAATTTTAGCAACCAAAACTCAATAATCAATAAATTAAAACCAATGTATATTTTGTTACATTTTAGTTACTAAGCTACATTTAAAATATCATTTGAAGAAACAAATTAACTATTTTGTTTTCTGCCAATTTGTAAAAACATGTTGTAGTTGTGCCTTAGTTGCCACATTAGGGTATATGCATATGTCTATGACAACTTATTTGGCATTTAGTTATATTTTAATATGAATCTTAACAAAATGATCGTAATTTTTTAATATGTTAATTAACCAATGCCACACCAACCTATTACAAGTACAATCATGAAGTTGGTGGCTAAAATTGGTAAATTTAATTCATTAAGTGTTGAGTCAACAAGAGACCTGAATCATTCAAACTTTGCTTAAAACGTAATGGTTAAGAGGCTAGCTAACCCGTTCAGAGATATTTTTAGTGAAACAAACAGTTTCAGCTCCTGAATGATTTAGAGTTAGTCTCTTAATAGAATATAAATTAAGATGTCTTTACATAAATATTGCCAAAAGTTGGTAAAAAAGGTAAAAAAAATTTTACAGTTTTCCTAAAAATTTATCATCAATAATATAATTCGTTGCATAAAATGTTTCTCTACCTTTAGCTTTTATAGGTGAAGCAGTCATCCCAAGGATCCTAGGAACCTGAGAACTACCAGCAAGTAATGCGCGATGATAGTACTCCTAGACATAATATTTCAAATTTTTAACTGCTCATTTAGAATAAATTAATAATGGTGTTAAATATGTGATCATTAACATACCTTCATAATGACAGCATACGCATGGTTTTTCTTTGCATTGTGGCACTCATCAAATATTAACACCTTAATAACATCCAAGGTTAAGAAGCTATGGCTCAATGCATTTCTTAAAATGTCAGGTGTCATGACCATTAGCTGTAAGAAAGATGAAACTTGTATTTGTTATTCAATTTAAATTGAAAAATCAAATTTATATTGTACAACCAAAGTAAATAGTACCATATTTAAAGTTTCGATGTCAAAATTGTTTAATTAAATAGTCCATCAGCAATCATGATTAGTACACCACCTTTTTACTTCTAAACCACTAATAAAAGTATTTAAATTATTTTACACTTCTACAATGAGAGGATAAGAAAAGTTTTAAATTCATAGAAGGGTCAAATTATCAGAATTCATAATTTTGATACATGATCCATAGTCAAAATTTTTAAAAGACTGTCAACAACAAAGTCAAATATTGACTTGTCATACCTGATTTTCTTCTTGTTGTTTCTTCCAGACAGCAGCATTCCAATTATCAACACCTTTTTCACCCCAATACTCCTCCACTTTCAACGCAAGGTGCTTTCTCACATAATCCGCTTGCTAATGACAGAAAAAAACTCCCATGATTATGCGTTAATTACACATGTTGGGAACAAATTCAAGAAATAAAAGTCAATTGACATACCTGTTTGACTAATACAACAGTGGGTACCAAAAAAACTGCAATATATGGAGATGGTTTTTTCAAAAGATAAGCATAGTGACGTAGAAGCATGATTGCAATCAATGTTTTTCCTGATCCAGTCTCCAAGAACACTATAGTGTTCTTCTGGATTGCTTGTGCTAAAGCCTCTATCTGATAACTACACAGAATTCACAAGATATTGCATCAAAAAACACTTAGAAAATGGCAATCTTTCAAAATTACTAGCCGGTTGAATGTTTTGACAGATTTTACAATGATTGTTTTAACAGATTTTTGTAGGCTATGTCTAAAGGAAAACCTCAGAAACACTATGCATACAGCATTGACATGTTATATATCCCATGTGGTCATACAGGTCGTATACGAGCCATATGATATGGCAATATATGGTCATAAGGGTAGTATGATATTTTAGACCGATAGATCATACAGGCAATAATATTTTTATACGAGCCAGATGGGTGGGTGTCGTCTAATTATACGCCCGTATGATGTATTAAACTGACGTGAAAGTAACCCACATGACCATTGGCAAATATATACGGCGTATATGATGACTCGGCACTTGTGCATTTATAGTAGCCCCTTTTCAAATAAGGAAATCCTGTAGACTCGCATCTATATTATTAAATTATATGCAAGGATGATGAAATATGATGATCTCCTCTCCGATTTTTCTAATCGAGATCGAATTTCATAAAAAATAAATTCGGAAACGTAAGTTTAATTTCACTAAACCCTTAGGGTTTCAACATGCAATCTCCATTTTGTGATTATACTTTTTACCCATTCCAAATGAGTGAATGACATCATAAACCTTAAACGATTAACAAGATCACGGCTACAACACATAAAATTGAAACTAGTCAGATTTATCAAAGTTCGCAAGCCTAATCGTTTGATACGCTTCATGACGGTGATCCAGCGAACGTCAACGATCGACGTCACATGAAAAACAATTTAAACCGTAGATTTGAACTCGTATAAACAACTTGATGACGCAATATCAGAAAAAACAAAATGTTATTTATAGTGTAAAATACCTTCGCGGTTGATAATCAGATGTTTCACCATTGCTTCCATCATCACTGGTGGCCATTCTCTCCGTCTAATTCTCTGTTCGTATGAGAAATTTAGGGGAAGACGAAACGGAAATCAGGGTTTTAGCACTTTGAATGCGTTCAAAGAAGGCGATTCCGTCTTAAAAGCACTGCAAATCTTGTAGCACACAAGCGTTTTGGCGCATTTAATAAGCAAATCTGTACGAAATTGATTTCGATTTTGAAAAGGGGTCACCCACTCCGACTGACTCTCTTTCCTCGTGCCTTCGTGAGCAAGATAAAGAACCGTACGTGAAGAATTTGGACCTGTGTTGTGTGATGGTGACCACCCTACCTTTTAAGTATTATAATAATATAAAACCAGCGTATTGGTGTTTGTAACGCGATAAAGAAAAAGTATTTCTAATCACAACTTTATATATTTTTTAATTAAAAAAAAAGGTTACAGTATAACGGTATTTTAGTGGTAGAGTAAGGTTTATATAAACCATATGGTTTATGATTCGAATTTCACAATGATGTTTTTTCAAATTGTTGAGTTTTTTCAAGAAGTGATGACTTATTAGTGATATAATCAGCTAGTACTGTTGGTAACACGATGATAATTCGGTGATTCGTCGGTTATCCTTAAATTTAGTCATTCAAAAAAACTATTTTTTAATTACAAGTTTCATTAATATATTAATTAAGTTTTATTAAGTGTAATAAAGCCAATTAAATCTCATGTGAGGCATCGGAATCACAAAACCCTTAACATTAGGTTTGCATGTTTTTTCAACTAAAAATAATAAAAATAAAATATATGCTTTTTTTGAACGGTATAAATTTGATATTCAAAAAAAAAAAGAAAAAGAAAAGGCCCAAGCAACTTCAATGGCCTTCTTTTCTTTCAGTTGTACCTGATTGAAAACATGATCGTTTTTTTATCTCCATAAACACCAGAATGTCGTTATTATTATTTCTTGGATTAGTTTGCTTTGATTCTTTTTCCATACATTCTTTGCCATACATATACATTAACTAGTTTTCTATGAGATAAAACATAACAATCAAAGTATATATCTACGTAGTACTAATAGTGTGTTTTGTAGTTGAGGGTTGTTATAGGGACGTCAAGGTTGAATCCTTTTACATCATATATATGACTTGTATAGGACCATATGAGTCATATATATCATATTGAATTTTGAAACATATTATTTTTATATTTATTTCAAGCAAAATATTTTGAAACAACAATTATGTTGAAAACAAAATATTAGTTTCATTTTAATTTTAAAATCAAAACAATTAGATTAAAAGTTTTGTACAAGAATTATACATATTTTTAAACTAGTAAACATTTCGTATATAACAAAAAATCATTATATATCATCTCACAATTACATTAAAAATATCTATATAGCTTACCTTCGTACATATTAATTAACATTTATCTTACACGAATCATTCTTACACCTAAAAGTTTTTTATAAACCAACTTATATCACAACTTACACGTTTTTTTTCTAAAATTCCGACATAATAACATGTATCTTACACATAATACATGTTTAAATAATAATATTTATAATTTAAAAAATCTTTACTCAAAATCTTACTTTATAACTTACTCCTAAGTATATAACATTACATGCATTCAAAGATAACTTTCAACGATGATAAACTTTCAACCATTATCAACTTTCAACTCTAGTTGTCCTTTGAGTATGTTCATAGCCGAACTTTAATCAATGATAAACTTTCGACTATGATCAAACTTTCGACACATCTCATACCATTAAACAAATATTAAGAAAAAAAACATGGCATTACATAATGCGAAAAGCTTGTTTACAAATGATGGGTTCTTAAAGCTTTTTTCAAAAACTTAGGGCATATCTTCAAACTCACCTGCTGGAATTCCCCATGTTATCCTCACGCAAGAATTTTGCCTCCCATTCCGAAAGCATTCCAAATTACAATGAAGTGTTAATGTAACATCTTAGGCAAAATCCACATCAGTTATTGACTTGGGAGATTTTATAAGACGTTATATGTAACTTCTCTATTAATTAGTTACGAACTAAAATTTACATCACCCCAATTTTTGGACTTTAAGTTTAGACGAGCAAAGTTACCCACGCGCTATACCGAATGCAATGATTAAAACTCGCACGTTGCAATGTGATGATACAATAAAAAAAATATATGATGTCACGATAAATCGGTAACGGACATTGAAAAGTCGATAGAAAAAACTGCCATGGCACTTATATTATGGCACTTGAATTTTAAAAATGTAATTTAGCTAGAAAATTAAGAAAAGCTAAAGACGACATCTCGCAATGCGATATATTTACAAACGTCATTACACGTGTAGCGTATGTAGCACTAATGCGACAAAGAACAAATGAAATGTATGAAACTTTGGTGTCTCGATTAAGGATATTAAAACATAAAGAAAACAGTCAGAAAACAGTTTCAATCGTTGTTGGTATCATATTTTACGATAAAAGAAAACCAACGTGTTATCGTTAGTTTATATAACATTTTATTATTATTTTTATTATTATTATTATTATTTTATAAATTAATAAACAAAAGTATTAATCAAAAATAAAATTTTATATATATTACAAAAAACAAATACTTAATTTTATAAACCCAAGAAGGCTAAACCGAAATTTACTAAATTAGGGGTTGAAATTTAAAAGTTTTATAAGGGATAGAAGTTATCACTAATCTAGAGGTGTTCAAATTCGGATAGTTAACAAGAAGCAAACATTGAATATTTATTGTATGCTATTGGTGCAGTTGTTTATTACTAATATATAAGGTGTTGAAGTAAATAGTTCAATGGTTTTTTTCCTACAAATATTAATTTAGTCTATATTTGTTTGTCAAAGAAAAAGTTCAAAATTAAAATAATGCTTGTTAAAGTGGTAACGTTGCCCTTATAAAGTCCTACGTTCTACTCCTGGAATCTTCGCATTAACCTTTTTTTATTATTTTTTTCTTAAAATGACAGCGTTAAATTGAAGCGTCAAGCCGTCAACTCGCGAATAGTTTTATTTCGGTTTTATCTTTGTTATTTTGGTTTTCCTTTTTTTATCCATCACATGTGTGTTTTATGTTTGCATTTGTTTATTTGATTTTTTTCCTACGTTGGTTCGCGAAGCGAGACAAGTGTGTTAAGTCTACTCGACAACGCTTGACCGTTGAATATTGATGTGGTTTAATTGGTCGATTGAAAAAATATATTTTAATCTATTTCACGAAATAAGGTTTGTTAAATTGTAATTTTGTTTTTATTTCTAGGTGTTTCTTCTTGACAACACTTGGTTTGTGAGCGTTGTCATAACTATGAATATTGTTGTGGCCTAATTGTTCGATGTTAAAAATATTCTCTTTTGTTTGCTTATGTATTCACGAATTAAGGATCGTTAAATTCAATTCGCTTGTTTACTCGATATTGTTTTTTCTAGCATTGGTTCTCGAGACGAAACGATTGTGGTAAGTCTACACGACAACGCTTGAGTGTGCTCATATCACTATAAATATTAACGTGGCCTCATTGGTCAGTTTAAAAAAAAATTCTTTTATTTTTATTTAATTGGTGTTTCTTTTTGACCCATAAGAGATTAGTTTATGGTCACGCTTCTTTATCTATTAATATTTTTCTATTTTATTTTACTTCAATCTCAAGACAAAACAAAGGTGTTAAATGTACGCAGTAACGGGAGAATCCGCTTATACGTGGTTAGAGGGGAAAAAATCACCTATAATCAATTTTATTGTTATATTTTCTTTCACATAAAGTGAAACTTTTAAAATGGTTTTATCAATTAACAGATTTTCTCCATTTGAGCCATCTTCTTGGGCTCCCGATTTGGTCTTGTAGGCAATTATGTTCTGATAGCCGAAGAGCTGCAAACCAGTTTGGATTTTCAGGTCTGTACATAACCCGACCTAACCTGATCATAAACCGGTTCAAAGGAAAACCAATTTTCAAACTGCTGTGTTGAAACCAAGTTGAAAACTTATGGTTTGAAATTGGTTTAACTTAACCAAACCAATTTAAACATTATTTTGAACTTGTGTTACCTGGTCAGATTTGATCCTCAAACTCACCCACCTGGTATCAACACATTCCAAACGAAATTAAACCAGTTTTAATCTAGTCTTACTCATTCAAACTCTATTCTCAAACCCATTGCAAATCAGTTTCAACCCATTCGAACCAATTTAAACATGGCTTCAAACTAGTTTTATCCGACCAAACAAGATCCTCAAACTCACTCAAATAGGTTCAACCCGACCCAATTCATATATAATATGGTATAGACTTTGTTGACCCAAACCAAACCGGTTTCACCCCCGACCCAATCTGTCCACTTGTAGGTACCATTGTCCAGAAAAAATCCTCTTGTTTATATACCGACTACTCTTTCTAATTGATGTATGCATGTTTTTTATAGAATGTATCAAGTTTTTTATTTATAAAAATCATATTGTTTTAACATAGTTTTATAGTTAATTTCATTTTTAAAAAATCATCTTTTAAGTAAACTTGTTTTTTAGAAAACTGTTAATATCCTAAAAATAACGATTTTAAATATTTCTTATTTATAAGAAAATTATAATTTTTAGAAAAATAAGTACATGTTTTTAATAAAAATTAAATTCCAATTTATTTAAAACTATTTTTAATTCTTAATAAGAAAAAAGGTAAATAATATGATTAACATTATAATTATTTAATAGGAGAGATAATATAATTATTTATTAAGAAAAGAGAATTAAATGAAATAACAACAATATGACATGTGGCATTAGTATTTTAAAAATATGACAAGTGGCAAAATTATTTTTGTTTATTATAGTAGTAAGATATAAAACCAGCGTATTGGTGTTTGTAACGCGATAAAGAAAAAGTATTTCTAATCACAACTTTATATATTTTTTAATTAAAAAAAAAAGGTTACAGTATAACGGTATTTTAGTGGTAGAGTAAGGTTTATAAACCATATGGTTTATGATTCGAATTTCACAATGATGTTTTTTTTCAAATTGTTGAGTTTTTTCAAGAAGTGATGACTTATTAGTGATATAACCAGCTAGTACTGTTGGTAACACGATGATAATTCGGTGATTCGTCGGTTATCCTTAAATTTAGTCATTCAAAAAAACTATTTTTTAATTACAAGTTTCATTAATATATTAATTAAGTTTTATTAAGTGTAATAAAGCCAATTAAATCTCATGTGAGGCATCGGAATCACAAAACCCTTAACATTAGGTTTGCATGTTTTTTCAACTAAAAATAATAAAAATAAAATATATGCTTTTTTTGAACGGTATAAATTTGATATTCAAAAAAAAAAGAAAAAGAAAAGGCCCAAGCAACTTCAATGGCCTTCTTTTCTTTCAGTTGTACCTGATTGAAAACATGATCGTTTTTTTATCTTCATAAACACCAGAATGTCGTTATTATTATTTCTTGGATTAGTTTGCTTTGATTCTTTTTCCATACATTCTTTGCCATACATATACATTAACTAGTTTTCTATGAGATAAAACATAACAATCAAAGTATATATCTACGTAGTACTAATAGTGTGTTTTGTAGTTGAGGGTTGTTATAGGGACATCAAGGTTGAATCCTTTTACATCATATATATGACTTGTATAGGACCATATGAGTCATATATATCATATTGAATTTTTGAAACATATTATTTTTATATTTATTTCAAGCAAAATATTTTGAAACAACAATTATGTTGAAAACAAAATATTAGTTTCATTTTAATTTTAAAATCAAAACAATTAGATTAAAAGTT
Organism: Mikania micrantha; assembly: GCA_009363875.1. Taxonomy (NCBI): domain Eukaryota; kingdom Viridiplantae; phylum Streptophyta; class Magnoliopsida; order Asterales; family Asteraceae; genus Mikania; species Mikania micrantha. The sequence continues at coordinate 2,349,163 of CM018691.1, read as the reverse complement.
TTGTACAAGAATTATACATATTTTTAAACTAGTAAACATTTCGTATATAACAAAAAATCATTATATATCATCTCACAATTACATTAAAAATATCTATATAGCTTACCTTCGTACATATTAATTAACATTTATCTTACACGAATCATTCTTACACCTAAAAGTTTTTTATAAACCAACTTATATCACAACTTACACGTTTTTTTTCTAAAATTCCGACATAATAACATGTATCTTACACATAATACATGTTTAAATAATAATATTTATAATTTAAAAAATCTTTACTCAAAATCTTACTTTATAACTTACTCCTAAGTATATAACATTACATGCATTCAAAGATAACTTTCAACGATGATAAACTTTCAACCATTATCAACTTTCAACTCTAGTTGTCCTTTGAGTATGTTCATAGCCGAACTTTTATCAATGATAAACTTTCGACTATGATCAAACTTTCGACACATCTCATACCATTAAACAAATATTAAGAAAAAAAACATGGCATTACATAATGCGAAAGCTTGTTTACAAATGATGGGTTCTTAAAGCTTTTTTTCAAAAACTTAGGGCATATCTTCAAACTCACCTGCTGGAATTCCCCATGTTATCCTCACGCAAGAATTTTGCCTCCCATTCCGAAAGCATTCCAAATTACAATGAAGTGTTAATGTAACATCTTAGGCAAAATCCACATCAGTTATTGACTTGGGAGATTTTATAAGACGTTATATGTAACTTCTCTATTAATTAGTTACAAACTAAAATTTACATCACCCCAATTTTTGGACTTTAAGTTTAGACGAGCAAAGTTACCCACGCGCTATACCGAATGGAATGATTAAAACTCGCACGTTGCAATGTGATGATACAATAAAAAAAATATATGATGTCACGATAAATCGGTAACGGACATTGAAAAGTCGATAGAAAAAACTGCCATGGCACTTATATTATGGCACTTGAATTTTAAAAATGTAATTTAGCTAGAAAAGCTAAAGACGACATCTCGCAATGCGATATATTTACAAACGTCATTACACGTGTAGCGTATGTAGCACTAATGCGACAAAGAACAAATGAAATGTATGAAACTTTGGTGTCTCGATTAAGGATATTAAAACATAAAGAAAACAGTCAGAAAACAGTTTCAATCGTTGTTGGTATCATATTTTACGATAAAAGAAAACCAACGTGTTATCGTTAGTTTATATAACATTTTATTATTATTTTTATTATTATTATTATTATTTTATAAATTAATAAACAAAAGTATTAATCAAAAATAAAATTTTATATATATTACAAAAAACAAATACTTAATTTTATAAACCCAAGAAGGCTAAACCGAAATTTACTAAATTAGGGGTTGAAATTTAAAAGTTTTATAAGGGATAGAAGTTATCACTAATCTAGAGGTGTTCAAATTCGGATAGTTAACAAGAAGCAAACATTGAATATTTATTGTATGCTATTGGTGCAGTTGTTTATTACTAATATATAAGGTGTTGAAGTAAATAGTTCAATGGTTTTTTTCCTACAAATATTAATTTAGTCTATATTTGTTTGTCAAAGAAAAAGTTCAAAATTAAAATAATGCTTGTTAAAGTGGTAACGTTGCCCTTATAAAGTCCTACGTTCTACTCCTGGAATCTTCGCATTAACCTTTTTTTATTATTTTTTTCTTAAAATGACAGCGTTAAATTGAAGCGTCAAGCCGTCAACTCGCGAATAGTTTTATTTCGGTTTTATCTTTGTTATTTTGGTTTTCCTTTTTTTATCCATCACATGTGTGTTTTATGTTTGCATTTGTTTATTTGATTTTTTCCTACGTTGGTTCGCGAAGCGAGACAAGTGTGTTAAGTCTACTCGACAACGCTTGACCGTTGAATATTGATGTGGTTTAATTGGTCGATTGAAAAAATATATTTTAATCTATTTCACGAAATAAGGTTTGTTAAATTGTAATTTTGTTTTTATTTCTAGGTGTTTCTTCTTGACAACACTTGGTTTGTGAGCGTTGTCATAACTATGAATATTGTTGTGGCCTAATTGTTCGATGTTAAAAATATTCTCTTTTGTTTGCTTATGTATTCACGAATTAAGGATCGTTAAATTCAATTCGCTTGTTTACTCGATATTGTTTTTTCTAGCATTGGTTCTCGAGACGAAACGATTGTGGTAAGTCTACACGACAACGCTTGAGTGTGCTCATATCACTATAAATATTAACGTGGCCTCATTGGTCAGTTTAAAAAAAATTCTTTTATTTTTATTTAATTGGTGTTTCTTTTTGACCCATAAGAGATTAGTTTATGGTCACGCTTCTTTATCTATTAATATTTTTCTATTTTATTTTACTTCAATCTCAAGACAAAACAAAGGTGTTAAATGTACGCAGTAACGGGAGAATCCGCTTATACGTGGTTAGAGGGGAAAAAATCACCTATAATCAATTTTATTGTTATATTTTCTTTCACATAAAGTGAAACTTTTAAAATGGTTTTATCAATTAACAGATTTTCTCCATTTGAGCCATCTTCTTGGGCTCCCGATTTGGTCTTGTAGGCAATTATGTTCTGATAGCCGAAGAGCTGCAAACCAGTTTGGATTTTCAGGTCTGTACATAACCCGACCTAACCTGATCATAAACCGGTTCAAAGGAAAACCAATTTTCAAACTGCTGTGTTGAAACCAAGTTGAAAACTTATGGTTTGAAATTGGTTTAACTTAACCAAACCAATTTAAACATTATTTTGAACTTGTGTTACCTGGTCAGATTTGATCCTCAAACTCACCCACCTGGTATCAACACATTCCAAACGAAATTAAACCCAGTTTTAATCTAGTCTTACTCATTCAAACTCTATTCTCAAACCCATTGCAAATCAGTTTCAACCCATTCGAACCAATTTAAACATGGCTTCAAACTAGTTTTATCCGACCAAACAAGATCCTCAAACTCACTCAAATAGGTTCAACCCGACCCAATTCATATATAATATGGTATAGACTTTGTTGACCCAAACCAAACCGGTTTCACCCCCGACCCAATCTGTCCACTTGTAGGTACCATTGTCCAGAAAAAATCCTCTTGTTTATATACCGACTACTCTTTCTAATTGATGTATGCATGTTTTTTATAGAATGTATCAAGTTTTTTATTTATAAAAATCATATTGTTTTAACATAGTTTTATAGTTAATTTCATTTTTAAAAAATCATCTTTTAAGTAAACTTGTTTTTTAGAAAACTGTTAATATCCTAAAAATAACGATTTTAAATATTTCTTATTTATAAGAAAATTATAATTTTTAGAAAAATAAGTACATGTTTTTAATAAAAATTAAATTCCAATTTATTTAAAACTATTTTTAATTCTTAATAAGAAAAAAGGTAAATAATATGATTAACATTATAATTATTTAATAGGAGAGATAATATAATTATTTATTAAGAAAAGAGAATTAAATGAAATAACAACAATATGACATGTGGCATTAGTATTTTAAAAATATGACAAGTGGCAAAATTATTTTTGTTTATTATAGTAGTAAGATATAAAACCAGCGTATTGGTGTTTGTAACGCGATAAAGAAAAAGTATTTCTAATCACAACTTTATATATTTTTTAATTAAAAAAAAAAGGTTACAGTATAACGGTATTTTAGTGGTAGAGTAAGGTTTATAAACCATATGGTTTATGATTCGAATTTCACAATGATGTTTTTTTTCAAATTGTTGAGTTTTTTCAAGAAGTGATGACTTATTAGTGATATAACCAGCTAGTACTGTTGGTAACACGATGATAATTCGGTGATTCGTCGGTTATCCTTAAATTTAGTCATTCAAAAAAACTATTTTTTAATTACAAGTTTCATTAATATATTAATTAAGTTTTATTAAGTGTAATAAAGCCAATTAAATCTCATGTGAGGCATCGGAATCACAAAACCCTTAACATTAGGTTTGCATGTTTTTTCAACTAAAAATAATAAAAATAAAATATATGCTTTTTTTGAACGGTATAAATTTGATATTCAAAAAAAAAAGAAAAAGAAAAGGCCCAAGCAACTTCAATGGCCTTCTTTTCTTTCAGTTGTACCTGATTGAAAACATGATCGTTTTTTTATCTTCATAAACACCAGAATGTCGTTATTATTATTTCTTGGATTAGTTTGCTTTGATTCTTTTTCCATACATTCTTTGCCATACATATACATTAACTAGTTTTCTATGAGATAAAACATAACAATCAAAGTATATATCTACGTAGTACTAATAGTGTGTTTTGTAGTTGAGGGTTGTTATAGGGACATCAAGGTTGAATCCTTTTACATCATATATATGACTTGTATAGGACCATATGAGTCATATATATCATATTGAATTTTTGAAACATATTATTTTTATATTTATTTCAAGCAAAATATTTTGAAACAACAATTATGTTGAAAACAAAATATTAGTTTCATTTTAATTTTAAAATCAAAACAATTAGATTAAAAGTTTTGTACAAGAATTATACATATTTTTAAACTAGTAAACATTTCGTATATAACAAAAAATCATTATATATCATCTCACAATTACATTAAAAATATCTATATAGCTTACCTTCGTACATATTAATTAACATTTATCTTACACGAATCATTCTTACACCTAAAAGTTTTTTATAAACCAACTTATATCACAACTTACACGTTTTTTTTCTAAAATTCCGACATAATAACATGTATCTTACACATAATACATGTTTAAATAATAATATTTATAATTTAAAAAATCTTTACTCAAAATCTTACTTTATAACTTACTCCTAAGTATATAACATTACATGCATTCAAAGATAACTTTCAACGATGATAAACTTTCAACCATTATCAACTTTCAACTCTAGTTGTCCTTTGAGTATGTTCATAGCCGAACTTTTATCAATGATAAACTTTCGACTATGATCAAACTTTCGACACATCTCATACCATTAAACAAATATTAAGAAAAAAAACATGGCATTACATAATGCGAAAGCTTGTTTACAAATGATGGGTTCTTAAAGCTTTTTTTCAAAAACTTAGGGCATATCTTCAAACTCACCTGCTGGAATTCCCCATGTTATCCTCACGCAAGAATTTTGCCTCCCATTCCGAAAGCATTCCAAATTACAATGAAGTGTTAATGTAACATCTTAGGCAAAATCCACATCAGTTATTGACTTGGGAGATTTTATAAGACGTTATATGTAACTTCTCTATTAATTAGTTACAAACTAAAATTTACATCACCCCAATTTTTGGACTTTAAGTTTAGACGAGCAAAGTTACCCACGCGCTATACCGAATGGAATGATTAAAACTCGCACGTTGCAATGTGATGATACAATAAAAAAAATATATGATGTCACGATAAATCGGTAACGGACATTGAAAAGTCGATAGAAAAAACTGCCATGGCACTTATATTATGGCACTTGAATTTTAAAAATGTAATTTAGCTAGAAAAGCTAAAGACGACATCTCGCAATGCGATATATTTACAAACGTCATTACACGTGTAGCGTATGTAGCACTAATGCGACAAAGAACAAATGAAATGTATGAAACTTTGGTGTCTCGATTAAGGATATTAAAACATAAAGAAAACAGTCAGAAAACAGTTTCAATCGTTGTTGGTATCATATTTTACGATAAAAGAAAACCAACGTGTTATCGTTAGTTTATATAACATTTTATTATTATTTTTATTATTATTATAATTATTTTATAAATTAATAAACAAAAGTATTAATCAAAAATAAAATTTTATATATATTACAAAAAACAAATACTTAATTTTATAAACCCAAGAAGGCTAAACCGAAATTTACTAAATTAGGGGTTGAAATTTAAAAGTTTTATAAGGGATAGAAGTTATCACTAATCTAGAGGTGTTTAAATTCGGATAGTTAATAAGAAGCAAACATAGAATATTTATTGTATGCTATTGGTGCAGTTGTTTATTACTAATATATAAGGTGTTGAAGTAAATAGTTCAATGGTTTTTTTCCTACAAATATTAATTTAGTCTATATTTGTTTGTCAAAGAAAAAGGTCAAAATTAAAATAATGCTTGTTAAAGTGGTAACGTTGCCCTTATAAAGTCCTACGTTCTACTCCTGGAATCTTCGCATTAACCTTTTTTTATTATTTTTTTCTTAAAATGACAGCGTTAAATTGAAGCGTCAAGCCGTCAACTCGCGAATAGTTTTATTTCGGTTTTATCTTTGTTATTTTGGTTTTCCTTTTTTATCCATCACATGTGTGTTTTATGTTTGCATTTGTTTATTTGATTTTTTCCTACGTTGGTTCGTGAAGCGAGACAAGTGTGTTAAGTCTACTCGACAACGCTTGACCGTTGAATATTGATGTGGTTTAATTGGTCGATTGAAAAAATATATTTTAATCTATTTCACGAAATAAGGTTTGTTAAATTGTAATTTTGTTTTTATTTCTAGGTGTTTCTTCTTGACAACACTTGGTTTGTGAGCGTTGTCATAACTATGAATATTGTTGTGGCCTAATTGTTCGATGTTAAAAATATTCTCTTTTGTTTGCTTATGTATTCAAGAATTAAGGATCGTTAAATTCAATTCGCTTGTTTACTCGATATTGTTTTTTCTAGCATTGGTTCTCGAGACGAAACGATTGTGGTAAGTCTACACGACAACGCTTGAGTGTGCTCATATCACTATAAATATTAACGTGGCCTCATTGGTCGATTTAAAAAAATCTTTTATTTTTATTTAATTAGTGTTTCTTTTTGACCCATAAGAGATTAGTTTATGGTCACGCTTCTTTATCTGTTAATATTTTTTTGTTTTTTTTTTAACTTCAATCTCAAGACAAAACAAAGTTGTTAAATGTACGCAGTAACGAGCGAATCTGCTTATACGTGGTTAGAGGGGAAAAAATCACCTATAATCAATTTTATTGTTATATTTTCTTTCACATAAAGTGAAACTTTTAAAATGGGTTTATCAATTAACAGATTTTCTCCATTTGAGCCATCTTCTTGGGCTCCCGATTTGGTCTTGTAGGCAATTATGTTCTGATAGCCGAAGAGCTGCAAACCAGTTTGGATTTTCAGGTCTGTACATAACCCGACCTAACCTGATCATAAACCGGTTCAAAGGAAAACCAATTTTCAAACTGCTGTGTTGAAACCAAGTTGAAAACTTATGGTTTGAAATTGGTTTAACTTAACCAAACCAATTTAAACATTATTTTGAACTTGTGTTACCTGGTCAGATTTGATCCTCAAACTCACCCACCTGGTATCAACACATTCCAAACGAAATTAAACCCAGTTTTAATCTAGTCTTACTCATTCAAACTCTATTCTCAAACCCATTGCAAATCAGTTTCAACCCATTCGAACCAATTTAAACATGGCTTCAAACTAGTTTTATCCGACCAAACAAGATCCTCAAACTCACTCAAATAGGTTCAACCCGACCCAATTCATATATAATATGGTATAGACTTTGTTGACCCAAACCAAACCGGTTTCACCCCCGACCCAATCTGTCCACTTGTAGGTACCATTGTCCAGAAAAAATCCTCTTGTTTATATACCGACTACTCTTTCTAATTGATGTATGCATGTTTTTTATAGAATGTATCAAGTTTTTTATTTATTTCCGATTGACCATTCACGCACCCTTTAATCCTACACTTTGACTTGATCTCACAGCCACTTGAGATGAGAAAGAACATCTTTTTTTCATGCTCCCATACCGTTAAGCCAAAAGATCCTTTTGTTAGAAGTAAAAGTAAAAAAAAAAACATAGACCAATTGATTTTGTCATTAGCTTCATGAGTATTCTTATGATAGGACCAATGTTTTCATAACCGGACCGGACGTCGAACCGGTCTCGTTACCGGTCAGAGGTCGGACCGGATTTAAGAACCGGATGATTTTATAAACATTTTATAAATATATATATATAAAAAATCAAAAAAAAATCAAAAAAAAAATAAAAAAATCAAAAAAAAATCAAAAAATCAAAAAACCGGTTCAACCACCGGTCCGACCACCGGTTTTCCGGTCCGACCGCCGGTTCACCGGTCCGACCGGCCGGTTCACCCAAAAACGGTTCAAGACCCTTAACCGGACCGGTCCACCCACCGGTTCCCGGTCCGACCGGTCCGACCGGCCGGTCCGGTCCGGTTTTCAAAACAGTGGATAGGACACTAGCCTAAACCCCGTGTATTACACGGGTTGGATAATTAAAAAAATATAATTATTAATATAAAATTATAATTTTTTTTAATAATTATAAAATTATAATCAATTAGTAAAATATTAGAATAAGATTTATATTTTTTAATATTTAATTATATACTTTAATTACTAAAAAATCTATATCTATATTTTTATATAATAAATAAATGTTTTGATATGCCACTTGTCAACATTTTATGCTACTTAAAGATTTTTTTCTCGCCTCTCTCTTATCATAAATATTTTAATGCCATGTTTTTATTAAATTTTGATTTTTTATCTTTTCTCTTCTATTAAATATTAATGATTTTATTTAAGTTAGTAAATAATATGATTAAATTATGAATCAATTCTTTAATTTTTTTCTATAAAACGTCCTTGAAAAATATGTATTATGTTATTTTAAACATATAATTTTAAAATTCAAATATTTAACCTATGTAAATATTTTATAAATTTTTATCTTTAAAGTTTTTCTATATAAAAAAGGTATAACTAATATTATTAGTAATAATATAATCATGTAAATTTAAAAAAGATATAATATAATTATTTTAATTATGTAAATTTATGAACACATAATTATAAAATCACATTATTTTTTATTCGCAAACCTGTGTATCACACGAGTTTATAACCTAGTTATAAATATATATTAGGAGAGAGAAGCGGAGAAATTTTTTTCAGATTGCACCATAACGCGACATATGTCTCCTAAAAATACTCCTTTATTATAATATATACTTGAAGATGAATTTGATCAGTCTTGAACCATGAGTTTTTTGTTTTTGTTTTTTTGTGCTATCCTCTTGAATAAGATATGTTAGATCATCATATTATAACAGAAGAATGATATAAGGTGATGTTAGACGTTTACACATTTGCTCTTTTAAAAAAACAAGGAAGTAATTGCATCAAAGAATAGTGTCCGTCATACCAAAAGCAAGAGAAACTCTATTCCTCTTTTTCTTTTTTGACCCCAAACCATAAATGTTTCATCTTGTTATCCTCACAGGCGCATCCTCGTGTATCATTGTCTTGAACAACACAATAGTTGCCAAGAGAGCATACCCAACTCACTCTTTCAATCTTGGCAGCCTCATGCTCGTCACCCAAGTGCAAAATTTAGATTTGTGCATGTGGCTATAAAAAATAGAGAAAATTGTCGTTTTTCTTACTATGCTTTGGTTGAATTTGATATTTTCATCCAAGCTCTTAAACTTAGCCACTATGTTTTTTTGCCATTTTCTCCATCTTATTAATTCCATCCAATTACACCATTAATTATAATGGTACTTTTGTCAATTTAATACTAAATTCATAACAGAAGAAAAAAGTAAATAAAAGAAGAGAATATTCAGATATTTTTTTGTAATAAAAATAACAATAATAATTTCACCAGAAATTTTTAACATCAAAAAATTATTACAATAGCTTGTAGTTATAGTTAAACACATAGGTTATACATACATACATATATATAGGGCATGTATAAATTGGAAACCCACTTGAGTTGAAGTAACTTTGGAAACTTTGAAAAAAACAATGTAAACAAACATTTTTTTTTTTTATAGTTTTTTAACATCTTTAGGGTTAATTTTATAAAAAAAATGAAAAAAACACCGAGCCATTTTTTTTAAAAAAATTAATTTGTCGACAATGTAACAAAAACGTAACACAGCTATACAGCTGTGTACATCGTGTTACAGCTGTGTTATATCGTCGACAAATTAATTTTTTAAAAAAAATGGCTCGACGCTTTTTTCATTTTTTTTATAAAATTGACCCTAATGATGTTACAAAACTATAAAAAAAAAAATAGGTTTGTTTACATTGTTTTTTTCAAAGATTCTAAAGTTTTCTCAACTCAAGTAGGTTTCCAAAATATCCCTCCCCTATATATATATATAGATATATATATAATTGAACAATACATCTTTGTATTGTTGCTTATCAAAAAGAATTACAACAAAACAAAGAACATAAAACAATAATTCAATTACCGTCTGACATTGTTTCCTTAATAAGCTTTAAAACATTTTTAGAAGCAAGTCTTTCAGCCAATTTCTTGGCACCTGCCGTACCAGATCCTTTAAAAACCTGTTCTCCAGACTCGGCTTCGATGCTAAAGAAAACTGTTCCATCCTCGACACGCTCGGCTGACTTCTTTATTTTGAAATGATTCTTTTGACAAAGTTCGTTTAATTCTCTAACAGGATGTGGTTTTAATGTTTCGGGTGTGACAAAAGGCTCGAGAAGAGGCCGTATGCTTTGAAAAACACGATCTTTATCGTAACCAGAATCAACGAAAATAGCCCCAGCTAAAGACTCAATTACATCTCCTAGTACCTACATTTAATGCCCAAATATATAAAGTAAAAAATAAAAATAAAAAAAATGAAAAAGTTATGTGGTATAAAAACCCAGCACATTATTTTTTGCATTTTTTTGGGTGTATAGATGCGGCGGTAACCCAATATTAAACAAAAAAATACGATATTTATCCAACTAAATTCTGCCAAAAAAATATTTAATTATATCACTCTATTGACATATGACAATGGCGGTGACATCACGAATATTAAAGGTGGACAAAAAAAAAAGGTCGTAACATGTATCAGTTTGTCTTAAAACTATAGATTGATTCGTTACAAAAGCAAGTGTTGATCGTAATGAATACGAACCCAAATATAAGCACAATAGCAATGACATAATCACAAACATCAAAATGCCTACCAAAAAATCGGCCAGAGCGACTATAAATCTATCTTAAAACAGTAAATCGATTGTTGCTCCCAAAGAATAATAACATTACTTGATTATTAATAAAATTTACTTATTATATTAATATTATTATTTAAATATTAATATTAACTTTAAATGGTATTATTTAAATAAAAAAGAAAAACAAAAGAAAAAGAATGATTTCGGTGGGAATTCAACCGTTTCTAACCCAAAACCCTTAATTACCATGGTAAACCATATATATATATATATATATATATATATATACACATATGCAGGAAACAAAAAAATTAAAAAAAATGGTGTAGGGAATCGAGCCTAGGACAATGAAGGGGAAGAGACTTATGATTGCATGTTTAGCCCATTTGATCTAGATAACAAATGGTTATTTTTCACCTAATATATCTTCTATTTAGAAACAAAATTATATTTAGTTTTGTTAATTAATGTATATATGTAAATATTGGAATATGTTGAAGTTCTAGTAAAATTGCAATTTTAATTTTGAAAATGTCAAAAATAATGAGTTCGAAAAAAACTTATTTCAGTTAAAAGCATATAAGCACAAGGTATTCATCCAGTTATCCAAAGTGCTTTATTGCTATTAAAGAAACGCCATAAGCAGAAGTTGTAAAGATAAACATTCCCCTAAACAAATAATATCATGTTACTCTTTTATTTAATTGAATTACGAAACCGATTATTTGACCCGAACACTAAAAAGTATATAAACAAACCTTCGGATAAGAGGTCTCTGATTCCCATCCAAATACAGATCCCAACTTCAAACGGTCAAAATCCTCAATGAATTTGACTATATGTTGATGTAAAGCTTGTGAAACATGAAGAATATGCTTATGCAGTTCAATTTTGACTGCAGATAGAGCGTAACAATCATTATTTACTGAAGCTGACCTCAAATCAGTCAACATTCCCGGAGACAATCCCGGGTGTTTATTGTACATGTGTACAGTTATTAGATAATCCAACACAGCATCTCCAAGAAATTCTAAACGCTGCACGATAAGAAAAAAATTTATGTCAATTCAATAAAAATTGTCCATGAAGGTTTTAGTACCAAAATGCTCATATGTCATGCCAAAATGTCTATTTATTGTCTAACATATAATTTTAGAAAAAAATCTACAAATGGGAAGTGTTTGGATATGTGATTTGAAGGGGACCAACTGATGGCAAATAATCAAGTGTTAGTATTTATAACCCAAATTAATAACACTCAAACATAAACAAAACATTATAAAGGATGTGAAATCAAATAAATTAAAACGAATTAGCAACTGAATTTATAAACCAAACCGGGAGTTAACCCAAATCATTATAAGGGTTACCATAAAGAGAACTTAAATTAACATGTGAACGGAAAATAGACATACAACAACAACAACAACAACAACAAAAAACGAACCCAGTAAAATCCCACTTAGAGTGGGTTCTGGGGGGAAAGAGACACACCTAACCCCTTACCCTATCTACAAGTATAATAAAGAGGCTGCTTCTCTAGAGTCTCCCGCCTCAAAAGTATGAGAATTTTTTTTACAACATTATGAAACACCACATATAACCACATCCAGAAGCGTAAAGTATAAACATGAGGCACCAAACGAAATAAACGAGAACAGAAAATAGACAGAAAACTATAATGCTTTATGCCTTGGTGGTCAATTACTGAACCGAATTAAACGGGGATCAAAAAACATTTAAATTAGGAGGAAGATTCATTTAAGTGCTGTTGTTTCGCATCATCGCTGATATTTACATTGGGTGTTCTCTACTGGTTCTTGATTTCATCAAAGATCTATAGTATGTGAGCACTTCCGTCATCAAGGTAAGTACCAATAACCCCACTTCAGCTAATTTTATATTATACAGTTTTAACACCCAAAACAAAGAAAAACATAACCTAACAGGGTGGAGAGAAGAACAGGCGTGCAATCTTATAATTATATGTGGGTATATGCTGGCTGGGAGTATGATTGGAGAGGTATGGGAGTGTCTACGGAACCAGAGACGCTAGAGGAGCAGAGGAGAATAGGAACCGATCGAACAAGTCATGTGACTGAGACGAGACGGTGAGTCGGACGAGTAAGGTGATCCGGAAGGAACCTGCTGGAATCCGGAGAGGTTTGTGTTATAACAAAGTATAAGAGGAAGGAAGATCCAGATGAGTTCTAGCACAGTCAAGATATGGTGCTCGTGAAGTCGTGATTACGGATGGGTTCATATCACATGTAAAAAGAAGCTGATTGAGTCTTGAGCATGAGTAGGGTGTCAAAAAAAACCTAAACTGACGCGCACAAGCTTAATACGGTCGGGTAATTCGGGTTAAAAACTTAAAATTGTTGGCCAGGTTATTCGAGTCAACCCGATTAACCCAAATTGTTAATAGAGTCGGGTTTCGGGTTAACCCGAATAAGGACAATTATTTCTTTTTATATATATTAAAAAATAAATATAAAATCCTTTAACTTTTCACCGAAATATTTAATTAAGTTAACTACATATAACTATGCCTATTAATCAAAGTATATATGGTTTAACACATATTCCATTGAATTACATATTTGGAAAATGAATTATTTGTATCAATTTAAAAACAGGTCAAGATAATAGCAAATAAAAATCAACCCGAATAACTCATGACCTGACTAACCCGAACATTATTAGGGTCGGGTTGCTGGTTAATATTTTGTTAGGGAAAACCCGACTAACCTGACCCGATTAACCCGAATCCCAACTAGGTTGACATGATCAACACCCCTGTCTCCATGAGTATGAAAACGTGATTGAGTGTTTGCGCGGACATGTGAGGGTGATATTTATGAGCTCCAGGGCAGTATGAACATATATACAGGGATTTAGATATAATAGCATGCACATATTGGTGTATATGGAATGTACAAACGTTCGTGAGGGTGTGTAAACGAATGAAAATAGAATACAAATTAAGTAGGATTGCCAGCTTCTAAAATTCTCAAATGCAATCAGCCAAGAATGCAGGTGAGTCTTGAAAACATGTACTGATGTGTGGATGTGTGGATAGGTTTTCAGATAGATTTTTTTTTCCAAAACTTATTAAACCGAACCGATAAACACCCCTACCTCGAACACTCTGTTTCTGGTTAATGCAGCCCAGAAATCAGCAGAAACATGTCTCTCCAATGCTGAAAAACAAGAAGGTATCTCTGAGGGGAATGTTTTTGGTGTGGGGATAAATAAGGACACGGGCACCATTGTAAAACATGGACGTTAAAGCTCCTTGAATTAGCAGATGAAGGAGAGGGAACAGGAAATGAGCAGGATCACACCAATGGATTAGCTAAAATTAGCTTCCTTGTGTTGTTTGATAAATCCGCTCTTACTACCATGAAACTTCAAGGCATTTTAGATACGGCTGAAGTGTTGCTCCTGATTGATAGCGGGTCCACACACAACTTTATTTCGGATAAATTGGTTCGCGATATGAAACTCACCACCCCCTTTATTTCTCCATTAGGCATCCAAATCAAGAATGCTGATATTCTCCTATGCAATCAGATTTGCAAGAACATTTCACTGCAGCTGCTTGACTTCAAGGAATCTCAAGAAATCTATCCGTTTGCATTAGGAGGAGCTGATATGTTACTCGGTATACAATGGTTGACAACGCTTAACACTGCTCAAACAAATTGGAATGAAATGTTTTTGAAGCTTACCAACACTAGTAAGGAATATAAGTTGAAAGGACTCCCACCCGATCTTCAACAGCCAGTCAGAGTTGGATGACAGGAATACGGACCCCAATACAGGGTCAAATCCGGTCAGAGTTGGATGGCAGGAATAAGACCAAGAAATTAAGGAGTGGGGAAAAAGCTAGTAAATTTACAGAAGTGGTGGGGAATGGTTTAGTAACTGCTACAAGAAGTTTAGTTTAAATATTTGTGTTCTAGACTAGTTTAGGGATTTATGTGATTATCTATTTGGTTAAAGTACTTGGTATTTTGGAGATTCGCCCCTCTCGAATCGGGTCAATTATTAGATTGGATCACCCATTCTATTCAATCAAAGTTTTCCGTTCTATCACACCTCAGTCCCAAAAATAATGTCCAGTTGTCCACCAAAAAAAATAAGCAGAACTCCAATTTAAACCTCGTGTGTTATAAAAGATAAAGGTAATATGAGTATAATAAAAATCTTAGTAAATCAGAGCCGACCAATTTTAGATTGGGAAAAATATTCTGTGAAAAACTAAATAGAAAGCTAATCAGGAAAACAAGTAAATGTATTTCGTTACCTGGTAACATTTTGGAATCTCAGGTAGCATGTAAGATCCATGAGTGAGTGCCTCCACAAGTAAAGAAGCATCATGGAATTTATAATTTAACACAGATTCCAAGTGTTCAATGTTTATATATCTCTCAGGTTGCAAAGTTACTTCTCTTATGTATGGCACGTTGACCAAGTCAACCTCAATACCAATCCAACTCATAAAAGATAATGCGGCCATTTCTCCATCTTCACTAAGAAAAACACCAATTAATGCTTCAACAGCATCGGCTACTACCTTCATTTTTATGGTCCTCTTATTACCGATATAAACTTTTCTTTCGGTTGAAAGAACCATTTCTTCCAATTCAACATCTCCAGAAAGATTCCCAGGCACAACCCAGGACCTTGGATCGAAAGGTTTGTCACGGATAAATCCCTGAAAATATAACTAATTACCTGATAAGCCCTTTTAAGATAAGATGAGCACTAAACACGTGAAAAATTGGGATGCCTTTTTCAGCAACAATGATAAATATTTTGAATAAAGATGATTTTAGATCGGGAGATGGATGATGGGTTGCGTGACAGATCAAAATAGACAGTTTTAGGCATCTTTATCCAAAAAATTATTCAGGCAATCCATCTTTGTTGGAAAAATGTTTTATAGATCTTTATGCGTCAAAAATACACCATAGGTGACTTTCAACAAATTTTGACCCATTCAACCCATTTGCTTATTTTCCTTTTTACCTGTTTTTTAATATCAATTTCAGATTAAGGTGAGAAGTAAGAGATCCAAACAGTTTGGATAACGATTCAAACAAAAGCATTTAGGTACCTTCTGTCCAGAAAACTAATCTATTTTAATAAAATATTAGCATGTGAACAAAGTTACAGAACTTTTATTATTTCATTAGTAATCTAGATTTTTTAATACATAATTTAAGGAGTTTGGTAATGCATATACACATTGGCTTAATTTTAACAGTTTGACTATTCTCCTTATAAGCCAATTTATTTACTTCACCCACTTGACCAGTTAAACAAGAAAACACAACCAGACAATCTGTCCATCAGTACATTTCAAAACTGCCACCTCTATGATATCAATCTTTAACACTACAATAAATATCAAAATCATTACCGGCAGTTTGCAGTTACATCCCAATCTGCATAAGGAGGCATTTGAGATCATTTTTTTCCTTTGAGAGCTCAAGATGCCTTCATGTTGATCTTGGAATTTTTTAAATAATTGCTGGCTAGCAGCATATTTGAGGAAAGAATCACCTAGAGTTTCCAAGGACTCAAGATGAAATTTTTCTTGGCAATTCTTAGTTGTTATTGCTTCCAAGATCTAAAAAATACATCATGTTTAGGTTCATTTATTTGAATATAATTCATATATATAAAGTGAAAAGAATAAATAAGTACCTTAATGACAGGGACATTTCCATGCGATTGACTATGGTTTAAATGCGTTTTCTTAAGATTTAGGGCTATGAGCCAAGACTCAATCCTATGCATGATTGATGGAACAAAAGAAAAAGAATAGAACGTAGCAATAGGTATTGGAGACATTAAAATATTACACAACTCAGGAGGCAGCTCAACTTCTGAATTTCTTGTTTCTGCTTAAAAAAGAAATAAAAAACAAAAAAAAACAATACAAATTGAAAGATACAATTAGTTGGGACCAAAGGTCATATTAAAATTCGAAAATCATTATTCCTTTCATCTATGAAACTACAATGTTTCATTCTGCATGTGGTGCAAGGAAATTATTCAACAAATTGTCATACAAAATAAACAAACATTTAATAAAAGTTAAAAACATAAGAATGTTGTAAATTTTTGCAGCATCTTCATGTGTAAAAATAATAAATATGCACATAGATTATTTCTCATGCCAATTTTAAAGGAAGTCATATCTCTATAGACAGTCAGTGTCTCTCTTGGAGCAACCTCTTTATCTTATTAAAATAGGTGTAAGCTTTGATTCATCTCAACTCATGCCAATTTTAAAGGAAGTCATATCTCTATAGACAGTCAGTGTCTCTCTTGGAGCAACCTCTTTATCTTATTAAAATAGGTGTAAGCTTTGATTCATCTCAACCCCCCCCCGGGGGGGGGGGGGGTCCCGTTGAGCCCTTCGGATTATTGGGACTTCGTTGGGTTTGTTTGTTTGTTTCGCTAAAGAAAAAAATGTCAATGTAGTAAAGTAATTGCATCTATCTGCCTGGAATAGTGAAGCATAAACAATAAAATATTTCAAAATAAACCATCAATCCAACCTTTCTCTTTAAGATGGCAGCCCTTTTGTAGAGCATTTCGAACAACAAAAGGTTGTCTAGCAGCAAAAACTGATTCTTCTCCAAACTGCAAGTCAATCCCATGCCTACATTTTCAATTAAGCTAATTGCCATAAAGAATATTAAACTAATAAAGGGCAAATGACAAAAAAAAAACCCACAAATGTTTGCTAGAAATGAAAATAAATCATTGGCGTTTATTTTTGATCTGTGAGGACCTAAAGTTTCAACCCCCTAAGCTTAAAAAAAAGACAACGAAACAGTCCCTTTTATGAACTTTAGGCACTTATTCAAGCTGACAAAAAAAGATCTAATTGTTAGAGTTTTATAAGTTATGGGCCTAATTATGCAAAATCAAGGATGTAGTTTATAAAAACGTGGGCCGAGACTTTTTATCACATTTTTACACCGTTCAGGGACATAATCCTATAAAAACTAAGTACTAGGGCTTATGTACAAATGCGCCAAAATCGATATGGATATTTCTCTATAATTGCGCATTTATAAAATAAAGATCATATCAAGGAATTATTACCGTATTTTGTAGTAATTTTTGTATGTTATGGCTTCCCCTTCTTGTATTTTCAAAGAAGAATTACCATTTAATCCGACTAGCCTTCCAGTAATGCAATACAATTGTTGATTATGGGGAGTAGACACCAATGAATTTTCCAAAGAACAGCTGCAAACTACCCCATTTATTGTATGTATTTGGCAATGATATTTGCCCATTAATGAACAATTATGTTCTTTAACATCAGGGAATGCCACCGATTTAACAGAAGTCCAATCGATGGCCAACGAACTTTCATTCAAACCCATCGAAGGGAACAAAAGATAGTCGAATATTGTATGACTATTTTTCATGTCACTAGTTGCAAGAGATTTCTTCAATTTTGGGATGGCCTTATCAAGAAGTACTCGTAATATCGTAGTCTGAAATCGGTATGATAGCATTATCTGAAATAAACAAAAATACAATTATACAATCTAGAGAGGATATGGTATTGTGTGACAAAAAATGTATGTGTGCTGGATAAGATAGTGGTATCATTTTGATGTGTATTTGGTTGGTAACAACATTTTCGAAAAGTTGTTTTAGGTATAAGTATGAAAGAACAATCAGAAGTTTCCTGCTATCACCTCAAGGCAAGTGTTCTTTATCCCTAAAGTAATATTCACTCACCTTTTAAATAAACATTATGAATAGGAAGTCGTGGAGTATTATGTACAACAGGGTTATATAGGGACTCTATATATACAAAACCATGACAAACATGCAAACAAACTTACCGAATATTCCCACTCTTCAGTAGGGTATGGGGGGAAGGATGAAGACAAACCTTACCCCAAAACCATCCTATGTGAAAATCTCTTTTCTATGTTCTCAACCCAAAAAATACGCATTTGTTAATTTTGAAATATAGTCCCCACCATTTTCAAAATAAGCTTAACTTGTATTGAAAAAAAAAATAAAAGATCTGACTATGGTAAGATTGGTTGAAAGAGAATCATTTAACCATTTTCCTACAAGGGTAATGTTAAGACGATAACACCTCATGTATATGCTATCTCTCATTCATTCAATTATTAGAAGTCAACTAGTTAACGTACCATGAGTTTATATTTTAAATTCTTAGAAAATGTACTTCATAGAAATGAACATAAAAAAAGAGGAAGACCTATTTTTAGAAAGTTAAAGGGTATCTTATGTCTAGTACAAAAGGCTGTGAAAAAAAAACTTTAAATCATTTTTTTGTACCTAGTTGCATGTAAGATAGGTTCCCTCTGTTGTACATATCATTTCCATTTCACACAACTTCAATAGTATCGTTAACAATGAAAGTGTGAGTTTAAAGAGAGTGTAGACAAGCCTAAGTTAATATTTCTCAAATAACAATTTTCTGTTGCACCATGCATGAAACTCTTAAAATAAAGATCTAATAAACCCCTAAATAAACAAATTACCAATATTAGAATCACTTAATTCAAAAACCAAATTTAAAAATATTGAGATTTCACATCGCGTTAATCAGACAATCAGTTTTAGCACATAAAAACAACCACTTATGCTCGTAAGAAAATTTTTAATTCTCAAAACTAAGCCGTGTACATCATATATTACCTTTTCATATGTAAGGAAAGAAGCGCCAATATACGTAACTGAAACACCAATGGTTCCTCTATCTACCTCAAGATCAAAAGCCAATCGTCCATTATCGAGTTCCAACTCGGTGTTGGCTCCAAGAACAATATCTTGGAGCGGAATATCATATTCAAAGTTACTGTTTAACTTAATCAAGTAGAAATGATACGATTTACTCAAATCATTTCCAGTGTGACCCAGAAGCTCAGGTGGCACATATTGAACATGCTCTTCTTCATGCTCGTTTGCTAAAACCATAAAATATAATTTGAGAATGAAATATAATATAAAGTAATTCTTAGATAAGTTTAGATGCGTTTTTTCGCTAAAAGGCTTAAATGAGATTACCAATGTGAACATTTGCTAAATTAATATAAAAACTAATAAAATAAAATGTAAATAAATTTCACATTTTTTTTGTGAAAAAATCTCAACAACTCTGCAAAATGGAAGCATTAGGTTAGAAAGAACTAAAAATAGTAATTTGCTTTAAAAAGAAGCCAGTTTGTAAAAATGATTATTTGACCCGTGAATGATAAGATAATCAGATGCAGAGGTTGCTTCTCCAAGCACTAAAAACGCATTATTAGGACTTGAAGTTGCAACGATAATATTAAGGTTCAGACTTTTTGTTGCTGTTATGATGTTTTAAAAATCAGATATTTTGCGTCATAATGAAAAATATAAAACTACTACAACTAACATCTTTTTATGAAAAAGAAGAGAGCTCTGTGAAACATAAAAAGAAGTCAATCAACTGTGATTAAAAAAGAGAGAGAGATAAAAGTGATTTTACTTTGATCATTGTCAAGACTTCAAACATCAATAATAAGATAAAAATATTGTCAGGGTGTGTTTTTATTTTTGGGAAGTTGCAAAATTCAGAGAAATTATGTAATAAACAAATCACAAACAAGGTTACAACTTGAAGAGATAAAAAGAGGCAAATTTCTTTTACTCTCAATCTCAGATTATCAATTTACAGAATTGTTTTATCTATTTGATCCTTTGGTAGTAAAAATAATCAGAATAAAAAAATTTCCACAATATAAAACTCATTATTGCATGTGACCTGATATGCAATGATTAGAAAATCAGTTTTGAAACAATATTCCAAACATCTAATACGATCAAATTAGCATCTTACCAATTTCCTGTGCTTCAATGCCAGCTATATCCACAGTATCAGGGACGAGATAATCTGTTAATGCACCAATCTTATGCAATTGCTTGCATGCTTCAAAGCATGCAAGCTGCTTCAGCATTTTTCCATTGCCTGAAACTTGCACGGTTGGAAGTGGGCAGTTTTTAGGAAAATAAATTATGCAAGTTCCTGATTCCTCATCAATTTCAAATCTTGGAGAAGGCTTAAAATACCTACAAAGCATATAACATAAAAAATTGTAAGTGCATTGTCATTAACAAAATGCTATAAACATGCATGAAAAGTGGTTTAATATTCAAGGTACATCATCTCCAACCAAGAAACCAAAACAATGTTAATATTTTGATGCAACACTATCATTACCCAGTTGACGCCAAGTTCTCAAAGAATTAAATATTATTCAAAATAAAAAGTAATTAAAAACATGTTGCTAAAATATCATTGAAACTTTGAATGACTACTACTGTAAAAAACTAACTTCAAACTTAGCAAAGTTCCATAATTATAAGATTAAAAATATTTGTTTTCTAACCTTATAAGTAACATGATTTAAGTAAAACAAACTGATGAATAAATCCAAAAATCTAATGTAAAAAAGTTCATGTAAGAATTTGATGATTAATTGGACGAAAATAAACTTGGTGTAAGAATATTCCAAGAATTTTCCTTTTTAACAAAAAGATGATGTAAAAACTTAGTGCAATCACTGGAGATTTCAAAATGCTTAGTCAAAATTAAATTTTTTTTCACAGGAAGAAGCAAGTAAAGTGGAGTCTAGTTTGTAGTCCGGAATCAATGTAGATATAGGTTTAATAACATGACGGAATGGCAATGGGAGCCATCAGGTGGGTACGGATGACCACTCAAATATCCGAGTATCAACCTCACTCCTTCAAACCGATACACAGAGATCCTTACTCGCAAAACTAAACAAAGGGAGTCAATTCCCAACAAAACACAACCCTGTCGGGAAAAAATGTGTTTGGGTTGCTCTAAACAGGTAGATCTTTAAACTGGAACAAGATAATAATACTATAATAGTATAAAATAAACTAAAAAGACAACTCATTTACAACCTGCCAATCCATTTAAATGAAATGATTAACAGATTAAATCCGGTTAGGGTTGAGTTATTCGAAATAATAAATTTAAAGGGTCATGTTCAAGTTATATGATACCAGCTAGTCACCTCAAACTTGACATGAATTGCCACTCCTATTTCAAACCCCACAAAAAACCCCTAATTATTATAAAATAAAAATGACGAAAGATAATAATAGAGTTCAAAACATACCCATCAGAAGGCAGCCGAGAGCAATAAAAGTAGACCATTGATATGCTAGAACTAAGGCTTAAAGAAGCCCCGGTTGATTCAACATAATAGAATGTTTCATTCAAAATGTCACCATCAAGTGAGGCACAAGGTTGCGAAGCATGAATTAAAGATTCCTTTCGCATTATATCTTCACTGCTAAGGTAATCTTGGACCTTATCCAAAGTTTTTGTGTCACCACTAATAAACATCAAGAAGTGAAACAACTAATATATAAGTACTGAACTTGGTTCTATTTGCGTACTCTACAAAAGAATACTCCAAAGTGGATAAAATTACTGCAAGCATGGGTTGAAACAAGTTGGATCGTGTTCACCCACCAACACTTTTTGTCCACTTTTATTTCTTATAAAGAATGAATACATTAATTCGATTACAAACACCGTGTCAGTTACAATATAAATCTAAAGGTGTTTTAAAGATTATAGGAGTTGTAGGCATTAAAAATAAACTTCAGCCGATTTTCAAGATATTTACCCATTTGGCATTTTTGCTTGAAACTACTTTTAATTGGACCCATTTGAGATAACGCACATGACACGGCCCAAGTCCTCATGCATAAGCAAATAGGTCGAAATGGGTGGGTCGGCTTGATTCATTTACATTGTACTCTCTCAACTTTTAGAAAGAATGAATGTTTTAGTTTTGACTACAAAATAAAAGAATTACAGTAGAATCTTAAATCTTTGAGTTAAATAATATAGGAGGTAGCATGCATAAAAAGGTCACTGGGGATCTTCAAACCTCTTGACCTTGACATTCTCGCCTCCAATAATTATTGGCACATAAACAAATG
This sequence comes from Mikania micrantha, assembly GCA_009363875.1. Classification (NCBI taxonomy): domain Eukaryota; kingdom Viridiplantae; phylum Streptophyta; class Magnoliopsida; order Asterales; family Asteraceae; genus Mikania; species Mikania micrantha. The sequence goes on along the minus strand of CM018691.1, from coordinate 2,326,138 downwards.
CCATACTTGTCAAAAGTTGTATGATTTATCATATTTCGTTTTTTTTGTCACAAAACATAATCCAAACTTTGACTTTCAAGTGTAATTTAGACCCTGTGTGTTTCGCTAACTATGTCATGTACTACCCACAAACCCAAGATTTGGCTAACAAAGTTATATAGTACCCTCAGAACAGCATAAGTGTGAGTCTATTAGGTCTAGGGTGGTATAGAACTTCCAAGTTCAAGATAGTATATTGCACCTTTCATAGTTGAAGTCTAGTACATCTAGTTGCCAATATACATTTTAGCCAAATACTGGCCATTTTACAATGCAAAAATATTAAAAAGCAACAAAATGAATGGTATAAACTTCTTCTGTAAAAAAATGTCATACTTCACAAAAAAACACATCACAACAAAATAAAAAAAAGTTATAACGATAATAAAATTTTGAATATATCATGATAGAAAGGAGTTTTTGAATACTATACCTTGGAATCAAAAGTAAAAAATCTGAGTTCCTCATCCGGGCACGGCCTCGAGATTGAATAAAGCTACAAATAGTTGATGAAAGATCAAATCTAATTACAAGGTTGCAACTTTGAACATTCAAACCTTCTTCAAGAATCGATGTTGCAACAATGATATTGACCTACAAGAAAGTCAATATTTGAGTATTTATTCATTTAAGGATATATGTATATGCCACTGACATCTGACTTGACCTTTAACAGATCATTTTTCTAACTTCTAAGTACCCTATTTTCAAGATTTTATTCACACAAGTATTTTGAGAAAACATGTTGACCAGTAGGCGAGTCTTTACTTTAACCGTGATAGTAATAGGTGTACCTTCAGGCTTAGGGATTTTATGCTTGTTTGATATTAATAACATGTGACCTGATTGCGTATTTTATTAGGTGTGTTATATCTTACTCTTTTTTCTGTTTCCCCCCCCCCCCCCCCCCCCCCAAAAAAAAAAAAAAAAAAAAGAAACAAAGAAAGAAAGAAAGAAAACTGTGCTGCTTTAGAGGGATTTTGATAGGTATGTTTGTATGCTTGTTTTGAACGTGTACAAGTGATGTGCTTCTGCAGTGAGCCACATCAACAATTAACAAGTTATGTAGGTCAAAATGAGGTCAGTTGCTGCAATCTGTAGCAAACTGTAAATTTAGTTTCTATTTTTCGCCAAATAAGAAAAAGGTTGCGGAAAGTGAGTTTTGTATCTATTTCTTGAGCCCGAAGTTTCATAAAAACAAAAACCAACAATGTTGTTTCAAAATAAATGGACAATAACGATGATATGAAAATTAAAGACATACATTTCCTTGACGAAACTCATCAACAATTTTATTTTGAGCATTGCGACTCTGTGACTGCGTATCAGACTGATAGCCAGCTGTATATTCTGTTTTCCATTCAAAAAGTGTAGGATACAATTCACACAGCAAGCTTTTAAGTACAGTTGCTGTAATCACCCTCTCAACAAAGATAATGCAACTCATATCACTAACATGCCTACAAGATTAACCAACTTATTTTAAGAAACAGTTTTAAGCTCACAATAAAAAAACATGAAATTCCAGTTTAGCACAAACCTGTATTCAGCAAGTGATTCAATTAAGCACAAGACTTTTGCCGAGAGTAAACCATGGCTCACAACATCTTGATTAATATGATATACGCACCATTCTACACATTGACAAGGAGTTGAAAATAAGTAGATTGAAACGAAATTTATGCAAATAATAAACTTTTAATTTACCAGAAGGCATGTGAGAAGAGAAAATTGCATGGGCGTCTTTACTAAAGTCTCTGGCAATCTTCTCACCACGAATATCACGTGACCCCCATGTAAAAAAATTGTTTGCTTCACATGAATGAGCTTCTGCTGCCTGTTAAATGGATAAATATAGCTTTTATTAATCAAATAATTAACTATAAGAATTAAGAAAAGCAAGACTTCATGCAGAATTAAAAGGATTGGTGGGGAGGCAGAATTTTAAAACAGGTCAGGCCAACCTAAAGCATTTTGTATTCCATTTTCTAAAGTTTTTACAAGAAAAAAAAGTAATACTATTAATGATTGAAAAATTATATTATAACAATGCCAAACTATTTAATAAAATTATTATGAGGTTGATACACAACACATTCACCCCATTTTTATTATAAACATGTCTTCTTATTTTACAAGTTTGACCCATTACTCTATTAGAGGCAAAGTGTAACCCAGCTTGACCCATTTATACAGAATAATATCGTTTTCGACGATTGCTTTTTGCAAACTGAAGAAACAAACGGATACAAGGATCATCGTAATTCTTGTATTTGTGCATGAAAACGTCTCAAGAGTCAATTTAAAAACTAAAAATCTAAAACAAACATACCTTTGATGCTGACCAAATGCCAAGCTCATCTAAGCAGAACTCAAAATGAGAAGACAATTTTAGCAATCTTTTTACAGCATTCTCCTTAGCAGCTTCCAAGAGGCTTGAATTTTTGATAGCCAATTCATACTGGAAAATGAAACTCATACTTGTAAAGATATTATAGTTTACTTTTTATTAAAAAAAGAACATCAAATTCCAGATGGGGAAAAATCTCAAAAAAAATAAAATTACCCTTTCCCTTAGAACCAACAAATCACATTTTATTTTCTCAAAGAGTTGATACGGAGCTTTCACTTCCTCGTATAAATTAATCTTTGCAGTGGAAGATGGAACAAATTCGGCCAAAACAGAATCGCTTGCACATGTATAAACCTTCAACAGAAAAAGAAAATAGAAATTTAAGCAGAAACAGCTACAACAACAGAAGACAAGTTTTTACTTCACTTTCTTCTGCTAACAAATATAGTTGCCACACAACTTAAATGTAGCACAAACTGATTGATCTTTACAATTTTTACTATTTTAGCAACCAAGTTCAGATCAGAGACAAAGCAAAAACCAACTTATACTAAAAATTGTAGGTAAATGTAAATAATTCCCATTGTGTTCAATTTTAAAATAACTGGTTTGCTTAAATAAGGAAAAATGCGAAAATCAGTCTCTATCAATGCATTTTGCCATCAAAAAATATTTTTGTAAAAACAAACAGATGCATAGATCCTCATTACGCATACACAACATAGCATGATACAATTTGGATGAGTAATCACATGTACACAGACAAAGGGGAACCTTTGAACGCAGTAAATTTTCAAGTTCACTTATCTGCCTCCAGCATTTGTCGCTTGAGTTTGACACTGAAAAAGCAAGAAACAATCTACATAGGCTCTCTAATTACAAATTAATTATACCCATAATACAATGTAAAGTAAGCATTTAAAAAAATAATAAAAGATACTAATTTCTAAACGAAAAAATTATGAGCTAATCAAAGGATATATAAATTAATTCGGCAGTTTTTCTCAATTTTATCAACCAAAACTCAATAATCACTAAATTAAAACCAACTTATATTTTGTTACATTTTAGTTACTACGCTATATTTAAAATATCATTTGAAGAAACAAATTAACTATTTTGTTTTTTGCCAATTTGTAAGAACATGTTGGATTTGTGTCTTAGTTGCCGCATAAGGGTATATGACAACTTATTTGGCATTTAGTTAAATTTTAATATGAATCTATGACAACTTATTTATTAACCAAAACTCAATAATCACTAAATTAAAACCAACTTATATTTTGTTGCATTTTAGTTACTACGCTATATTTAAAATATCATTTGAAGAAACAAATTAACTATTTTGTTTTTTGCCAATTTGTAAGAACATGTTGGATTTGTGTCTTAGTTGCCGCATAAGGGTATATACATATGTCTATGACAACTTATTTGGCATTTAGTTAAATTTTAATATGAATCTTAACAAAATGATCATAACTTTTAATAAACCAATGCCACGCCAACCTTTTGTAAGTACAATCATGAAGTTGGTTGCTAAAATTGGTAAATTTAATTTGTTAAGTGTTGAGTCAATAAGAGATCTGAATCATTAAAACTTTGTTTAAAACTTAATGATTAAGAGGCTAGCTGGCCCATTCAAAGGTACTTTTTTAGTGAAACAAACAGTCCCAACCTCTAAACGATTCATTGGTAGTTACTTAATGGAATATAAATTACAATGTATTTACAAAAATATTGCCAAAGTTGATAGAAAAAGGTAAAAAGAAAAATTTGCAGTTTTCCTAAAAAATTATCAACAATAATATAATTAAATGTTTCTCTACCTTTAGCTTTTATAGGTGAAGCAGTCATCCCAAGGATCCTAGGAACCTGAGAACTACCAGCAAGTAATGCGCGATGATAGTACTCCTAGACATAATATTTCATATTTTTAACTACTCATTTAAAACAAATTAATAACAGTGTTAAATATGTGATCATTAACATACCTTCATAATGATAGCATACGCATGGTTTTTCTTTGCATTGTGGCACTCATCAAATATTAACACCTTGATAACATCCAAGGTTAAGAAGCTATGACTCAATGCATTTCTTAAAATGTCAGGCGTCATGACCATTAGCTGTAAGAAAGATGAAACTTGTATTTTTTATTCAATTAAAATTGAAAAATAAAATTTATATTGTACAACCAAAGTAAAGAGCGTTGACTAATTGCCGAGTAGGGTTTGACCCGATATCTATGGAATTAAAAGAGATAAGTTTTAATTCATGAGATAAAGGGGAGGATAGTTTTAAATTTTGAATGTCTTGATGTAATCTCTATATATATAATATACATGATTGAGTTTAGAATCATGTATGAATTTTATTGTATTTTAAGGTTTTGAGAGTTTCCTTTGATATAATAAAATTGAGATTAACATGAGAAGTGTGTATTGGATTTTGTTCTGATATCTTCAATTGGTAGCAGAGCATACCTGGGATTTTTGGAACGGTTTTACAAACTCTTTGATCAAGATCGGATCAGAGAAAGTCATCGCAAGTTGAAAGCGGTGTTACAGCCGCTGATTGTCTTGCAGGTGAGGCCTCAAAGATCGAAATAATACCGAAGGTTGGAAGTGGGGTTAAATCCACTAATTGTCCTTCGGCGGTTCGATCAGGGAAGCCACAAAACTGATGATAGTTATCTACTCCTGTCGAAAACCTCGACTGAGTAGAACAATCTGATTCAACGGACTGGATCAGGCAATACAAACTCCGATTACATAGAAACGAGGCTCCGAGAACACCATCATGTGAGAAGAAACCCCGTTGACTGTGCCACAAGCAAGGGAAGGTAACATACCATCATTATCATGTCCAATGTTGAATGCGACGAATTACACGACATGAGCAATTCGTATGAGAGTTATAATGAACATGCATAAGGTATGGGATGTGATCGAAAAAGGGACTACGGATGAACAAAGAACAATGTTGCAACAGCTCTTATATTCCAATCAATCCCCGGGACTCGGATTCTGCAAGTAGGAGGACTTAGTACAACCAAGGAGATGTGGGAAGCACTAAAAACTCGACACCTCGGGGCTGACAGGGTAAGGGAAGCGAGGCTCCAGACATTGATGACCGAGTTCGAGACTCTAAAGATGAAGGACACGGAAAAGATTGATGATTATGCCAACAAACTGACTGAAATATCCTCTAAGTCCGGCTCACTAGGACAAATCATCGAGGAAACGCGACTGGTGAAGAAATTCCTCACATGTCTACCTCGAAGGTTTATCCAAATTGTGGCATCACTAGAGCAAGTTCTAGACATGAAAACCGTAGGTTTTGAGGACGTAATGGGTCGACTTAAAGCATATGAAGAAAGAATTAAAGATGAAGAAGTGGAGCCGGGAAACCAAGGACAATTGCTATACCGTAACACTGATCCAAGCTCCTCAAAGAACCGAGATTACTAGAACAGTAAAGGCCGAGGTGGAAGTATCCTTCAGGGTCGAGGAAGGGGACGTGACACGAGGCAAGGAAGAGGAACTCGAGAACCGGTTCAAGAGAGAAAAATTCAAACAAAAGGATAGGAGCAAGATGTAATGTTATAGATGCAACAAATTCGAACACTTTGCCAACATGTGTCCAGATAGGAAACGAGGTGATACCAAACCAAATGAAAACAAGGAAGAAACCTTGATGATGGTTCAACAGGTAGACAATCCTGTGATTCTGAATGAAGAAAATGTTATTTATGCCCAAAAAGTACCAGACCGAAGATAACAATAACGAAATTTGGTACCTCGACAACGGAGCGAGTAATCACATGACAGGAAGACTCTTATTTTTCAATGCTTGATGTAAAGATAAAAGGGAAAGTGTGATTTGGTGATGACTCAGAAGTTGACATTAAAGGGAAAGGAACCATCGAAGTACACTGTAGGCTGTAGCAACGGGGAAGTAAAGAAAATAACGAATGTGTTCTTTATTCCCAGCCCACCTTGTAACATTCTGAGCCTTGGGCAAGCAACAGAGCATGGCTGCAAGGTTCGAATGAAAGACAATCACTTATGGATGTATGAAGCAAGTGGGAGACTAATCTTGAAGGTTCCTAAAATCAATCGGTTATACAAAGTAAAAACGCGGGTAGTGAGCAACCGGTGCATGAAAGCAGATGATAATGTGAATCTAAAGATGTGGCATGAACGAATGGGTCAAGTTAACCCAGAAGCTTTGATCACAATGGCGACAAATAACATGCTTGCTGGGATACCAAGCATAAGCAAAGAGACAAGAGATCTATGCAAAGCATGTCTAAAAGGAAAGCAGACCCACGAAATCTTTCCTGGCCAATCCACATTTAGAGCCACCCGAATCCTATAACTGGTATACGGAGATCTTTGTGGCCCGATAACACCCTCCACTCTAGTTGGGAATAATTATGTCTTTGTAATTATTGATGACCACAGTAGGTTTATGTGGTCATACCTACTAAAGTTAAAAAGCCAAGCACTCGAAACCTTCAAGGCCTTCAAAGTCAAAGTAGAGATGGAAACTGGTTCCAGGATTAAAACCTTTCGGTCGGATCGAGGAGGGGAGTTTAACTCTAGAGAATTTGATGAATTCCTTGAAAGGAATGGGGTGACAAGACAGCTCACCGCTCCATACACACCTCAACAAAACGGGGTGGTGGAACGGCGAAACCGAACCCTAATGGAGATGACAAGGAGCATGTTGAAAGCAAAGAACGTATCGAAAGAATTATGGGGAGAAAGAGTGAGGCATGCAACATACATCCTCAATCGAGTAATGACACGAGCCGTGAAAGACAAAACTCCATATGAAGCCTTTACAAGAAGGAAGCCGAATGTAAACTACCTAAAGGTGTTCGGATGCGTAGCATTTGCAAAAATACCCACTCAGCTCTTAACCAAACTGGATGATTGTTGCAGAAAACTTGTGTATCTTGGAAACGAACAAGGGACGAAAGCCTTTCGTCTATATGATCCCATCACAAAGAAAATAATCATAAACCAGGATGTTAGATTTGATGACACAAAAGAATGGGAATGAGAAGAAACTGGGAAGGCCAAGCAAAACTCAAAAACAACAAGCTGGGAAGAATTTATAGTTACCTGGGATGAGGAACCTAGCCAAGATGATGCTGAAGGAGCAGATGAAGGGGGTGACTATGAAGAGAACTATGGGTCGAATGAACATACAGTTGACTCAGATGAAGAACAGGCCAATCAAACACAACTGACTCCTCCAGCTCAGTGCAAGGAACCGGATCAGGTAACAACTCAAGTCAAGGAGGGAACAATGAACAAGTCCATCAACAAGCGGGCAAAACACAGCTGTGACAATGGTCCAAGCCCAGCATCCGGCAATGGGATCAGTCCAAGGAACCAACCTCAGACGATCCACAAGGCAGGTGGTAACCCTCAGAAAACTCCATGACTACTACTGTGATGACGAGATAGAAGAAGAGATGTTGATGCTAGTAAAAGACGAAAATGAACCAGCATCATTTGAGGATGCCAAGAACAATAAAGAATGGATGAGAGCCATGCAAGCAGAGATAGAATCCATTGAAAAGAATAAAACATAGGCTCTAGTCAACCGACCTCCCGAAGTAAAACCAGTTGGAGTAAAATGGGTGTTCAAGGTGAAGAAGAATCCAGATGGGTCTATAAACAAGTACAAGGCCAGATTAGTGGCAAAAGGATTTGTACAGAAATATGGAGTTGATTACGAGGAGGTATTCGCACCTGTAGCACGACTTGAGAGTTGAGACCATTCGACTCATTCTAGCTCTAGCCGCGAGCAAAGGATGGGAGGTCTATCATCTGGACGTGAAATCAGCCTTTTTGCATGAAGAATTGCTTGAAGAAGTATTCGTAGAACCACAGGGTTTCGTAAAGAAGGGAAGTGAACACAAATTCCTGAAACTAGCAAAAGCTCTATACGGCCTAAAACAGGCTCCAAGAGCATGGAACACGAAACTGAACAAGATTCTGCAACAAATGAAATTCAAAAGGTGCATGCAAGAACAAGCAGTGTACATAAAGGAATCCTCTGATGCACAAGTCATTGTGGTAGTATATGTTGACGATCTTTTAGTTACTGGTTCGAGGAAAACAGAAGTTGATATGTTTAAAAGGCATATAGAAGATCAATTTCAGATGAGCGATTTAGGAAAGCTGTCATACTACCTTGGAATAGAGGTAAAACAAGGAAGACATGGAATCTCTATAAACCAAGCAGGATATGCTCTGAAGATCCTAAAAGAATCTTGAATGGACAACTATAACCCAACACAAGTACCAATTGAACCAGGTTTAAAGCTAGATAAAGATGAAGGAGGAGCACCGGTAGATGAAACAAAATCAGAAGAAAGGTTGGATGTTTGAGATACCTGGTACACACTTGACCAGATCTAGCCTATGCGGTGGGTATTATAAATCGCTATATGCAGGCTCCAAAAGAAACACATCTGAAGGCTATTCAACATATCCTAAGATACATAAAGGGCAAGATGAACATGGGGATATTATATCGAAGGGGTGGTATGAATTCAATAGTCGGATACAGTGACAGTAGTCACAACATAGATCAAAATGATGGAAGAAGCACGACTGGACATATATTCTTCTATAATGATGCTCCAATAACATGGTGTTCTCAGAAGCAAAGTACAGTAGCCCTAACCTCCTGTGAAGCAGAATATATGGCAGCTTCATCAGCTGCATGCCAAGCTGTCTAGCTTCGAGCACTCATAAGTGAAGTATCCGGTGAACCAGAAGAAAGAGTGAAGCTGCTGGTCGATAACACCTCTGCAATTGCATTAGTAAAGAATCCAGTGTTCCATGGAAGAACAAAACACATAAAATCAAGGTTCCATTTTATATGGGAGTGCGTGGAACGAGAAGAAGTTATGGTGGAACACATATCTGGGAATGAACAAAGGGCGGATGTCTTAACTAAAGCACTTGGAAGAATAAAGTTCTTAGAGATGCGAAGGAAGCTGAAAATGGAAGACTGCTCTGATTCCCAACTCGGAATTGATTGTTGACTAATTGCCGAGTAGGATTTGACCCGATATCTATGGAATTAAAAGAGATAAGTTTTAATTCATGAGATAAAGGGGAGGATAGTTTTAAATTTTTAATGTCTTGATGTAATCTCTATATATACGTGATTGAGTTTAGAATCATGTATGAGTTTTAATGAATTTTAAGGTTTTGAGAAGTTTCCTTTGATATAATAAAATTGAGATTAACGTGAGAAGTGTGTATTGGATTTTGTTCTGATATCTTCAAAGAGTACCATATTTAAAGGTTCTATGTCAAAATTGCTTAATTAAATAGTCCATTAGCAATCAAGATTAGTACACCACCTTTTTACTATTAAACAACTAATAAAAGTATTTAAATTATTTTGCCCTTCTGCAAAGAGAGGATAAGATAAGTGCTAAATTCATAGAAGGGTCAAATTATCAGAATTCATAATTTGATACATGATCCATAGTCAAAATTTTTAAAAGACTGTCAACAACAAAGTCAAATATTGACTTGTCATACCTGATTTTCTTCTTGTTCTTTCTTCCAGACAGCAGCATTCCAATTATCAACACCTTTTTCACCCCAATACTCCTCCACTTTCAACGCAAGGTGCTTTCTCACATAATCAGCTTGCTAAGGACAGGAAAAATAAAACTCCCATGACTATGCTTTAATTACACATGTTGGGAACAAATTCAAGAAATAAAAGTCAACTGACATACCTGTTTGACCAATACAACAGTGGGTACCAAAAAAACTGCAATAGATGGAGATGGTTTTTTCAAAAGATAAGCATAGTGACGTAGAAGCATGATTGCAATCAATGTTTTTCCTGATCCAGTCTCCAAGAACACTATAGTGTTCTTCTGGATTGCTTGTGCTAAAGCCTCCATCTGATAACTACACAAAATTCACAAGATATTGCATCAAAAAACACTTAGAAAATGGCAATCTTTCAAAATTACTAACCGGTTAAATGTTTTGACAGATTTTTATAGCATTGTTTTACCGGTTTTTATAGTATGTGCCTTAAGGAAGACCTCTGACACACTATACATACAACACTGACATGTTATATGGTCATATTGATGGTATGATATTTTAGACGATACATCGTACAGGCAATAATATTTTTATACGAGCCAAATGGGTGGGTGTCGTCAGATTATACGTCCACTGACAAAAATATACGACGTATATAATGACTCAGCACTTGTGCATTTATAGTAGCCCCTTTTCAAATAAGGAAATCCTGTAGACTCGCGTCGATATTATTAAATTATTTGTGATGATGATGAAATATGATTATCTCCTCTCCGATTTTTCTAATCGAGATCAAATCTCACAAAAATAAATTCGGAAACGTAAGTTTAATTTCACTGAACCCTTAGGATTTCAACATGCAATCTCCGTTTTGTGATTCTACTTTTTACTCGTTCCAAATGAGTGAATGACATCATAAACCTTAAACGATTAACAAGATCATGGCTACAACACATAAAATTGAAACTCCTCAGATTTATCAAAGTTCACAAGCCTGATCGTTCGATACGCTTCATGACGGTGGTCCGGATAACGTCAATGATAACGTCAATGATCGACGTCATATCAAAAACAAATAAAACTGTAGATTTGAACTCATAAACAACTTGAATGACACAATATCAGAGAAAACAAATTGTTATTAATAGTGTAAAATACCTTCGCGGTTCATAATCAGGTGTTTCATCATTGCTTCGATCATCACTAGTGGCCATCCTCCCCGTCTAATTCTCTGTGTTCGTATGAGAAATTTAGGAGAAGACGAAACGAAAATCAGGGTTTTAGCACTTTGAATGCGTTCAAAGAAGGCGATTTCGTAGTAAAAACACTGCGAATCTTGTAGCACACAAAGCGTTTTGGCGCATTTAATAGGCAAATCTGTACGGAATTGATTTCGATTTTGAAAAGGGGTCTCCCACTCCGACTGACTCTCTTTCCTCGTGCCTTCGTGAGCAAGATAAAAGAACTGTACATGAAGAATTTTGGAGTTTGGACCTGTGTGGTATGATGGTGACGCTACATAGGAGAGAAAAGAAAGGAAAAGGAAGTAAAAGAAATGAGAGGAAAAGAAAAAAAAAAGAGAATTATTTCCTTCCATTTCCTTTTAAATCGGAAGGAAAGAAAAACTAAAAATTTTGGCCTTGTTTTCCTTCCATTTTCCTCCCCTTCTCTCCTTAAATGAAACTCGGGAACACAACATTTGTTATTTTCCTCTCCCTTCCTTCGTTAAATGAAACTCGGGAACACAAACAAGTTTCTCATTTCCTTCCAATTCTCTCCTTTTCTCTCCTTAAGTGAACTCGGGAACAGAGCGTATGAGAAAAAGTGTTTGCTAATTACGCCTTTATTTATTTATTTATTTATTTATTTATTATATATATATAAAAAACCAAAGTTTTACTCTGAGTGCAAATATTGTTCATTTAGTACACATTCTTTTGCTTAGGGTACAAGTCGTTTAGCACCGTTGTCGTCTCCTCTCCTCTCCATCAATCACATCACCACCTGCTTCTCAGCTTCTCTCCTCTCCTCTTTCATACGTGTTGCCTTTCTGTCCGGTCGTTATCCCGACGCCGAACCGTCCGATGACATCTCTCAATCTTGCACCGGTGTTCCAATCTGCCTTTTTATCTCCCTTTCTAGCTTCTTTTTTTACATACAATCACACTACCAGGTTTTCTTCTCCCTGTTCTTGCTCAATTGTTGACTCTACCACTTTCGGTTCAAGTTCTTCTTTCATCACCGCAGTCGCAGTAGGTATTTAATTCTCTGTATCTGATTTTGAATTTCCCTACTTTTGTTGATCTTACTTTAGGGTTTATAGCATCAACATAAGAAACAGGGATGGATAATTGATTCCATTTCTTTGTATCTCTAGAATTTTCTTCAACACCTAGGTAGACGTAAAGTTCTTCAAGAGGACCTCTGATCAAAAGGAAAGAACAAATTCAGGTTTCTCCTCCACTAATTTATGGTTATCGTTTATAGAATATTTGCTTAACCAAATAATTTGACTTGCTGATTTTGTTTATGTGTGCCTTTTATTAAATAAAATTGAAAGCGATTAAATATTTTTTCATGTTTTTGTTGCAAAAAATAAGGAAAAAATTGGATGTTTGGTTGCTTGACTTCTTACAAATTCAACATCATTAGATGTCTATGTGCAACATTTGTTAAGAAGTTTAAGAGAATCATCTTCAAACTTATTAGAATTCACATAGATATTGTACTCTCTCATCGTATGCTAAATATCTGTTAAATTGTCCTATGTTTTCTTAGAGGCAACCTGTCCACTTTGAATCCTACACATGATTTTATTGGATACACAACAATTAATGTAAGAAGATGTTTGTTGTCATCATGCCATCTGCTTCATGATCATGTATACAACTTAAACATAATTGCTTAGCTCCCACCTCCAACCACACACACAAAAACACAAAAAAACCCTATTGCTGCATCTATTATTTACATAGTAACTCAACTTTCTAATGATAAGAAACCCCTAAAAGTTGACATTCCTTTTCGATCAGTTGTGATCATCCTTCAAATTTCCTTTGTTGACACTCAAAAATGGTGAATCCTTTTATAAATTTTTTTAACAAAATGTAGATACATGATAGCTTTTGTAGCTTACGTTTTGCTTTATTAGCTTTAACTTTGGTGATACTATATATGTTTTTTGTAAGTGGGAGGCCATGATAGACTAAACCAAGTGGACAACCAGCTGATCTGTCAATTTTTCCACAACATGACCTGTTTACAAAAGTTACACTTTTTGAGTGTTTTACAAAACGATACAATATGCCACCTCTATCGAGTGTTTTACAAAACTATACGATATGTAACTTCTTAATTGGATGAGCCAATCGAAGGTGTAGCTTCCTCCGTCGTAGATGCATAGCAGATCCTTCCATGGTTTGTCAATGTACTTGGTTACATAAAAATCAAGACATCAACAAATTCAATCCATATGGCTATGCTTACACAGCCACTCTCCCTCTTTTGTAAATGACTTTTGGTCTTCTAAGCAACTTGGTTTTTTATTTTAAATAATTCACGCAACTTGGAATGATAGGTTCATATTTTATAAGAGCTTCAAATTCGTTATTTAACCTGAAATGAAAAAAAAAAAACAAATCAATAAAACTACTTGAACTTCAATGGCTTCATTGTATTGGCCTTCTTATACCCAGGTAGGATTTTTTTCCTTTCGACTTTTTGGCATTACGCATGTTTTTTTCCTGCTTTGGTTTTGTTTTATGGCAGTCTCTTCGTTTGTTTCTTTGTTCTCATCTAGAATTCTCTTCCTCTGTTCAGGTTGTGCCTTATACATTGTAGGCATATTGTATTTTCAAGTTTGATTTAGAATTTGGGTTGTCAGATATAGGGGGAAGGGTGTTGAGGGATTTGGTTGTTAAATTCTTTGCTTATCCTTACTCAGAATTTTCTTGCTCAGGCTTTATTTTGGTGTTAAGTGTGCTCGGTCTCATGTTTCTAGGTCAGATAGGGCATAGTTAACCAATTAGGGCTAGTTTCAAACCTTAAATTCTTTGTTAGACTATCCACATCGGACATTAGGGCTGTTCAAAAAGCTCGAAGCTCGGATTCGGCTCGTAGCTCGTTCGGAAAAAGCTCGGTTAAAGCTCGGCTAGGATAAAGCTCGTTTGTAACCGAGCCGAACCGAGCCAGCTCGTTTTATAACCGAGCCGAGTCCGAGCCAAGGCTGGCTCGGCTCGTAGCTCGCTCGTTGCTCGGCTCGTGACTCGGCTCGTTTGTACAACATGCTATACAAAAATATAAAATATAGGTTTACTTTCAATAATAAATACACTTTGGAATTAATTTATAAATTATATTAGAAAAAATATAAAATAAAATAAAAAGAAAGGAATGGAACTTTCACGTGCACAACTTTCTGCCTTTCTTATTTCAATTGTAAGGAAATTCCCAAATCTAATTCATACAGATTCTCGTTTCCCGACTTTTACCCTCAAACCCTAATTCCCCTTCCTAAATAGGTTGGAGGCTTGAAGCGAGTCAGCGACACACTCTCTGTTCTCATAGCAAACCTCTACGTTGTCGCTTCTCTTCCACTTCTCTTCAGGTCGATTTCCCCTCTTCAGATCCAGGTAAGTTTGTCACACTCTCTGTTCTTCATCCTTCAAGCATTTGGAGCATATTTAACCAACGATTTTCGGTTTATGGTTTTAATAACTTTCGTTCTTGTGCATGTAGACCATCAATTTACATCTATGTTGTGTTTATCTTTTTTTATAGCTTCTGTTCTTCACACTCTTGTTGTGTTATGTTAATACATGTGTGTTAAGGTGATTTTGTATTTTCTTATATTTCAGATTTTGATTTTTTTTTCATAAATGTTGTAGGAAGTAGGATGTCTTCTTTCAAAGAATCAATTGGTGGAATAGGAAGCCCATGTACATAACATATTGATTTAAGTGATGGTGAGACTGTTGAGCTAATTAATAAAGAGAAAGATACAATTGATGCTATGCCTGTAGATGAGGAAAATCTAGATCGTCCAAAAAGAAAGAATGCATCAGAAGTTTGGGACTATTTTGTAGGTATTGAAGTAGAGGAGAATGGACAAAAGATGACTAAACAACAATGTGTTCATTGTAAAACCAAATTTACGCATACTGTTGGAGGCCCAACATCAAGTCTTAAGCGACACATTTCCAAATGTCATTTTATCAAAAAGTTAAAAGCAAAGCAAAGGGGTTTTGTTTTTGAATCAAGTGGTGGTTGTGATGGATCTAGTTTGAACACAAGCGGGGGTTATGAACAAACAAAATGTCGAGAAATAATCGCAAAGATGATTATAGCTCGTGAGTTACCTTTCTCGTTTGTAGAGTATAACTGGTTTAACCTTTTAATGAAGTACAACAATCCCATTTATCAGAAGGTTAGTAGGTCTACCATTACTAGAGATTGCAAAAAAGTGGTTGATGTAGAAAGAGAAAAGTTGAAAAAAACCTTTAAAAATGTTGACATGATCTCACTTACAAGTGATTGTTGGACTTCAAATCAAACAGTTGGATACATGTGTTTGACAGCTCACTATATTGATTCTGATTGGAAAATGAGGAAAAGTATAATTAGTTTTAATGAACTTGCACCACCTCATAGTGGTAAGGTTATAGCTGATGGTATCTTAGAGTGTCTCATTAAGTGGGGCATTCAAGATAAAATTGGTACAATTACTCTTGATAATGCATCAAATAATGACATTGCAGCAGCTATTCTGAAGAATAATTTTCAAGGGAAAGGAAAGTTACATTTTGATGGTATGTTTTTTCATGTTAGATGTTGTGCTCACATATTGAATCTGGTTGTACAAGATGGATTAGGAACCATTGACTCATGTATATTGAAAATTAGAGAAGGGGTAAAGTATTTAAAAAAATCTCCCGGTCGTCTATTGAAATTTGGTGAAATTGCAACATCTCTTGGTATCAACACTCGGAGATCTTTATGTACAGATGTAAAAACGAGGTGGAACTCAACACACCGCATGCTTGATTCTGCTCTTTACTACAAACATGCCTTTCAAGGTTATGCTTTGACAAATTCAGGCTTTGAATGGTCCCCCACAGATGACGAATGGAAGCATGCCGATAAAGTGTGCAAATTACTCAAAGTGTTTTTACTTGCTACTAATTTGTTTTCAGGTACATTATATCCGACAACAAATTTGTTTCTTACTGAAATTTTTAAAGTGAAAAGAGAGATTAGTAATGCTCATGCATCAGAAGATACTTTTTTAAAAGAAATTAGTGTGCCGATGTTTGCAAAGTTCGAGAAGTATTGGGGAGAAATTGGGGTGCTTATGTCATTTGCTTCTATTTTAGATCCGCGTTTCAAGTTTCTGTCAATTAATTGGGTATTTGAGAGGTTATATCCATTCGATGAGGTTGATGCCCGAGTTCTAGATGTGACTCGTGACTTGAAGTCCCTTTTTAAAAAATACTCCAAGGCATATATGATTGCCAAGGCTGCCACAAGCAGCTCCACAAGATCATCTTGCCATCAAGTTCAACATGAAGATGATTTTTTTTGCTTTTCTTAAGTCTAGACCAGTTGAGAATCCACAAAAAACTGAGCTTGAAATATATTTGGATGAGCCAACTTATGCAAGTTTGGAGAACACAGATTTTGATGTTTTGCAATGGTGGTATCAAAGTTCTGCAAAGTTCCCCATATTAAGCAAATTGGCTCGTGATATCTTTTGCATTCCCATTACAACAGTTGCTTCAGAATCGGCCTTTAGTACATGGGGACGTATTTTGAATGACTATCGAAGCGCTTTATCTAAAGATATGGTGGAACTACTTGTTTGTGGAAGCGACTGGATAAAGGGAGCCTCAAAAACACCCATACAAACATTAGAAGTAATCTTATAGTTATATTATTTTTTTATTTCACTTTTATATGATTTTTGTACTAATGTACTAATGTTTGAATTTTCTTATTTGTAGCAATGTGCAAAAGATGAAGAAAATTTGGAAATTCCGATCCCGCAAAAGCCTACTTGCTAACTGATGTGGAAGAAGAGTCGATGGTGTTGATTATTATTTTAGTTCTTATGGGATATTTTGTGTTGTTATTTTTAGAACTTTGTGTTATTTGATCTTGAGAACTTTATGGGATATTTTGTGTTGTTATTTTTAGAACTTTGTGCTTTCGTATTTGATTTTGAGAACTTTTGTGTTATATTGTTATTTCGGGTTCAATTGGATGTTTTGTAGTGTCATTTTTCAGGGCTCTCATTTTCCAAATGGCAACTTGTGTTTGCTGTCAATCTTCCACTTTCCAGTCAATTTTAGCCTTCAGGTATGTTTTTCTCTTATTCTTGTTATTAAAATTGGGCTACATCCTACAACAGTACAGTCTACATGTGTGTTTTTGAAGTATGTATTGCTCATTTATTTTATTTTTATTCAGCACATGAAAGCTTGGTTCCTCATCATATAGTGCTGAAGTGCTAAACATGAGGTGTTGTGGACTCGTGGTGAGTGCAATTAAAATTTTAAATTTTTTATGTAAAACCGAGCCAAAACCGAGCCGAGCCGAGCCGAGCCAGCTCGGTTAAAAACGAGCCGAGTCCGAGCCAAGAATTCAGGCTCGGTTTGCAATCCGAGCCGAGCCAGGCTCGTTTTAAAACCGAGCCGAGTCCGAGCTGACCCCTGGCTCGGCTCGGTTCGGCTCGTGAACACCCCTAACAGCGGTCACCTCACTGAAAATCCTTCCCCACCGAAATTTCACGCCACGTCATCACCCCACTAAAAACCTTAAACCCCACAACGGTCACCCCACCGAAAATCCTTCCCCACTATCCCATTGAACCAATCAGAAAGCAGAAAATAAAGAAAGAGAGCGGGGAGCGGGAGCCGCTTGGTGTGGGAAATGGAGGCCGCCGGTGAGGGGGGCCGGTGTAGCCGCTGAACCCCGCCGAAGGGCTGCCTCCTGCTGGATGCGCGGGACGCCCACTGTGCACGGTCTTATGTAATTCTTATATGGCCTTTTGAGCAACATCATACTAATAAATATTAAATCCAAATATAACGAAGGCCAATTTTCTTCCAAACTCATCCTCAACCACGTTCCTAAGAGGCCCATTAAACTTCCTTGCTATCTGCCATGGTTATTGTTCAACAACCAGATCATTTGAAACAGCAAATGAGGTTTTAGTTATCCAAAAACCTAAATACCAGTACACATTGTTTGCCTAACAATCCTTAATATTTAGTACAAAAACATATATTAAAGGATATCCAAGCAGGAGGTAACTATATTTTATAGTATTTTAAGACTTAAAAATACGTATTCACACATTTAACTAAATCTGATCTTTTAATAGAAACAGTTGCCTTTCGTGTTTCATCATATTAAAGGAAAGCCCTAGAAATGAGAAGTTCCAGGTAGAAGAAGGCAGGAGAAAGGGTAAAAAGTTGAAGGAGATGTACCAGATGCAAATAGGAATTTCTGGTACTTTCAACTTCAAGTTTTCGCCCGATGACAACCGAATAATCCCACTAAATGCGAGTAAGGTTTCATTTGATTCTTCTTTAGTTTTCTTGATCAGATCGTTATCTTTATCTTATCATACTAAATTTGTTTCAAGAATCATTCTGATTGAAACTATCTTTCTTGAGGAATCCTCTTTGCAACTATAAAGGATTAGTTCAATCTTATTTTGCTTTGTCTCTACGCACATACCTGATTAAAAATTTTTTGCATCAGTTATCAATATTTTCAATTGTTGCGCGCATTTATAAGTTTCCGTATCTACTTGATTCACCGGTTGGTTTATGGCTACCAAACGATTCACTTCTTCTCCCCTCGATCTCCTTTCATGTTGCAAAAAATTATGAATTCTAATAAATTAATTTGAAAACTTAACTTTTCCTGCATTTGATGAAATATATTTCCCGGATTTTAGTTAACGTCGGTTGAATTTTACTTTTAGAGGAGTGAACACAACCACATGTACAGCAGGATTAATAAAATTTAATTGCAGCGATTAGTTCAGGCTGCTTTTATCTTTACAACTCACTTTTAGAGAAGAAAGGCACCAAACGATTAATGCTTAAATTCGTAATCATGGCGTGTTGATTTTAGCTTGCAAATCAGTTTATGAAATGTTTGCTGTTGATCATATATAAGAAATTAGAACTTCAATTCTTGATCGTTAGGATTTTGTTCAGCAGCCTAAAATTCTCGTTATGTTATAAAGAAGTTGTGGGAAATAATAAACATTGTACGGATTTTAATGCGTTTTTAGGGTTTCCGATGTGCGCTTTTTCATGGAGATTATGATATTTGTTCAATTTGAAGGATTTTTTTCTATGTTCAATTTATACAAACTCTACAGCTGTAACACATGCATATTTTTTTATATATAAAATATATTGTTTAATATTATAATTTTAAATATCTAGTTATCATATACACATATATGACACTTACATACTAGTAAGTAACGAGTAAAATGATTATTAAAAAGTTTTGACACATTTATTCGGTCAGTTAATGTTATAGGAGACCGCTCAAAATTAATAAAATATATTATAATTAAACTTTCTCCGTTTTTAACGAAATTTAGGTCAAAACGTAGAGAAAAATGAGCTGATCCCAGCAGTATTTTTAGAATTTTATAAAACATCATATTTTAAAAGTTATAAGAGAAAAACGAAATTTGAGCTAAATTAATTATAATAATAAAATAATAAAATATTAATCTTTACATTCAAATTGAATTTGAATGTTGACGTGCCACCTTCTAATATTTCAAATGAAATTACGAATCACTAACAAACACGTATCTACAAAATTCCTTAATCAGTAAGTTACAAATTACCTATAAATACTTATTCAATGCTTAGAATCCTTTCACAAAATATATATACATACATAAATACACACAATTAAGAAGAAGGTTAGACGCTTTGGATGCTAGGAGGTGCTGATCAGTATAAAAGGGCAAAGATTAAGAAGTCGGTTCGTTTAGGTATATTATCTAATCTCTTAGTTAAACTTATAAATTTAAGATTTTAATATAAAATTAACTTATAGGGTTAGGGTTAAGCTCCAACCCAAAGTATATGAAAAATTTTAGTTTACTTAAAATAATAATAAATATCGTAGTAATAATAATAATGATAATTATAATCTTAATAATAATAATAATCGTCGTAACAATAATAATATTAATAATAATAATAATAAAAAGTAAATAAATAAATCTTTCTTGCAGAATAATTTTAAGAATAATTTAAGCAGAAACGCTGCCCAAATTTATATCAACAAGTTTAAGCTGTCACTCTGCCAACCAAAAATTCAGGTGAATACATCTAACTTGTTTTTAAATTTATAAATGAATTTTTATGAGCATGTATGTTTAAACTTTGACGCATAAAGGGATACTATTAGACCAGCATTTAGGCCATTAGTATACGTATGATTTGCAAATTGTATCCGCTATGGGTGAAATTCCCATACGTGGCTGGTAACGTGGGCTGGAAGGTTATACGTGTGACCTTTAGGGTTTTCGCTATTTAAATAAAAATGTAATAGTGTTATAATTATAATAAAAGAAAGCTCATGTGGATTTGTTAACTAAATTCACATTCAAAAACAAACAGACGCACAAATACATTGGGATTTAATGTAAAATATGAATTCATCTTATATAATGAATTATATGCAAGATCTAAAAAAAATAAATTTCATTTAACTTAAAGGATATAATTTATTCACAATAAAATTTATTAAAATAATTAAAAACTATAGTTTAGTTATTTCATAAACATGTCATAAAACTTATTATATTAATATACAAATAAGTTATAATAAATAATTATTGAAAATGTATAGTAACATAACTAACACTTTATATGGTTATAAAACTTATAAAGTTTTATTATTTTTCTACAACTTAAAGTTAATTGTAACATTATAAATTAAAAGTTATATTTATTTAAAAGTTTATAATCTTATAAAGTTTATTTATATATAAAAATTTACAATATAAAGAAATTTGAGGGTGAAGTTGTGAATTACAAAAACTAGGATTATAATTAAAGATAGTCAAAAGGCATCAAGTTACAAAACTACAAGGACTTAAAAGGGCAATTTTTGATTTCTTCTTTCTTGCTTCTTGTTCACAGCCACGTTTCTACCATGGTTGACTATTTCTTGGAATTTTAATCAATCTAAAACGTAAAAATTGATGCAAATCATAAGTGCAATGCGTTTCATACACATTAATAATAGAAAACGAATGAGTAATTGGAACATTAAACTCGGTTAATGTTTTACATACTAAACCGAATGCACACTCGAAAATCACCATTCGAATTCGATCTAAACAACAAACAAAATCAAATTCATTAAACCAGAAGCTAGGCGAAGGGTATCTGAAGCTAACATCATCAAGGGATTGTTCTGAAACACTCCCAAACTTCCCATCGAGTTCAAGCATTGCCGAGAACAAGATCTTGCTCAAACCCATTCAATCCGAAACCAAATAGGTAGGTAATAGCTTCATTTCATTCGGTTTTACATGGGGATCGTTAGCCCCATAATTTTAACAACTTAGAATCAACGAAACAATCGAATTGGATCGAGATTGATTTCTAGGGCTCCTAGGTTGAGAACGATGACTTGGATGTGTGTATAAGTCTGAGAAAAACAATTCTCAACACAAACAAGCCTCATAGCTTACTGGTAAAACTCACGGATATGGTGGAAAGGGTCGGGGGTTCAAACCCGGTTCAAGTCGGTTTTGGATTTTCCTTTTTTTATTCTTTTATTTTTATTTTCTTAATCAAATGAACTCCGAAAATTCTAAAAAAAATTACAGATATTCTAAAATATTATTTTTAACATTCTGTAAAAAATTGAGAATTTTTCATGTTTAATTTATATTATTTTGTTATTTATATATTATTTAAATAATTTAAATATATATATAGTACTAAAACATCTCTATAAATTCTAGAAAAATTCCAGAAACTCTAACATATTGTGTTTAACATTCTGTAACAATTTGAGGATTTTTTCAGAATTAAATTATATTATTTTGCTATTTAAATATTATTTAAATAGTTTTAAATATATAAAATACACTTAAACATTTCTAAAAATTCTGAAAAAAATTCCAGAAATTATTTTCCAACAATATTAACATTCTGAAAAGTTTTAAATATTTTTTTGGAATATTATTTCACAAATTTGATATTTTATTGTTTAAATAAACTTTAAAAATATAAATATTAATTACAAAAAAAGTAATTTAAAAAGTCAGAAAATTATTTTTAATATTCTGAGATTAATTTTATAATATTATAACTACAAGTTTTAAAAATTTTATTAGTAAAAATACATGTATTTATAAAATGTTAATTCTTTAAATCATTTTAAACATATAACTATTTATAACTCATTTTTGTTTTCAAGATATAAATTATTATTTTATCATAAACCATTATAACAAGATTATTCTATTTATTGTTGTATTTTAAACACTCTTAATTATTATATCACATAAGTTATAAAATATTTTCAAACTATTATTCTAAGCTTAAATCAAAAGGGGACTTGTTGGTCAAGCATAAGCACATACTTAGAAAAATCTAAGTTACATTCTTGATATAAACTTAGGTTGAGTTGATGGTTCGTTTCTACCCAAACACAAGCGAGAACTAGTTGGATAATTCTAAAGCAAAAGCATGTGAGTTTTCTTATACTCCCTGTTTACATTTTTGTAATTTTGGGATGTTGCACATGTCATATCAAACAATGTTATTCTAGAGTCAAAAACAAATACTATGATGCAATTCTATGGTTTAAGTTAGAATTAGATTTGAATGTTATGTGTTACCTATTTGTTTGTATATCTATGTGTTATTATTATTGGATTATCATATACAATACATTAGTACTAGTAGCCTTTAATTAACATGACCTATGTCATTGTTTAATATTAAAGGTGAAATTGCCAAAAACTATTAGTATTACTAGTAGCCTTTCTTTAATGACTTTGTGTCATTATAAAGGTGAAATTGCCAAAATCTTATCATCAAACATTGCGGAATACATATATATTTAGATCAATTCTTATTAGACTACTTTTGCATCTTATTTCTATTATACATATATTAAACTGTATGAGAATCTCACCAGCTATGCAAATAGTTGATCAAAACTCTATTTTACATGTGTAACAGGTTAGCTGCTTGGATGAAGACACTTAAGCTATTTTGGACCTAGTTAATAAAATAAACAATGTTATTTACTTTGGTTTTGGATTGTAATGTTGGATTATGTTTTATTTGTTTTGAACAATGTGAATGTTTGAATGGATTTTATGTTTTGAATGAAATTGGATTATTAAATATTGAAACTTACAAAGTAGCACCATGAGTTATGAACAATCTCAAATCACGCCCCAATGTATTCCGTCGTTGGTTGGGGTGTGACAATACGTAAGACGCACTCCGCAGGCAACCTAACCAGTGACGGGCTGTGGGCTGGAGGGAACAATTGTAAGACGCAGTACGCTGTTGTTCCTAACCAGTGACAATACAAGCCAGGGTATGCAGTGGTTGTATCGATCAGTGAAATAACCTGCTAAATGTGTAGTATGGCCAATAATAATTATGGTTAAAGGACCGAACATGCTATGCTTACATATCGAGTTAGTTATTTGTATTCACCAACATTATGTTGACGTTTTATTTTCAAAAATTTTTCAGGTAATAATGAAATATAAACAAGAAACAAGATTAGAGATTCTGGGTCTATGATGCCTTGAATAGAATCTTGTTGTGAGACCATGGAGCTATTGAAGCTATGCCTCCAAGTCATGTATAAACCGGATAATATAAAATGAATTGAAATCGTGTGTTTGTGAAAATCCGGTTTACAATAATATGAAATGATGGTGTTCATACCTATGCGTATGAAATTTTAAAAAATCCTGAAAAGTTATTTTAAAAATTATTTACAAACGAAGAAATGTGGTTTTTCATACCCACGCGTATGAACTATTTAGAAATCATGAAACATATGGTTTTCACATCTATGCATGTGAATTATTTACAAAATTATGAATTAATGAAACAACGCTTCCGCTGATTAAAAAAAATAATAAACTCTGACCGAGACATATCCATGAAACCAATTCGGGTCGCAGCGCCCCGTGTCACACCCCGAGCCGGCGGGGTTGGATCGGAGTCCCCGTCGGGCGGAAGGTTCCCGGGGCGCGATATCGCGGGTGATAATCATGATGATCAGATTGTTTACATAGCATCAATGTTTAAGAATAACTAAAGCACAATCAAATGATAATTGGGGTTACAAAGTTAAATTACATTATCAAAGTTCTGCAATTTAACTAAGTAAACCTATCAAAAGAATAACATGTTTATATCTTGTAACTGTACAAGATATCAAAAGTGTATCGCATCCATAGCAAAATATGTGCTTTCCCCAAAAGTCTACTAAGTTGGCTAACTGGCATCCTAGTATGCAATCCAAAAGATTAAGCCTACTCCTGTGCATTACCTGAGAAAACATGCAAGAAAACAAAGTCAACACAACGGTTGGTGAGTTCATGGAGTTTATAAGTTTAAAAGAAAATAGCTTTAGCAAACCTCCTTCGGTAAAACCTTAACCTCATTAACAACACCTGTATCATCCAACTCGGTATGCTTATGTATAGGGCATACCCCTGAGTCGAGCCTACAACCCGCCCAGACGCCGTCCCACCACATACTAAGTCACATAGGACATTGTTATTAATGATAATTAAGCATTTTACCTATCATTCGATTCATTCCTCATCACAGCTTTAGTTTATTGTCTCAAAGTTTACAAGTCTATAGCATTCGTATGTAATAGCTTCAATATTCGTTTAAAAGCATCATGTTTAAAGTTTATGATATTGACCCCAAAAGCATTCATGTTTCCCCTAGGTAACAACCTTAATTTCATTAACACCACCTGTATCATCCAACTCGGTATGCTTATGTATAGGGCATACCCCTGAGTCGAGCCTACAACCCGCCCAGACGCCGTCCCACCACATACTAAGTCACATAGGACATTGCTGTTAATGATAATTAAGCGTCTTACCTACCTTCCATATCGTTTATAGCTTTAGCATTATGTTTAAGTTTATAGCATGAGTGAACATTGAGAAATCACTGTATGGCAAGCACTGAGAGGCCATAAGTCTACCCCTCAAGTCCCGACTATAAAGGTCACCCTATGGCAAGCACTGAGAGACCATAATAGGTGCCTTCTAGTCCTGACTGTGAAGAACACATGAAGGCAAGCACTGAGAGACCAACTATTGTTCTTCAAGTCCCGACTAGGAAGAACACATGAAGGCAAGCACTGAGAGACCAACTATTGTTCTTCCATAGTCAATAGTTTATAGCATCCAATGTTTAACAACCGGAGAGGCAAGCACTGAGAGGCCAAACCGTTGTTTTAGCTTATCAAGTTCATAGCTTTTAAGTTTAGCAACCGGAGAGGCAAGCACTGAGAGGCCAAACCGTTGCTTTTGCATAACAAGTTTATAGCTTTTAAGTTTAGCAACCGGAGAGGCAAGCACTGAGAGGCCAAACCGTTGCTTTTGCATAACAAGTTTATAGCTTTTAAGTTTAGCAACCGGAGAGGCAAGCACTGAGAGGCCAAACCGTTGCTCTTGCATAACAAGTTTATAGCTTACAAAAGGTTTAAAGCATCCGTAGTTTTAAGCATATAGTTTATAGCATAAATGTTAAGCATCTAGTTTAAGTATATAGTTTATAGCATAAGCTTCAAGCGTATGGTTTAAGAATATAGTTTACAGCGTAAGCATCAAGAGTAGCGTTTAAGAATATAGCTTAGAGCATAAGTAGTAAGAGTATAGTTTAAGAATATAGTTTATAGTATAAGCTTCAAGAATATAGTTTAAGAATATAGTTTAGGAATATAGTTTAAGAATATAGTTTAAGAATAAATTAAACTTCTAGTTTGCAACATAAGCATCAATCACCAAGTTTAAGCATATTGTTGTAGCATAAGTATCAAGTCTCCTAAGCATCCCACATATGTTTTCAAGCCTCAATTTTGAAGTATAAGTTTCAAGGCTATTGCTTTTCAAGTATTCTAAGTTCTAGCATAAGTTCCAACATAAGTATCATGTTTATGTTTAAAGCATAAATAACATTTCAAGAGTTTTAGGAAAATGTTTAACATGCTTCTCAGTCCCGAAGTAAAACAAATAAATTTGAAAAGGGACAAATGAACTCACCTTAGGTCCGAAGTGCTTGACTAAGTATATTAAGAATGCAACGCTCTCTTTGTTTGCTTTTGTTATGACGTTCAAGTTCCTGCGTAGATTTCATAGTGTTTGTAACTTATAAGTACGAGTTTATCATGCTTTGTTGTGCGTGTAAGTGTTAGTCCTAAAGTTGACTAACACTTACGAATCTGGTTTGTTATCCGGCCCGAGGGTTTATATGTTAAACACTATTGTGCTAAATTCCTTTGATTGTTAGAAATTCTTGGATTTAACGTTTAATTCGAACATCAAAGCTTTCTCTATAGTATGATCAAAACTTTATATCATTTGTATTTTAACCCCGCTTTAGTTGAAGTGATACTTCATGCATTTGTTATTACCGTATCCAAAGACCATTTACGTGTTTGTCATCACTTTTAGAATACCTTGGGCCGGATAACCTATTGGACATACTATTGTGTTATTGGGCTTAAAATTATGCGTATGGACCGTAATCCAAAAGGTTTAGGGCCTATCCAACCTAATGGGCCAATTCGAAATTCTTTGGGCCGGTTAAGGTACGTTGGGCTTGTTGGGCCGGTTTTAACAAGTGGGCCGCCACAATGGGCCGAATATGACAAGGCCTTGGGCCACTCGGTTGGCCACATCAATTGTAATGGGTTAAAACCACATGTTGGGCCAGAAGTAATGGGCTGTTGGGTTTTCTTTGGGCCTAGTAATCATGCAGAATGTGGGTATGGCCGAACAACCAACTTGCCAGGCAGCGAACCCTAGGGATCGACTATCACATGGGTTCGTAGCCTCCCTGAGGTTCGTGTCTGGTTCGGTGGCAGGTGAGTGATACAGATGCAACAGGTTCGTCTGTCAGAATAATCAACTAGAGTTCGTCTCAACCCAACAGGGTTCGGCCATGTAGAAGGGATGGGTTCGTCAAACATGCTGAAAGCAGAAGGGTTCGGGGGCTGCACTAGGGTTCGGTCATCTCACTGGTTCGGCATGGCTCAACAGGGTTCGTGAACTAGGAGCTGGTTCGCTGGTTCGAATAGTATGAGTCGGGGGTTCGTTGACCACAGATGGTTCGGCTGAGATGCTGGGTTCGTGTAATAGATTGAAGGCTCGCTTATGTCAAGGGTTCGGCCACCCTAGCAGGGTTCGACCATCCTCACGAACATGGAAGCTGTGTCATCATCTTCCAAACCAATCCAAGTGGTCCACAGCGATTTCCAAGGTCATGGTTACACTACAGGTAGATTAAAGAGGCGAGATGTTCAAAAATGAAAACTCTAAACCGGTTTCTTGTGAGGGGTTCAAATATTCAAGCATAAAACCCTATTTTCGTGGATCTTCATAGCCTCATACCTTGATTTCTAGTGCTTATCAGTCCCGATCTGTTGTACTTTCATGTAGAGCTCGTCAATGGCTTCGTGTGGGTTCAAGAATCACACAAATTGGTGGAGTTTTGAGCAAGATAGAGAGCTTCAAAGTATCAAAAATGGTGGATTGTGTTGGGGAGGAGAAAGGTGAACGGTTTTGGTGGTTAGAGAGAGAAAGAGTTTGTAAATAATGAGTTAAATGACTCAACTTAAGGTTTATATACCCCATGGGTGTTCGGGTTCGTTTCGGTTGCTCGGTTCGTAATCTCGTCGCGTATCCGGCATTTTACGCGTGTTTTTCGTAATTAAAATAAAAAGAATTATTTTAGGATGATCAAA
Organism: Mikania micrantha; assembly: GCA_009363875.1. NCBI lineage: Eukaryota > Viridiplantae > Streptophyta > Magnoliopsida > Asterales > Asteraceae > Mikania > Mikania micrantha. Next base: position 2,298,112 of record CM018691.1, on the reverse strand, counting down.
TTATAAATATTATTAGGAATTATATTAAATATCGTTGCGTATAAATAAATATCGAATTTTAATAGTTTACGCGTTTTGTTTAATTTTTCGCGTTTAGTTAATTTGTTCGCGATTTAAATTAAGATAGTTAAAGTTAAATTATTTTATGATGAGTTTCAAAATTGTAAAATAAGAAACATTATATTTCTTTAAATTTAGGATCGTTCGTGTCGTTATTCGTTTCGTCAGATCGCGTCGCCATCGCGCGTATTCGTTCGAATCGTCACTCGAACGAACACGTCGATGGTTTGGCTTTCTGATTCTTGTTTTCTACTGTTAAGTCATTATTTCAGAATGTTAAACTTACATAATCATTCGCACAGATCGTCACCTATACGAATAATTAGTCGGTTTAGCATTCCGGAACAATAACTGTTAAGGTTTTGTCTTGTTTAACCTCACATACGTTTACACAAAATAATATCACATCAATTATACATATGTTTCAACACTGTGTTGTCTGACATGTTTCTGACTGTTAAACCCTAAGGTTTCAGTCAAATTCAGACAATCGTATAATAGTTTCTTGTTAATCAAATGCATCAATAGTCTAAACATAGTTTCTCGAATTGTGTACCTGAGGTACTGTACAAGTTACTGTACAGTTTACTGTTCCGGTAACGTTTCCGGCACAGATGTTACAGTCTCCCCTTGTTAAAGAAATTTCGTCCCGAAATTTAAAAGTTATTATCGGATACTACTCTTCCTATAACAATGGGAAAACTCTGGTCAGTATGATATCCTTACACTCCCATCTTAAACTCTAAGTCGCGTTTGGAGTTTCCTACATGTAGCCTCAAAATTTTGCTAATCTTATTGCTCATAGTTGTCTTATTGTTATCGATTGCTTAATCCTTGTGTGGCTCTAACACCTCATTGTTCAAACTAACCGATGCTATGAGCATCAGCTGTTACACAACTTTAGTGTTAGGTATGGCTTCATATGCATGTTATGTGTATTAAACAAGGGTTCTTTCTTTGCTTCAATAGAGTTAAAAGAATTCCTAAGTTCCATGAATTTACTTATATGATTATACTAATAGGAACAAGTTAAGTTTCTTGTTCATACTAGTATCAAAATGAAACGAGCACTTATGGTTCAAAGCATATCTCATACCAGTACTCATCTTTGGCATATCTTTGTCTTGTATCCGTAACTGAGTTCCCTGTCTGCTTATGTAGCTTAACTATGATTCCAGCATAATTCCACATTCATCCTTTCTTAACATCCTAGAATTTAAATTCTCTATGTTAAGAAATTCGATTTCTATGAAGTCTAGATGGTGAGTAAAAGCTTATATTCTAGCTTTGGCATTTCGAACCCTTATGGCTTTTAATGTTCTTATTAGATAAGGTTCTCTTCTTAATTACAGTAGATAGCTACAATTACGAATTACTCTATCTTTATCTAATCATTTAACGCTTATTTGTTCTAAGGCTTCCTTGGGTTACTATTCCGATTACCTTGTTAACACCGAGTTGCTTACGGTTATCTTTGGTTTATTGGTTCTAAGATCACAACAGAATATGCATCTCAAATTAGCATACAAATAAACGTTTTTAAGTAACATGATGGAATTTGCATACCTGTGGGATCATACCCTCCCAAACTTGCATCAAAGGTTGGTAAGGCATCCACTTCCTCAGAATGTGTAGGATTTGCTGAAAATACCCTGACAGGGCAATCTCGTGCAATGTGTTCGGACAGTCCGCACACATAGCAATCCTTGCTGTGTCGAGGAAGGGGATATGTAGTGTTTCCAGGGTTCTGGTTATGAGTCGGGGGATTATTACAATCACGACTCCAATGTCCTTTCTTTCCGCAATTCAGACAATATCTGCACGGTTTGTTCTTAGTGTGATGAAGGTTGCACGTGGCACATTGAGGAAACTTGCTATCCTTCGGTGTGCATATTAAGTCCATCGGAGATCGACATTGAGAACCCCAATGGCCCATCTTACCACAACGAGTGCACTGCCTGCATGAGGTTGCAGCACTGTGGTGATAGTGGCAGTTAGTGCAAAGAGGAGCTTTTCCAGCATAATGCTTATGACCTTCTGATTCAGGAGCAACGGCCATTTGGCGAAGAGGAATGGCCTCAGTGTAGATTACAGGGCCTCTTGATTTCTTAGTACGACACCGTTTTCGCTTCTTGCTTGTCTCTCCTTGTACTACTCTTTTGGTTCCCGTGACTGCCTTCGGGTAACATCGAGTGTTCTCGTCACCGTTTATGACTTGAGTGATGATTTCAGGGAGAACCGTCCTCAACTGTTCAGTAATCAGAGTTGCGAGTACATCCACTGCTGGGTCCATCTCTTGTGATGGAGGAGGTGGTGATGGTTGTCTTCCTAGCGACATGCTGCTTCTACTCGAAAGAACATCGGTTAGCATAAAGACTAAATGTAAGAGGCACAATGCAAGCTTAAATCCTAAGTTCTCTATATGAGGGTCCCTAAGTTATAGTCTAGGTCAAACCGTTTTAAGTAAATGACCTATTATTCTCTATAACCTTGAGCTCTGATACCAATCTGTCACACCCCGAGCCGGCGGGGTTGGATCGGAGTCCCCGTCGGGCGGAAGGTTCCCGGGGCGCGATATCGCGGGTGATAATCATGATGATCAGATTGTTTACATAGCATCAATGTTTAAGAATAACTAAAGCACAATCAAATGATAATTGGGGTTACAAAGTTAAATTACATTATCAAAGTTCTGCAATTTAACTAAGTAAACCTATCAAAAGAATAACATGTTTATATCTTGTAACTGTACAAGATATCAAAAGTGTATCGCATCCATAGCAAAATATGTGCTTTCCCCAAAAGTCTACTAAGTTGGCTAACTGGCATCCTAGTATGCAATCCAAAAGATTAAGCCTACTCCTGTGCATTACCTGAGAAAACATGCAAGAAAACAAAGTCAACACAACGGTTGGTGAGTTCATGGAGTTTATAAGTTTAAAAGAAAATAGCTTTAGCAAACCTCCTTCGGTAAAACCTTAACCTCATTAACAACACCTGTATCATCCAACTCGGTATGCTTATGTATAGGGCATACCCCTGAGTCGAGCCTACAACCCGCCCAGACGCCGTCCCACCACATACTAAGTCACATAGGACATTGTTATTAATGATAATTAAGCATTTTACCTATCATTCGATTCATTCCTCATCACAGCTTTAGTTTATTGTCTCAAAGTTTACAAGTCTATAGCATTCGTATGTAATAGCTTCAATATTCGTTTAAAAGCATCATGTTTAAAGTTTATGATATTGACCCCAAAAGCATTCATGTTTCCCCTAGGTAACAACCTTAATTTCATTAACACCACCTGTATCATCCAACTCGGTATGCTTATGTATAGGGCATACCCCTGAGTCGAGCCTACAACCCGCCCAGACGCCGTCCCACCACATACTAAGTCACATAGGACATTGCTGTTAATGATAATTAAGCGTCTTACCTACCTTCCATATCGTTTATAGCTTTAGCATTATGTTTAAGTTTATAGCATGAGTGAACATTGAGAAATCACTGTATGGCAAGCACTGAGAGGCCATAAGTCTACCCCTCAAGTCCCGACTATAAAGGTCACCCTATGGCAAGCACTGAGAGACCATAATAGGTGCCTTCTAGTCCTGACTGTGAAGAACACATGAAGGCAAGCACTGAGAGACCAACTATTGTTCTTCAAGTCCCGACTAGGAAGAACACATGAAGGCAAGCACTGAGAGACCAACTATTGTTCTTCCATAGTCAATAGTTTATAGCATCCAATGTTTAACAACCGGAGAGGCAAGCACTGAGAGGCCAAACCGTTGTTTTAGCTTATCAAGTTCATAGCTTTTAAGTTTAGCAACCGGAGAGGCAAGCACTGAGAGGCCAAACCGTTGCTTTTGCATAACAAGTTTATAGCTTTTAAGTTTAGCAACCGGAGAGGCAAGCACTGAGAGGCCAAACCGTTGCTTTTGCATAACAAGTTTATAGCTTTTAAGTTTAGCAACCGGAGAGGCAAGCACTGAGAGGCCAAACCGTTGCTCTTGCATAACAAGTTTATAGCTTACAAAAGGTTTAAAGCATCCGTAGTTTTAAGCATATAGTTTATAGCATAAATGTTAAGCATCTAGTTTAAGTATATAGTTTATAGCATAAGCTTCAAGCGTATGGTTTAAGAATATAGTTTACAGCGTAAGCATCAAGAGTAGCGTTTAAGAATATAGCTTAGAGCATAAGTAGTAAGAGTATAGTTTAAGAATATAGTTTATAGTATAAGCTTCAAGAATATAGTTTAAGAATATAGTTTAGGAATATAGTTTAAGAATATAGTTTAAGAATAAATTAAACTTCTAGTTTGCAACATAAGCATCAATCACCAAGTTTAAGCATATTGTTGTAGCATAAGTATCAAGTCTCCTAAGCATCCCACATATGTTTTCAAGCCTCAATTTTGAAGTATAAGTTTCAAGGCTATTGCTTTTCAAGTATTCTAAGTTCTAGCATAAGTTCCAACATAAGTATCATGTTTATGTTTAAAGCATAAATAACATTTCAAGAGTTTTAGGAAAATGTTTAACATGCTTCTCAGTCCCGAAGTAAAACAAATAAATTTGAAAAGGGACAAATGAACTCACCTTAGGTCCGAAGTGCTTGACTAAGTATATTAAGAATGCAACGCTCTCTTTGTTTGCTTTTGTTATGACGTTCAAGTTCCTGCGTAGATTTCATAGTGTTTGTAACTTATAAGTACGAGTTTATCATGCTTTGTTGTGCGTGTAAGTGTTAGTCCTAAAGTTGACTAACACTTACGAATCTGGTTTGTTATCCGGCCCGAGGGTTTATATGTTAAACACTATTGTGCTAAATTCCTTTGATTGTTAGAAATTCTTGGATTTAACGTTTAATTCGAACATCAAAGCTTTCTCTATAGTATGATCAAAACTTTATATCATTTGTATTTTAACCCCGCTTTAGTTGAAGTGATACTTCATGCATTTGTTATTACCGTATCCAAAGACCATTTACGTGTTTGTCATCACTTTTAGAATACCTTGGGCCGGATAACCTATTGGACATACTATTGTGTTATTGGGCTTAAAATTATGCGTATGGACCGTAATCCAAAAGGTTTAGGGCCTATCCAACCTAATGGGCCAATTCGAAATTCTTTGGGCCGGTTAAGGTACGTTGGGCTTGTTGGGCCGGTTTTAACAAGTGGGCCGCCACAATGGGCCGAATATGACAAGGCCTTGGGCCACTCGGTTGGCCACATCAATTGTAATGGGTTAAAACCACATGTTGGGCCAGAAGTAATGGGCTGTTGGGTTTTCTTTGGGCCTAGTAATCATGCAGAATGTGGGTATGGCCGAACAACCAACTTGCCAGGCAGCGAACCCTAGGGATCGACTATCACATGGGTTCGTAGCCTCCCTGAGGTTCGTGTCTGGTTCGGTGGCAGGTGAGTGATACAGATGCAACAGGTTCGTCTGTCAGAATAATCAACTAGAGTTCGTCTCAACCCAACAGGGTTCGGCCATGTAGAAGGGATGGGTTCGTCAAACATGCTGAAAGCAGAAGGGTTCGGGGGCTGCACTAGGGTTCGGTCATCTCACTGGTTCGGCATGGCTCAACAGGGTTCGTGAACTAGGAGCTGGTTCGCTGGTTCGAATAGTATGAGTCGGGGGTTCGTTGACCACAGATGGTTCGGCTGAGATGCTGGGTTCGTGTAATAGATTGAAGGCTCGCTTATGTCAAGGGTTCGGCCACCCTAGCAGGGTTCGACCATCCTCACGAACATGGAAGCTGTGTCATCATCTTCCAAACCAATCCAAGTGGTCCACAGCGATTTCCAAGGTCATGGTTACACTACAGGTAGATTAAAGAGGCGAGATGTTCAAAAATGAAAACTCTAAACCGGTTTCTTGTGAGGGGTTCAAATATTCAAGCATAAAACCCTATTTTCGTGGATCTTCATAGCCTCATACCTTGATTTCTAGTGCTTATCAGTCCCGATCTGTTGTACTTTCATGTAGAGCTCGTCAATGGCTTCGTGTGGGTTCAAGAATCACACAAATTGGTGGAGTTTTGAGCAAGATAGAGAGCTTCAAAGTATCAAAAATGGTGGATTGTGTTGGGGAGGAGAAAGGTGAACGGTTTTGGTGGTTAGAGAGAGAAAGAGTTTGTAAATAATGAGTTAAATGACTCAACTTAAGGTTTATATACCCCGTGGGTGTTCGGGTTCGTTTCGGTTGCTCGGTTCGTAATCTCGTCGCGTATCCGGCATTTTACGCGTGTTTTTCGTAATTAAAATAAAAAGAATTATTTTAGGATGATCAAATTATAAATATTATTAGGAATTATATTAAATATCGTTGCGTATAAATAAATATCGAATTTTAATAGTTTACGCGTTTTGTTTAATTTTTCGCGTTTAGTTAATTTGTTCGCGATTTAAATTAAGATAGTTAAAGTTAAATTATTTTATGATGAGTTTCAAAATTGTAAAATAAGAAACATTATATTTCTTTAAATTTAGGATCGTTCGTGTCGTTATTCGTTTCGTCAGATCGCGTCGCCATCGCGCGTATTCGTTCGAATCGTCACTCGAACGAACACGTCGATGGTTTGGCTTTCTGATTCTTGTTTTCTACTGTTAAGTCATTATTTCAGAATGTTAAACTTACATAATCATTCGCACAGATCGTCACCTATACGAATAATTAGTCGGTTTAGCATTCCGGAACAATAACTGTTAAGGTTTTGTCTTGTTTAACCTCACATACGTTTACACAAAATAATATCACATCAATTATACATATGTTTCAACACTGTGTTGTCTGACATGTTTCTGACTGTTAAACCCTAAGGTTTCAGTCAAATTCAGACAATCGTATAATAGTTTCTTGTTAATCAAATGCATCAATAGTCTAAACATAGTTTCTCGAATTGTGTACCTGAGGTACTGTACAAGTTACTGTACAGTTTACTGTTCCGGTAACGTTTCCGGCACAGATGTTACAGTCTCCCCTTGTTAGAAATTTCGTCCCGAAATTTAAAAGTTATTATGGATACTACTCTTCCTATAACAATCCAAAACTCTTAAGCTCTATATCCTTACATTCCCTCTTAAACTCTATGCAGGATTCCTAATGTAGCCTCAAAATTTTGCTAATCTTCATAGTTGTTTATTGTTTCGATTGCTTAATCCTTGTGTGGCTCTCAACACCTCATTGTTCAAACTAACCGATGCTATGAGCATCAGCTGTTACACAACTCGGTATGTTATGTATGGCATACCCATGAGTGAGCCTACAACCCGCCCAGACGCCGTCCCACCACATACTAAGTCCATAGGACATTGTTACTTAATGATAATTAAGCATTTTAAGTATCATTGTTCATTCTCATCACAGCTTTAGCACTTATTGTCTCAAAGTTTACAAGTCTATAGCATTCGTATGTAATAGCTTGTATTCGTTTAAAAGCATCATGTTTAAAGTTTATGATATTGACCCAAAAGCATTCATGTTTCCCCTAGGTAACAAACCTTAATTTCATTAACACCACCTGTATCATCCAACTCGGTATGCTTATGTATAGGGCATACCCCTGAGTAGAGCTTACAACCCGCCCAGACGCCGTCCCACCACATACTAAGTCACATAGGACATTGCTGTTAATGATAATTAAGCGTCTTACTACCTTCCATATCGTTTATAGCTTTAGCATTATGTTTAAGTTTATAGCATGAGTGAACATTGAGAAATCACTGTATGGCAAGCACTGAGAGGCCATAAGTCTACCCCTCAAGTCCCGACTATAAAGGTCACCCTATGGCAAGCACTGAGAGACCATAATAGGTGCCTCTCTAGTCCTGTGTGAAGAACACATGAAGGCAAGCACTGAGAGACCAACTATTGTTCTTCAAGTCCCGCGACTAGGAAAACACTGAGAGACCAACTATTGTTCTTCCATAGTCATAGTTTATAGCATCCAATGTTTAACAACCGGAGAGGCAAGCACTGAGAGGCCAAACCGTTGTTTTAGCTTATCAAGTTCATAGCTTTTAAGTTTAGCAACCGGAGAGGCAAGCACTGAGAGGCCAAACGTTGCTTTTGCATAACAAGTTTATAGCTTTTAAGTTTAGCAACCGGAGAGGCAAGCACTGAGAGGCCAAACCGTTGCTTTGCATAACAAGTTTATAGCTTTTAAGTTAGCAACCGGAGAGGCAAGCACTGAGAGGCCAAACCGTTGCTCTTGCCTAACAAGTTTATAGCTTACAAAAGGTTTAAAGCATCCGTAGTTTTAAGCATATAGTTATAGCATAAATGTTAAGCATCTAGTTTAAGTATATAGTTTATAGCATAAGCTTCAAGCGTATGGTTTAAGAATATAGTTTACAGCGTAAGCATCAAGAGTAGCGTTTAAGAATATAGCTTAGAGCATAAGTAGTAAGAGTATAGTTTAAGAATATAGTTTATAGTATAAGCTTCAAGAATATAGTTTAAGAATATAGTTTAGGATATAGTTTAAGAATATAGTTTAAGAATAAATTAAACTTCTAGTTTGCAACATAAGCATCAATCACCAAGTTTAAGCATATTGTTGTAGCATAAGTATCAAGTCTCCTAAGCATCCCACATATGTTTTCAAGCCTCAATTTTGAAGTATAAGTTTCAAGGCTATTGCTTTTCAAGTATTCTAAGTTCTAGCATAAGTTCCAACATAAGTATCATGTTTATGTTTAAAGCATAAATAACATTTCAAGAGTTTTAGGAAAATGTTTAACATGCTTCTCAGTCCCGAAGTAAAACAAATAAATTTGAAAAGGGACAAATGAACTCACCTTAGGTCCGAAGTGCTTGACTAAGTATATTAAGAATGCAACGCTCTCTTTGTTTGCTTTTGTTATGACGTTCAAGTTCCTGCGTAGATTTCATAGTGTTTGTAACTTATAAGTACGAGTTTATCATGCTTTGTTGTGCGTGTAAGTGTTAGTCCTAAAGTTGACTAACACTTACGAATCTGGTTTGTTATCCGGCCCGAGGGTTTATATGTTAAACACTATTGTGCTAAATTCCTTTGATTGTTAGAAATTCTTGGATTTAACGTTTAATTCGAACATCAAAGCTTTCTCTATAGTATGATCAAAACTTTATATCATTTGTATTTTAACCCCGCTTTAGTTGAAGTGATACTTCATGCATTTGTTATTACCGTATCCAAAGACCATTTACGTGTTTGTCATCACTTTTAGAATACCTTGGGCCGGATAACCTATTGGACATACTATTGTGTTATTGGGCTTAAAATTATGCGTATGGACCGTAATCCAAAAGGTTTAGGGCCTATCCAACCTAATGGGCCAATTCGAAATTCTTTGGGCCGGTTAAGGTACGTTGGGCTTGTTGGGCCGGTTTTAACAAGTGGGCCGCCACAATGGGCCGAATATGACAAGGCCTTGGGCCACTCGGTTGGCCACATCAATTGTAATGGGTTAAAACCACATGTTGGGCCAGAAGTAATGGGCTGTTGGGTTTTCTTTGGGCCTAGTAATCATGCAGAATGTGGGTATGGCCGAACAACCAACTTGCCAGGCAGCGAACCCTAGGGATCGACTATCACATGGGTTCGTAGCCTCCCTGAGGTTCGTGTCTGGTTCGGTGGCAGGTGAGTGATACAGATGCAACAGGTTCGTCTGTCAGAATAATCAACTAGAGTTCGTCTCAACCCAACAGGGTTCGGCCATGTAGAAGGGATGGGTTCGTCAAACATGCTGAAAGCAGAAGGGTTCGGGGGCTGCACTAGGGTTCGGTCATCTCACTGGTTCGGCATGGCTCAACAGGGTTCGTGAACTAGGAGCTGGTTCGCTGGTTCGAATAGTATGAGTCGGGGGTTCGTTGACCACAGATGGTTCGGCTGAGATGCTGGGTTCGTGTAATAGATTGAAGGCTCGCTTATGTCAAGGGTTCGGCCACCCTAGCAGGGTTCGACCATCCTCACGAACATGGAAGCTGTGTCATCATCTTCCAAACCAATCCAAGTGGTCCACAGCGATTTCCAAGGTCATGGTTACACTACAGGTAGATTAAAGAGGCGAGATGTTCAAAAATGAAAACTCTAAACCGGTTTCTTGTGAGGGGTTCAAATATTCAAGCATAAAACCCTATTTTCGTGGATCTTCATAGCCTCATACCTTGATTTCTAGTGCTTATCAGTCCCGATCTGTTGTACTTTCATGTAGAGCTCGTCAATGGCTTCGTGTGGGTTCAAGAATCACACAAATTGGTGGAGTTTTGAGCAAGATAGAGAGCTTCAAAGTATCAAAAATGGTGGATTGTGTTGGGGAGGAGAAAGGTGAACGGTTTTGGTGGTTAGAGAGAGAAAGAGTTTGTAAATAATGAGTTAAATGACTCAACTTAAGGTTTATATACCCCGTGGGTGTTCGGGTTCGTTTCGGTTGCTCGGTTCGTAATCTCGTCGCGTATCCGGCATTTTACGCGTGTTTTTCGTAATTAAAATAAAAAGAATTATTTTAGGATGATCAAAATTATAAATATTATTAGGAATTATATTAAATATCGTTGCGTATAAATAAATATCGAATTTTAATAGTTTACGCGTTTTGTTTAATTTTTCGCGTTTAGTTAATTTGTTCGCGATTTAAATTAAGATAGTTAAAGTTAAATTATTTTATGATGAGTTTCAAAATTGTAAAATAAGAAACATTATATTTCTTTAAATTTAGGATCGTTCGTGTCGTTATTCGTTTCGTCAGATCGCGTCGCCATCGCGCGTATTCGTTCGAATCGTCACTCGAACGAACACGTCGATGGTTTGGCTTTCTGATTCTTGTTTTCTACTGTTAAGTCATTATTTCAGAATGTTAAACTTACATAATCATTCGCACAGATCGTCACCTATACGAATAATTAGTCGGTTTAGCATTCCGGAACAATAACTGTTAAGGTTTTGTCTTGTTTAACCTCACATACGTTTACACAAAATAATATCACATCAATTATACATATGTTTCAACACTGTGTTGTCTGACATGTTTCTGACTGTTAAACCCTAAGGTTTCAGTCAAATTCAGACAATCGTATAATAGTTTCTTGTTAATCAAATGCATCAATAGTCTAAACATAGTTTCTCGAATTGTGTACCTGAGGTACTGTACAAGTTACTGTACAGTTTACTGTTCCGGTAACGTTTCCGGCACAGATGTTACACCCCGGCCGCCGAGAGCTCGGGGTGTGACAACAGCTAAATATAATCGACTTATGATCAGTGTTGTATGATTTAAGCAGTGAATTTATGAATTCCACAAATCATAACAAGTATGCGATTAGCATATATCAGCTCTACAAATTTCATATTTGATTTGAATATCTTTTATGTTTTTTCAGGGGCAAAAGACTCATGTTTTTTTTGGCTTTAGATCACCTTAAATAACCAAATAAAGAAGTTTACAAATTAAGGTTTGTAGCCTCTCTCATATATATGTAGTATAAAGAGCGGTATTTCTTTCTGTCATCACAACAATTCATGTGTATTTCTTATGGTTGTCTGAATTATTTTTCTCTTTTGTCAAATAGTGAAATAGAAGCTTTTGTTTATTGTAATGAAGTAGGAGTGTCCTACGAGTTTCAATATTTATAGAAAATCACTTATATTCACACGACTGCTTATCTGGTGTTTTCTTTTTACCTAGCTCAGTTCATTTTCAGATGAATTCTAAGTCGAAATATGATTGTGTTTAACAACAAATTCATGGACCTATGCTATGGCATTTTATAGAATTCATACCTTAAAGACGTACAGAAACATAAGTATATACTATTATAATAAAATCACTAGATTGTGCAAACAGAAATAATTAAAATAACAATAAAAAGGAAATTGAGAAAGTGTGATTGTTGTAACAAGTGTATGCTGCTGTAAATTATGTACCTATGTTTAAATTTCATGAAATTAGTCGTAATATATAAAGGGTATGCCTATAATAAATAATAATACTTATATTGGCTTTAAACGGATAGCATCTATGTATCTATCATCTATCTGGGTCTGTTGTTTCGATTTGAATTTTGTACTAAATTTATGCAGAAATCGAGGGGGCCACCTCAGAGTTCAGTTGACACATTTGCTGTTCAATGTAACGACTATTTCAAATGGAGGATGTTAGCAACTGAGGACCAGTTTGAAGAGCGCAGAAGTAAGCAAAGTGAAAACCCATTTGTTTGCAACAAGCTTGAGGGAATTGTGTCATACTCCTGTTGATATCGAGTATCATTCTTCAAGAACTTGGGTCATGAATAAACCCAACATTCCAAAACCCCAAAAGTTCTCAAATAGTAATTGTCGTGAGAAGAGATTACACTAAAATGGATGTGCAATATGTCACTCATGATGGCACAAGAATATGAGCAGCTCAAGGAATCATAGCCTGCCTCAAAGAACACCCAGAATACAGCCACATGTTTTAGAGTTTGCTATCTAGATTACAGGAAACTTCAAAGTTTGAGGCTGACACTCATATTTATCTTAGATATAGTTAGGCTGATTCGGCTGAAGAATTTGAAACTGGGAATGATTGGCCTTCTATCTTAGTATCTTCTAGAAAGTGTTTTAACATTTATCAAAAAATCAACCTACGTCCCGCTGCGGAGCGCGGGCCGGTAACCCACTTGTTTATTTTTAAATTACAACTTTCATTAATATATTAATTAAGTTTGATTGGTTATAATAAAACCAATTAAAATTCATGTAAGGCATCAAAACATGGGCGGTTCGAGGAGGGACAAACCCGACCTTCGTCCCAGTCCAATGTTTTAGAAGGCACAAAAATTTTTAAAACAAACAAACATACCTAATAATATCGCATTTTAAAGTAGGGTCTGGGGGGGAGAGATGAACACAAACCTTACCCCTATCCGAAAAAGGTAGAGAGGCTTCTTCAGAAGAGACTCCCGGCTCATGGAATTTTTTTTAATTATATTTTTTTTAGCAAACACACAGAAGGAATATAAGGCAAATGGTTACACATAGTCACATACAAAACAAGCATGTTTAGCAATAGAGCAATAAACCAGCAAAAGCAGACTAATCTACTTAAACTAATAAATAACTAACAAAGCATGCCACTTGTCAACATATCATCTATCCTCCAAAATATTTCCCGCTCTTTTCACTTGTCACACCCCCAAATTCTCACTTGTGGTGTCAGTCCACGTGGGTGTGACGTGGCCAGGATCACAGCTCATGGTCATATAGAACGACTCTATATGAGTTACACAATCACACAGATTTGTAAAATAACGTAGTTTCATTCAATAAGCAGCGGAAAATGTTTTAACATCATAAGATAAATAAGTTGCAGCGGAAAGTAAATTGTTTGAAACAGACACTACGAAAGTTTAAATTGTTTTCAAAGCACATCCAATGCACACAATGCCTAAGACACGAGTCTACATGCAGGCCAGACTCCTTAAGGCTTCCTTGTGCGCATCCTAGCGTAAGCTCCGTTAGTTACCTGAGAATACATGCGAAAAGTGTCAACTAAAAAGTTGGTGAGTTCACAGGTTTAGACAGACTGAAAAGTAAACAGACATATACTGGGTATGTTAAGTTTGGTTGGATACTACGATCCGTGGAGTGTGTCAGTTCATCTTACCGAAACTAGACTGTTCCCGTTTGCCTCCGCAGGTCATCGCTGAACCCGCATTCCCATCGAAATTACACTCGTTATGACCTCCAGTCAACATTGGTGCCGAGTGGGGTTAGTCAAACCCAGTAGTACTACGTAATTACGACTCGTTTGCATACACAACTAACGGTAAGGATAAGTGAGGACTTTAAGCGATAATAGTTACACTCAAAAATGGTTTTCACAACATACCAGTCATATATCTAAAATAGTTGCATTGTATTCTCACCCCAAAAGTTCAGTAAAACAGTTAAAGAGTAAAAGTGGGGCCGTAAACTCACCTGAGTTTGAGAAGTGCGTGTTCTTACAAGAACGGTGTAGCTCGCCGGCTAGTAGTTACCTATATCACATAGGTGTTGTAAGTTTGTGTTTGCATATATGTGGGTCTCACAGGACCGTATTCGTGTCTAACAACTTCCAAGTTGTTATGTGAGTCGGGTTGACCGTGTTTGACCATGTTTGACCGAACGACCCGTTGGTGACGGTTGGGATCAAGTGATCGTGTAATGTGCGGTTTAGTGTCGGGTGGAGTGTACGGATACCAATGATCATTTCCATAAGGAAAATTTCCACATTTGTCAAGTCATGCATAAACCACATTCCGATTATTCTAATATGCGTGTTTATCCTAGATGAGCATGTTATCACATTGCACATAGTTACACATAGTCGGTTTAGCATATTTTGCGCGTAAAAGTTACCATAATTAGAAAGTTACAGGATATGCATATATCATTAAGTCTAGATACAAATCTTATCATAACATCATCATATTAGTCTTAAATAAGTATTTAATCATAACCATTATGACTAGCATGCTCCTATTCTCCAAATTGTAAAGTGAAGTTACTATTAGCAATTTTAGTCATTCCAATGCATCAAATAACCATCATATTAACTTCTAAACATCATTTTAAACATAACTTATAGATCTAAACATACAAATGTGACTATTTCATCAAAAATACATACTTTGTAACCTTAAAGTTACTAAAATTTGCAATATTCACCAAGTGACCAAATATTAACAAATCAACCATTTCTAGTCTTGCAAATCATCATCAATATCACTTATGACAACATTTCCATATCAAGAATCATACCAATAGGCTTAGATCATTCATGCATGCTACTACAATCACCCATTTATGCCCAAATCATCAACATGCACATTAACATTATCATGGATCGTCACAAAACTTATTCTAAACATCATAGATCATCAAATATCATGTAAACATCATCAAACCCAGAACTAGAATTCGTGTATGTGCATCAAGGGTGCTTGCATGTGTGTTTAAAGTCATGCATGTGAGTGTAAAGGTGAAGAAAGTGTGTTTTGGGTATAGAACTACCTTCTAATGCTTCAAGAATGCCAAGATGACGACAAGAACATCCTCTCAACTCCCTGGACAGTAGGTTCTTGCAGAAATGAGATGGTTGTGATGGTGGTTTTGAGCTCCAATGGGTCTTCAAGCTCTCAATCCTTCAAACCTTCAAGCTTGGAGCTTCAATGGAGGTCTCCCATGGCTTCCCAAGGGTCAAATCAAATGTTTGCAGACGAGTTTGGTCGAGATATGGCGTGTACAATCGAAAAAATGATGAAAGGTGGAGTTAATAGGCATGGTGGTCTTGATTTTATAAAGATTTGTCGACTGGCACCTGTCGCGTACCGCGATGGAGTTTTAAAATAATCTCCGCGTACCGCGAAGAATCTCGGGAGCAAATCCCCGCGATGCCTGTCGCGTACCGCTATGATTCCTCCTGTGGGGCCATCGCGTACCGCGATGGGTTCCAGAGAAGTCCAATAAGCCTAGTTTTCTTGTTTTGAACCGATTTTCGCGTATTTTTCGATTACGATCATCGTTTCTCAACATTTAGTCATTGTTCCCAATATCTTAGGTTCCCTAGAACCTAAGTGCAGTGAAAGTGTACTGTGGTTTGATCCGTTCACCAACGTTCGTTATTCAAGACACGTGCGAGTTTTCGTGCGATAATTCCTTGAATTATCAGTGTGTTAGGTCCGTTGTGCCACGTGTCACACTAAATACAATTATTCTAGTGCCACGTATGAAATAATAAAACATATTATTATTTAAAACAAAGAAATTGTTGACCTGGAAATTCCGAGGTGTCACATCACTTCCCCGTTAAATATTCGGATCAGGTTAAAACAAATCCGCCCCTTTCTTATTTGCTAGTGAAAATTCTTAATATCCGTGCTCCTTTTCACTTCCCAATTAAAGATCCAAGTCAGTCCCTTTCTTCTTTTATGGTGAAGCTTCACGGGTTACCCAACCCAAATTAGAGATCCATACAACTTGAGTTGATTCCTCTTCAACTATGTTACCATTTTTATGTAATATTTTGAAATCTTGATTTACAACAAGGATTCCTTTTTTCATAAATATGTCAATTTCATCCTCTTTTGATGATGAAAGTTGTTGAAGAGCATACCAATTTTGATCTTTTATCCAGATGTCCAGAGTCAACGATTCTTCAGCTCTAGATGGCAACAAACGTAAGTTTACTTCTATAAAACCTAATAACTCTCATTCAATCACGAGCAACACTAGTCAAGACTCAAGAGCTCTCTTTCTTTGAACTATCAATCATCCTCACATTCGGTAATAAATTAATCCTTATATTGCTTCAAATATATTGTTTCAGATATATGTGTTATAATATGGTTTAGTCTACTTTGTCTAAGATTTAGTATGTGTTTGTATACTGTGCAGAGGAAAGCTGAAATCGGTTCAACTTTGTTTTAAACTGTATTTGGTTAGTTCACCTCTTATCAGCATTGTTTCAAGTTTCTTTTTTATTAAAAGTTTCTGCCTAAGGATATGTTCAATTTTTTATGTTATTTTTTGGATGTCTGTATGTATGTAGATTGGTTTGTGTACTGTATTGCGTGATTTTATACGTATGTAAACAAGTTTTTATGTCCAAAATATTCAACTATTTCCGTCTCACTGTGAGACTCTCACTAATACTTTACAGTGTTCTACTCTTTTGTTCAATTTTGTTTCCTTCATGTTTGTCTATGATCTTTTCTTTTTAATGTTCTTATAACAATCCTTCGATACTAGATAATTTGGTTGTTAATTGTTGTCATTACTATCCAAAACTTTTTATAATATTTTGATTCTGAAGCAAAACACCTGGTAACATATGCAGTGACTTAATCTTATATCATCTTCAAATGGTCTGCATGTGAAATTAGTAGACAACAAATGTAAATCAGTTCATAAATTCATGATCAGCGAGTCACGTAGCAGCCTCTCTGTCACAACTTAGGATATATGTTAGGTTTGTATTCATCTCTTCCCTTCTAGACCTCACAAAATAGGATTTCACTTGGTATGCTTGTTTTTTTAAATATAAATAGGTGCATGTCCGTATGTATTAAAAGTTTATGCATCAACAAACACAATAATATGGATCAAAAACGAATTTTTTTAACATATGAAACACTTGATATTGAAATTTTGATCATTGTAGACATCATGTTAATGCTATAAAGCTCGCATGAAATTGGGTACCAAGTTATACTTCTTGACATATATACATTTGGTTAGTTTCAAACCGTTTCAATTTTTTTTATTAAAAATGTATGAAGTTTAATTATGTGTATGTATGCATTTTAGTTGTATGTAGTTTTGCATGTACGTAGGCAGTTTAAAACTTTTAAAAAGTCATGTATGTATAAGGTTATGTATGTATGTATGCATGCAGCTCTGAATATGTGTATGTAGTTCAGATACAATGAAAAAAAAAATACGGAGTAGAAATGCACCATTGATAATTTGTATGTATGAAGCTATGTGCCTATGTATGTCTATATAAAAAAATTCATGTCTACTTACTTGAAAGAAACTTTAAATATAAAGCCACTAATATGCAGTTTACAAAATTTTGTAAATCTCGTTATGTATGCATGCATGCATGTATGCAGTTTATGATAAACAAAATACAGCTTCCGAGTTTCCGCTTGTTGTTTGTTTTGTTATGACGATAAACAATAGTCACAAACAATCATTTTCTAAAGTTACTAATTAAACATGAAATATTGTATATAAAAAAGTATTAAAGGGTTTGTTAATTATTAGTGTAGCTTATAAATAATTTTTATTGTATGTAACATTTATAAACCTGCATTAAAATTGTATTTATATTTGAGATTTATATTTTTTATTAGGCAATCCGTGTAATACACGGGTGTGTAATCTAGTCAAGCATATATCAACCAACAATCAAGAGTCTCTCAGGGGTCACACACTATCTCAGCCATACGCCGCATAGACAAATCATAAAACACACAAAACAAACATCTACCTATACTAATAAATAAAGGTTTTAGTACCACATGGCATGTTTTTAGAGCTTCTCAACATTTACTTCCCTCATCTCTCCTATTAAATATCTAATATTAAATATACTTTTAATACATTTTTAAAATAAAAAAAATTAATACATTAAAATATATTAATATTAAAGACACACTTTTTTTAAAAAAAATTATTATAGACTATAAATTTTTCAAAAACAATTATTTGAAACACATATTATAAAAAAAAGTAAGTGCTTAAATAAATAATATTATTATTTTAATACTTAAAATATTAAATCATACGAAATTGTAATCTTATTTTATACTAAAATCATCTTATTTTTTTCTAAATTTCATTGATAAATATTCGTTATATTTATATGTAATCGGTGTAATACACGTGATACTAAACTAGTTTACTAATAGAGCAAAAAAACCAACATAGCATGCTAACCAAGTAACTAGCAACCAAACAAACAATCAAAAGTCAGTCAAGAGTCGCATACTATCTCAAGCATACATCACATAAGCAATCATACAACACATAAAAACAAACATATCAGCATATCACTCAAACGGTCCTTAAAAAAAAACTGGTTTCTAACCTGTGTTCAAAAGACCTAGTATTCTCTAACATTTACTCAAACAGTCCTCAAAAAGTAGGCCACGAAAATTTTTATATCTATTTATTTTAATAAATAAATATTTTTAGGTACACATGTCGCAATCTGGCGCAATATGAAAAAAAATTTATCGCCTCTCTCTCCTAATATAATTTTTTATAATTTTGTAATCGTTTTTCAATTTTATAAGCAAATAGGCAGACTAAAAGACGAATAAACCGATTAAAACCAAATAAACTGATCTGAATTAACCGAATTCAACCGAGTAGACTGTGACAATTCAAAATTTTCATGTTAAAATCATAACTCAAAAATGAAGAGAATGAGTGTAAACGCAATCACGAAACGAGGCTCCGATTTCAACATACACTGAGTCAAAGATAGCGTTAAATAAGAGATCAGATATTTAAACTCTTCAAGTCTTGAAATTATAACCATTGGAAAGATCTCGAAAAATCGTGAACGTGGGCGAAAAAGGCGCGTAAAACGAAGTTCGTATGCTCAAGATATCGCGAAAACAAGAAACCAGTCAGATCGCACCCGAGCGCGCCACGTGTCAAAACGTGGCACACATGCAACATTTCCCATCCGGGCGCATATGTTAGTGCATTTTCTGTGTGAAAGCTGCGTTTACTGTGTGAATCTCGCTTGTTGTATATGAAATCACAGTCTGTTGTATATGATTAAGGGTTCGGCTAAAAATCCAAGAAGGTTCGGCTATGATTGATGTCTAAAAGGTTTGGTGCTTACATGATTTAAGGTTTGGCAAACCTATTGGCAAACCTATTGAAACCTATATATAGGTTTGGCTAGTTTATTTCATTAGACTTGGAAGTTTAGAGCTTACAATTCACGCACACAAAGTCAAATTCTCTCTCAAGCTCAAGATCAAGACTCTCTTCATCTTTGTTTCTTTTGATCGTTCAAGTTTGTAAACACTTGGATATCATTGAAGAATTCAGATTCATGATCTATTACATTGTCATTGTTGATTCAAATTTAGTTGTAAACGTATTCCGCACTTTTATGATCTAATCGTAGAATTTAGTGATCGATTCTTCAAATCTACAGTGGTATCAGAGCGTTAGGCTCGATTCTACGATTATTTGGACATCAATCTCAAGTAATTTGATCAGAAAATTCATCATCTTGGAGGTGTTCTTGAAGTTCTTCACGTTTTTGTCAACAAAAAGCCAGATCTACGAAACATTATCATGTTTTTGCAAGTTTTGATCCGATAGATAGATGCGCCTTGAAAAAACGAAGATTTTGACTACTCATAGGCCTTCTAACTCCAAAAAATGAAGATTTTAGAGCCATTTTTGTGAAGTTCAGATCTGTTCGTTCGATCAGACGAACCTTAGAGACGAACTGTCACACCCCGAGCCGGCGGGGCAGGATCGGATTTCCCCGTCGGGCGGAAGGTTCCCGGGGCGCGATATCATGAGTGATAATCGTGATGATCAGATTGTTTACATTGCACTTGATATAACTGAGAAATGCTAAATAGAATATAATTACAAAGTTAAATTACATATGTATTGTTTATAATTTAACAATGTAAATCTACCATCAACATCATAAATTTTCTATCTTGTATCTGCACAAGATATACAAAATCATATATTGTATAATGATGTTCCCAAAAATATGCAGGTCCAAAATACTAAGTCTTCTATCTGGAGTCCTAGTCCAAAAGTAATGACTTCTTAATTGACCTATTCGTCACCTGAGAAGTCATGCAAAAAGATCAAGTCAACACATGGTTGGTGAGTTCATGTAGTTTTTTAAAATGAGTTTGAATAACCTGAATGAAAACCTTAACCTCACCATTAACCACCTATACCATCCAATTCAGTATGCTTATATATAGGGCATATGTAGGGGAACAAGCCCCAGCCAACATTCCACCACATACCAAACCACATGATATATTGTTCCTGGTGATAATTAAGCATTTCATCCCTTACCTTTGATTCCTAGCATTTGATTCATAGAATTTGATTACCCTGAAAATGTTTACCTTGATCCCCCCGAGGTGACCACCTTAACCTCATCAACAACCACCTATGCTATCCAATCAAGTATGCTTATATATAGGGCATATGTAGGGGACAAGCCCCAGCCAACATCCCACCACATACCGGACCACATAACATATTGTTATTGATGATAATTAAGCGTTTCACTTCATTCACCTTAAATTTAGATTTGATTTCCACAAATAGATTTGCCATTATCTTTTGAGTCCACCATGAAGTCATGATTTCCCCAAATCATTTGTAGAAACATGATATTAAATGTTTAATTAAATAAATAAATAAGCATTTAATTACAACTAGGACATGATGATTGGGCCTTAATTGACTCAATCAATTAGACCTAGTTGTGGGTGGTTGTCCAAGTTGTACCCTCTCACACGTGACCCATATCAGGCAGGACTCACTAGGAGCCTACCTGAGCGTGCCGGGATTTTAATGATGCCCATATCAGCTTGACCCAATTGTCTACTGTACATGCTGGGACTTTACGGATATCCTTTGATTCTTGATCTCTTTGATTCTCTTGATTTTGATTTCATTTGATAGTTCACGTTATTGCCCATATAGCTTGACTACAAGAGTCTACTATTTATGCCGGGACTTTATGTGTGTTACACGTGGTCTTGATTTCCATACAACTGACATCCACCTTAACTCAAGTACTAATGATTTCATTAGATTGTAATGATTTCATCATTTCAATGATTCACACACATTTATGATTTCTGATTCCTTGAGTCTCTTGATTTGATCTTTAAGATTCCCATGATTTCACCATGATAATTGATTCTTAATTAGGATCCTTTGTTTTCAGATCACACACTGAATTAGATTTCTTTGAACATGATCTTTAGCTTTAGTTCTTTTGATTTTACTTTGAATTTAGATTCTTGAATTTGAGCTTGATGGACTATGGGTTTGTTTAGAGTCTTAGAATTTCAGTATTACTCGTAGGAGTAATTTAATTAACTTGTTAGTTAATTCTGCATAGTAATTACCTAGACAGGAGTCTAGGAGTATAACCAATCATATATATATGTACAACATATAATAAATAAAAGCAATTAAGTAAACAATTTAAATAAAACAGTTTACGCATGCTTCTCAGCCCCGCGTTTTAAAACAAAAATGTTTAGAAAAGGGGCAATGAACTCACTTGTGTTGCTCTGTATTGATTTACCACAAAACGCGCGCTCATTGTTTGTAGCCTATGTATCTTCAGTACCTGAGTTGTTTTTAAGAGATTCGAATACAATAAGTATTTATAATAGACGCAACTAGGGTTTTGGTCTCGGTGTGCACTAAGTGTCCTAGATTACTAATGTGTTTCTAAGACTCATTTTATCTAGCCTACGACATTACCCATAATTGAACCCTATCCCCACAAGTAATTACTATAAGTCCTTAATTATAATGTTTATAAGTTATTTCCTTTTTAAGTTAAGTAGTTGGAAAAAGCATCATTTAATGTAATTTAATAAAATTTACAAATCATTTTCTTTTACTAGAAACATAATTAATTTCAATGAAAATCATTTAACATGTGATGGGCCTAGATGAAGCCCATTGGGCCACCCTTGGGCCCCTTATTGGACTGTGATTTCCCAAGCGATTTCTTGCCAATACTTTGATTTACTAATCCTAGATGATTTTAGTAAGTCATGTAGGTTAGTTACGCACCTTTACGATGTTCCTAGAGTTTGGGTGTTAATAATTGAATCTACACCCAACACCTTAAAAGAGTGTCTTGTTCCTCAGGATCTCTCAACTGTTTTAATATCACAATGATGTTATCAATATTTGTTTGATCATTAACATGTGCTATGAACTTACTTGTTATTAAATCTCCAATATTTAATTATTTATATGATTTAGAAAATCCAATTTCTCTAGATCCCTAGTTCATTGTTTTCTTTAAAGAATTTCTAGCATCATGGACTGATTATAACTTCTAGGTTAGACACTTTGGTCCTTTCCTTGATAACCTCTAAGTTTAGTCCAATAACCCACTCAAAGTTGGTTGCATAAGAACCCTAAGATTATCCCCATGCACACACACACATGCACGTATTCCTCATGAAGTTCATGCACTCACATGACCAACTCCCATGCATAACCAACTCAACCCGATTTAGTTTGGGCCGAACCATGGGTCGTGCAAGTCGGGGCCGAAATCAATTGAATGGACCTAGCATTGGGCCGAATAAGTATTGGGCCGAAAGAATATCATCTGGGCCGGATGGGTTTGGCTGTACAAGGTTGTGACCGAATGGGCTGAACCGAAGGGATTAGGCCGAAGGAGTATGGTGGCGAAGGAACTCGGCTGAAAGGGGAAGACCCCTATCGAATGAGCTGTCGAATGGTGACCGGCCGAATAGGTTAGTGGCGAGCGACTGAGACCTTGGCCTAATCAACTGACAGAATGAGGGAGTTGGAGCCGTATGAAGACCCTGGCCGAATGAGTTGCAGCCGAAAGAGGTGACCTCCGGCCGAGTGAAGAAGCTGGTTGGGCGAATGGGGTTTAGATCGAAACAGCATGGGCGAATGAGGGTGGCCGAAGGAAGTTCTAGGCCATTCGGCCGAATAGGGTTGGGTGGTTCATTCGGCTAGCTGATCTGGTCTTCATTCGGTGGTTTGCAAGGTGGGTTGTATCCATGGTTGTTCAAGCTAAACAACTAGATTTCAAGGCAAATGTTGGTTCCTAGCACATCCTAGCGTATTAACATGTGAATCCTAAACATGGAGGTGGTTTAAAACCGGTTCAAAAGATGGCTTCGAGATTAGGGTTTTCAAACCCTTAAACCGAACCAAAACATGAATCTCGCCTCGAATCTGTCGGTTGGAAGCTCAGATAGGTTGTACTTTCAGGTTCTACAAGTGATGGTGGTCGTTTAGACACCAAAAACACCCAAAATGGTTGAGATTTGAGCAAGAAATCTTAGAGAGAAGATGTGTTTTCTTGAAAGAGAAAGCTTGAGAGAAAGAGAGCCGAAAATGGGGGAGATGAATCTGGTTGGTGGGGTTAGGTGGGAGAGTAAATGAGACATTAAATGGCTTGAAATTACCCAGGTTCGTTCGGGTTCGTTCGGTTTCGCGTAAAAACGTCGGTTTCTCGTCGTTTTCGTAACGAAACGATTTGGTTTTAAAACTAGAATTTGAAATATTATTTTAGGTGGTTATTCCTAGTAAATTAACCAAATATCTTTTATTTATTTAAATTTTCAAAAATAATTAATTTACTGTTTAAAATCGAATCGTACGGTCGTCTCGCATATTCGTTCGAATCGTCACCCGTACGAACACGGCGATAGCTATACTTTTCAATATTGTTTTCTAATTATTGGATATCATTCAGAACGTTAAACTTCCAGATTTATTCGTACAGATCGTCACCTATACGAATAACCCGTCGGTTTAGCATTCACGTAACAACATCCATATTGTTTTGTTCAGTAATCCTCACATACGTTTATACATAATAAAATCCTAACACATAATCACTTGATGGTTCTGTGATGCTAGATAATTATATGACTGATGAGCCATGGTTCTGAGTTTCGTTTCTGAAATGATTCTGAACTTGCGTTATGATAACATAAAAAGATAATGATGCTTGACTTGAATATAAAATACACTGAATTACATAAAGTTCGTACCTGATTACTGTTCACGTTACTGTTCAGATCACTGTTCCGATGACGTTTTCGGCACTCATGTTAATCGAACCTACGTAGGTTCGTGAGAATTCAAAAGGTTCGTGAGAATTCAAAAGGTTCGTGAGAAATAGGTTCGTGGGAACCTCTAGGTTCGTCAAAATCTTCATAGGTTCATCAAAAACCTTCATAGGTTCGTCAAAACCTTCATAGGTTCGTTCAAAACCTTCATAGGTTAGCGAAAACCTCAATAGGTTCGTGAAAACCTCAAAAAGTTCGTGAAAAGGTTTGGGAGAACCTCCAATAGGTTTGTTCGAAGAGTTTTGCAAGAAATATACCATTTTAAAAGTTCAAGTAAACCTTGTTTACCTATTTTGGGCCTCCCTGATCATTTGGGATAGGTTTCAAGACCTAATTCGGACGTTAAGACATGGTTTGAGCTGTTTTGTTTTGAGAGGTTAAACTTTGATGTTCTGAACATAAAAGTTAAATATGACACACAAGAACTGGAACGTAGAATGGTTGACTAACAATGGACTTGTGTTGGACAATTTGGACAAAACGTAAGACGCGCTGCGCTGTAGTTCCTAACCAGTGACAGTTATAAACCAGTGTATGCAGTAGTTGTATCGATCAATGAAATAACCTGCTAAATGTGCAGTATTGCCATTAATAATTATGGTTAAAAGACCGAACATGATATGCTTACATATCGAGTCTGTTATTTGTATTCACCAACATTATGTTGACGTTTTATTTTCAAAAACTTTTCAGGTAATAATGTAATGTAAAAGAGAAGGAAGATTAGAGATTCTTGGCCTATGATGCCTTAAATAGGATCTTGTGGTAAGACCATGGAGCTATTGGAGCTATGCCTCCAAGTCATGTATAAACCGGATATTATAAAATGAATTGAAATTGTGTGTTTGTGAAAATCCGGTTTACAATAATATGAAATGATGGTGTTCATACCTATGCGTATGAAATTTTATAAAATCCTGAAAAGTTATTTTGAAAATTATTTACAAACAATGAAATGTGGTTTTCATACCCACGCGTATGAACTATTTAGAAATCATGAAAAATATGGTTTTCACATCCATGCATGTGAATTAATAATGAAATTTGAAAACCAACGATTTTCGTTGCGTAAAATTATGAATTCTTGAAATAACGCTTCCGCTTAAAACATATGAAAAAGACTAATAAACTCTGACCGAGACTGTATTATCCATGAAACCAATCGGGTCGCAGTGCCCGGGTCGCCGAGAGCCCGGGGTGTGACAGGTTGGTATCAGAGCTCCTGGTTTTAGCGAAATATGTACTAAAGATTGTATCTAAGCTTTAACCGAACTGAGATAAGTGCCTATCAAAGGAATAGGTAGAATAGAATACTTGAGATACTAAGAATGATTAATAAGATGAATTCTGATGATAGCTTATAAGCTAAATTACGATGAATTATTTTAAGACCTTGTCAAATATCATGTTTTGTAGACAATGTCTCGAACCAAAATTATGGCAAACCTTCTGCAAATATACGTGGGCAAAAGAGAACACACGGATATTATTGAAACCGTGACTCAGAATACTGAGATACAATCAATGATTGTAGAATGAATAAAAGATGCGATTCTGTCAATAATCAATAAAAAAATGATGAAAATTCGAATCTCATGAAAACAATAACAAAAGAAAACGATGCATCAAAAATGAAAAATGAAAATTTAAAATTAAGAATCTTCTAGTTTGAAACAATCCAAAACTAACGAATGTTAGTATAAAACATTCCAATCTTGAAAACCTCCAAAGCTCACTAGAACGAAAGGAGTTGTCGTAGTATTAAGATGGATTGAAAAGATTGAAGGGGTACTTGCTATTAGCAAATGTTCCATAGAAGATATGATTTTGTATGGTTCAAATTCATTTGAATATGGAGTTTTAGAATGCTGGAATTCATTATTTATACCAAAGTTAGAAACCAAGCATATACTATGACTTGAGAAAGTTTTCATGATTCTGTAATTCGAAAATTTTGTCCAATGAACAAAAGTAAAAAAAAAATCGAACGGAAATTTCATAACCATCGCATGGTTGGTGCAGGGCATCAAGATTGCACTTTTAAATATTTTGATCCACGTCTTATGACACCAGAATCAAACATTTTCAGTCACTATATCTAGAGACTAGTAAAAGCAAAATTCGTAATATAATTAGGGCGATGATGCCTTAGGTCATCGATTCAGCTATGTAATTGGCGGGTCATTCAATGAATGAATACCGAAGAAAGAAAATGGTGACGTGCTTTAAAAACAATGAACAGGGACACTACCCAGATGAGTTCCCTAAATTAAATAAAGCGAGTGGAACTAGCGATGCTGGTGGTTCAGGAAAAAAAACTAATCAAAATGTAAAGAAGACAACTAGAGCTTTTGTTGTTAATGCTAAAGAAGCTGCATATATGCTGGATGTCATTACCGGTACGTTTCGCATCAATGATGTTTATGCAGAAGTTTTGTTTGATTTAGGAGCAAAACTGAAGTTTTATTGATTATGAATTTTGTAAGCTTCTAAAAGGAACACTAGTGAAACTAGATGGACCTTATTTGGCTGAAACCGCTAATGGTGATCTAGTTAAGATAAATGAGATTCTAGTAAACTTTAAGATGACTCTTTAAGCACAATATACCTGTTAAATTCTTACCAATAACGTTCGTCGGTTTTGATGCGGTAATCGGATTGGATTGGTTAGCTGCAAACCAAGCTTGTATCCTATGCGATACCAAATCAATTGAAGTTAGTATTCCAACGGAAGGAAAATTGATCATCAAGGGTCATAAACCAACAAATCATGTTGGAATCATTCCTATGATCAAAGCTATTAATTGTCTGAACAAAGGTTGTTTAACTTACCTAATCTTATTAACTACTGATTATCAAGAAAAGAAGAAACTAGAAGAAGTAATGATTGTAGTTTATTATACTGACGTACCATCAGATTGAGAAATAGAATTCAATATCAATCTGGTACCATGTACGACTACAATTGCTAAATCCCCCTATAAGTTGGTATCGACTGAGATGAAAGTGCTTAAGAAACAATTAGATGAGCAATTAGAAGAGAGTTTTATTCGACACAGCTCATCACCTTGGGGAGCTTCAATTCTTTTTGTCAAGAAGAAAGATGGGTCGATGCAGATGTGCATTGACTAGAGGAAGCTAAATAAGGTGATTATCAAAAACAAGTATCACTTCCACGAATTGATCATTTATTTGATCAACTTAAAGGAGCTTGTCATTTTTCTAAAATTTATCTTCGATCAGGATATTATCAACTGAAAGTCCAGGAAAAAGATGTTCCCAAAACAGCTTTTCGCACAAGGGATGCGTATTAGGAGTTCAATGTTATGTCATTTAGACTTGCCAATGCTCTAGCTGACTTTATGAGCATGATGAACCAAATATGCAAACTTATCTGGACGAATTCAACATTATATTAATTGATGGTATTCTTATATATTCAAAATCACATGAGGATCATGCTAAAAATTTTAAAACCCTACTTGAATTACGACGACATGAGAAATTGTATGCGAAGTTCTCTAAATGTGGTTTTTGGCTCACTAAAGTACAATTTAGAGGACATGCTATTAATGCTCAGGGCATTCAAGTGGATCCATATAAGATAGAGGTTACACCTAAATAGGAGAACCCCATGTTATTTACGAAAGTACGAAGTTATTTAGGCTTAATCGATTATTATCATCGATTTCATTAAAATTTCTTCCGAATAGTCGTTCCAATCTCCTTATTGACTAGAAAATCAGAAAAATTTGAATGGGTACCTAAGAAATATGAATCTTTTAAAATTCTTAAAGATGAGTTGACTCAGCTCCGATCCTAGCATTACATAAAAATGTTGAAGAGTTTGCTATTTATTGTGATGCTTCTCAATTAGGATCAGGATGCGTATTGATGCAATAAAGCAAAGTGATTGCTTGTGTTTCACGTCAACTAAAAACTCATGAAAAGAATTATGCAAGTCATAATTTGGAATTAAGCGCCGTTATCTTTGCATTGAATTTTTGGAGACATTATCTATACTGAGTTCATTTCATAGTTTAGACTAACCATAAGAGTTCAAAAATTTATCTTTGGGTAAAAGTATGTGACGGACTTGTAATAACTCGGTGGGTTAAAGTTTGTCACTTCGAACATCATTCGAATAGGAAAACTAACCCATTTTCTCGAAAATGCCAAACGAGTCAAGGTTTACGAATTTGACAAGAAGAACTTTTTCAATCTACTTGATTGAAATTAGTTAAACCAAAAATCTTGCAAACCACGACAATTTTGATACGACAAGTATTCATTATATAAAATTCTAAATTAACTCATTTGTGTGCCACGTTCATGAAGTTGGTTAATCGTGCAAGGTAAATTACCGTTGCGGTTGCACACGGAACGATAATTTGCAGTACATGTGAATCCTGCTGTAAGGGACAATGGACACAATTATAACAAATTTTGAATCCAAATCCTAAAAGAATTAAATATGCGACAACAAAATAGGATGGAGACATAAAACAACTATGAATGTGAAATTATCTATCACAAAAGAAATACGAATATGGTAGTAGATGCCTTAAGCCGAAAGGAGGCATAGAACTCAAAACGAGTACACGCTCCAAGGATTTAATTACAAGTTAACTTGATAATTCAGATTACAGAGGCGAAAAGACACACGTATGAAGATGAAAATAAAGAAAAAGAAGGAATAATGAACATGTTTCAATAATCTCGATGACGAGAATAAAACAAAGGTGGGGAGGATGTAACAACTGCACATTTTTTTTTATAAAATATATTGTTCAATATTATAATTTTAAATATCCAGTTATTATATACATTTGTGACACTTACATACTAGTAAGTAATGAGTAAAATGATTATTAAAATTTTTTGACATACTTATTCGGTTAGTTGATATTATAGGGGACCACCTAAAATTAATAAAATATATTATAGTTTAACTTTCTCCGTTTTTAACGAAACTTATGTCAAAACGTAGATAAAAATGAGCCGGTCCTAGCAGTATTTTTAGAATTTTATAAAACGTTATATTTTAAAAGTTATCAAAGAAAAACAAAATTTGAGCTAAATTAATTATAATAATAAAATAATAAAATATTCAAATATTCAAATGTTACATTTCAATTTGAATTTGAAGATTACGTGGATTAATATCAGTCGAATAACATCACACGTTGAAAACTTATTCTATAAACTTCCTTTGCCGTTAAGTTTTAAGTCGCCTATAAATACTCAAAATTTTCAAGTATTCGAAATCACTCATACAAAATATAAATACAGACACACTTGAGAAAATCAGAAGTATGGACGCTAGGAGGTGCTGATCAGTATAAAAGGGTCAAGATTAAGGAGTTAGTTTGTTTAGGTATATGATCTAATTTTTAGTTAAACTCATAAATTTAGAGTTTTATTAAAATATTAACTTATAGGGTTAGGGTTAAGATCCGACCCTATGTATGCATTAAAAATTTTAGTTTACTTAATTATTATTATTATTATAAAAAAATTAATAATGAAATAAAAATTTCAAAATTTTTGCACGTGTGATGTGTAAATAAAAAAAAAGAATAAAAATTTAATAAATAAATAAATACAATAAAACTAAAACCAAAGATGAGTATCAACTTGTCTTTAAAACAGATTTCAACACACACACACACACATATATGTGTGTACACGTTGGTTTAACCATAAATTTAAATTTTGGATATTATTAGCTTATAGGGTTATAATTAAGACTCGATTCCATATATACACAAATATTATGTTGATTATGATCTATTTTAGGAGAAAAAAAAATAAAAGAATCAAGACTCATCCTTATAAGTAATAATAAGGATATATTAAGCAGAAATGTTGCCCAAAGTTATACTAAGAAGTTCTAAGCTGTTACCCAGCCAACCAAAAAACTCAGGTGAACACATTTAACTTCTTTTTAAATATAAATTCATTTTTTTAGCATGGTTTGTTTAAACTTTGACGCATAAAGGGATACTATTAGACCAGCATTTAGGCTATTAGTATACGTATAATTTGCAAATCGTATCCGCATATGGGTGAAATTCCCATACGTGGCTGGTACAGGTGGGCTGGAAGGTTAAACGTAAGACGTGCTGCGTAGGCAACCTAACCAGTGACCAGCTGTGGGCTAGAGGGAACAAAACGTAAGACGCGCTGCGCTGTAGTTCCTAACCAGTGACAGTTATAAACCAGTGTATGCAGTAGTTGTATCGATCAATGAAATAACCTGCTAAATGTGCAGTATTGCCATTAATAATTATGGTTAAAAGACCGAACATGATATGCTTACATATCGAGTCTGTTATTTGTATTCACCAACATTATGTTGACGTTTTATTTTCAAAAACTTTTCAGGTAATAATGTAATGTAAAAGAGAAGGAAGATTAGAGATTCTTGGCCTATGATGCCTTAAATAGGATCTTGTGGTAAGACCATGGAGCTATTGGAGCTATGCCTCCAAGTCATGTATAAATTGGATATTATAAAATGAATTGAAATTGTGTGTTTGTGAAAATCCGGTTTACAATAATATCAAATGATGGTGTTCATACCTATGCGTATGAAATTTTATAAAATCCTGAAAAGTTATTTACAAACGATGAAATGTGATTTTTCATACCCACGCGTATGAACTATTTATAGATGATGAAAATCGGTTTTCACATCTATACATGTGAATCGTTTGAAAAATTATGGAATTTATAAAACAACGCTTTCGCTGAAACATATGAAAAAGAATAATAAACTCTGACCGAGACTGTATTATCCATGAAACCAATTCGGGTCGCAGCGCCCGGGCCGCCGAGAGCCCGGGGTGTGACAGTTGCCTCTGATGATTTGTTTGAAACAAATACCATTATTAGTGAAGATCATTGTCATACGAGTTCAGATAAAGAGGTAAGTTCAGGTATGTTTTCTAAACTCTCATGCTCTAAATGTTTAAATCTTAAGGGAAAGTCTCCAACTTGTGCTGATAACAACATTCCTCCGATCATTGAAGATTGTACTTAGAGGAATATGATGATGAGACATTGTACAGATGTAGGTTGATTGATGTACATAAGAATTATGATGATTCTCACAATAATATCTTTGATGATGTGAAACCATGTGTTTCAAACTCTGCATCATCATCCAAAAAGAAAGTTTCTTTCAAAACCCCATTGGTTGAAATTAAAAAGTTTTCAAAGAATGAAAATATGAATTTTTCAAAACAAAATGGTTTTTCAAGTTCAAAACCTAAACGTCAAATTCAATCAAAATGGGTTGTGAAATCATCATGTGCATCAAACAGAGTGGAATCAAAGTGTGATACTTCAAAGTCTTGGAACAAAGACAAGATTTCACTCAGTCCCACAAGATGTGAAAAGTTGAACTTTGAGTCTCCCACGTCAAGTGGTAAGAAGTCATATTTGACTCATATGGGTTCAACAAGTAATCAAAGATTGGTTTATGGTTCACCAGTGGTAAATCACCAAAACCATAGGTTTGTGGAGAGGAGAATATGTTTTGAGTGTGGAAAAAAAGGGCATATCATTGCTAATTGTCCTTATCTGTGTGAGTTACAAGGACAAGTTAGTAATGCCAAGTCTTGTGTCACAGAGGTTTCAAAGTTCATTCCTAAAAGACATAAAATGCCAAATCAAAACAAGGAAGAACTTGTGAAAGCCTCGGATGAAGAAAAGTTGAAGCTTTCAAAACCTTTAATGACTAATTTGGTGTTTAACAACAATGTGGTGATTCAAGATAAGTATTATCTTAAGAATGCACTTGAACAGGAACAGTTGTGGATACCAAAAACAAACAAAGTTTCAAAGGAAACTTCATTAGTTTCAACTGGAAAATGGATTAAATTTCGGTATATGGATTTTCATGGAAAACTCAAGACCTCGAAGGCTTGGGTGACTAAAGATATCTAATGGTTTGTGAGTGTGTGCAGGAGGATTTCAAGAGGACCTATCAATTGGAGGAGAACTCATTGAAAGTGAAACTTCCTGGCGTGTATTTGGTAAAATCGTTCTAATTCTTTAACTGTCATATTATTCTGGAAAACTTGAAAGGTTTGGAATTACATTGTCATATTTTCTTGATATTTTCAAGTCACATTGAACATAATGTTCTACAAAAATGGTAAATCATATCGGTTGTTAATTTTCCGGGAATTTTGATTTTTCTATGTACTGATAAAATTATAAAAAATCAAAAAGATTTTCATTTTTTAGTATTTTAGGGGGAGAAAATTTAAAAAAAAAATCAAAAACAATATAAAATTAGAAAATTGAGAAATTGATCCGACCTTTGAGAAATGATTGTAAATTGTAACATTCTAAAGATTACTTGTATCATACAAGATCAAATACAAAGCGATCACAATGCACTAAGTATGATATGTTGGTAGGTCTTTCACTTAATTGTGATTTCTTTAGACTAATGCCATAATCATTCTTTGTGGGACACATTACTTAGAACACAGTGTTCGATCTTTGTCCTGAGTGCGTGGTTATTTGCCTTAGTGATTGCTAATTGTATTAGTACATATATTAGTTTGATCATGTGTTTCTTTTTCAAAAGAAATTCTGAGTTCATTTTTCTTTTATTTTCGTTCAAAACATGGACATTCTCTGCGTATACTTACGTATCGACCTCATTGCTATGTTTTGGACATTTTGTTTTTATTTTCTTGTTTTTGTTTAAAACTTGGGCATTCTATGTGTATACGGAAGTATCAATCTGATTGCTAGGTTTTAAACATAAGTTATTTTTTGGTTCAATATCCTGGTTTCATCTGCGCATACGGAAGTATCAATCTTGTTACCAGATTTTGAACATTCTGTTTTATTTTACACTTTGTTATTTCACAAAAGATATTCTGCTTTATTTTTGCATGATCAAACGAAGCAAGAATTTGAACTTATAATTTACAATGGCATCGCTGTTGGTTGATGTTTCACAAAGCGGGGATGTGTTCAAGTGAGCGGGGATGTGTTCAAGTGAGTGGGACTTAAATTGGATCCATATACTAGCAATCGTCCTAGGCTTGTGCATCGATTAAATAAATCTCATTAACAATCAATAAATAATGCTGAGGTATGATTGCAATATGATCTCATGTTTGGATCTTTCTCATCAAAAACATATTTATTTTTTAGTTAAAATACAAATTTTGTAGGATTCTAGGATATACAATTTTGCAATTCATAGCTTTAGGGGGAGTTTATTCAAATCATTGAAAAAATTCATAAAAATTTTCTTCTATTTTCTTTTTGACTATCCGATGTGACTTACTAATTCTTTGTAACCACTATAATTGATTTACTGTTAATAAGTGACAAAGAGAAATTGGAATTGTGATTGGGCATCTAGTATGATCACATGTGAAGCAAAATATTTAGTTTTGATTATGTATCAACTGATGCAGGTGATAAGGGTGATGAAGATCTGTGTGTTGAAGATGTCACTGCAGTCCTCAGCAGGTGAATCTTGAAAAAGAAAGACTTATGGAGAGAGAGAATGAGATTAAGATTGAGAGGGTGAAGTGGAAACAAAGAGACTGATGAATTCTATACAACAACATTTGATACAACAGCTACAACTGAAGGGGAGTATGTTGATAGTAAGGTTGTAGGGGAGTATGTTGATGCATATATGTTCCCCGATGCACAAAATGTTTGAGCATATACAACAGCAAGGTTCAAGGGGGAGTATGTTAGTGCATTTTCTGTGTGAAAGCTGCGTTTACTGTGTGAATCTCGCTTGTTGTATATGAAATCACAGTCTGTTGTATATGATTAAGGGTTCGGCTAAAGATCCAAGAAGGTTCGGCTATGATTGATGGCTAAAAGGTTTTTAAGGTTTGGCAAACCTATTGGCAAACCTATTGAAACATATATATAGGTTTGGCTAGTTCATTTCATTAGACTTGGAAGTTTAGAGCTTACAATTCACACACACAAAGTCAAATTCTCTCTCAAGCTCAAGATCAATACTCTCTTCATCTTTGTTTCTTTTGATCGTTCAAGTGTTGTATTTTCACGTTTATTGTTTGTAAACACTTGGATATCAATGAAGAATTCAGATTCATGATCTATTACATTGTCATTGTTGATTCAAATCTAGTTGTAAACGGATTCCGCACGTTTATGATCGAATCGTAGAATTTAGTGATCGATTCTTCAAATCTACAGCATAGCCCCGTGCCAAACCTTGGGACTAGGCGTACCGCCCCGAAGCCAGATTTCGCCTATAAATACCAGAACATCAGATTTCGATTTTTTTAACGAAAATTCACCCTCCAACTCTCAAATCTCGACCATACACCCCCAAATACCCATATTTAACCCATCCAATCATCTCGTATTCAACGTGAGGTGCTTCCGAACTTCTGTGAGGTAAAATTTTTGATTTGTTACAATCCTCGTTTTATATTTTATTATTATTATATATAATTCTTTTGTTTGAATCAAAAATACATCGAGGTTCTTCTCGATTGATTTTTGGGAAACAAACAATTATAAGCACAGATTCTGCCCAATTGTTTTCAGGAAACTTAAGAAATATAAGTCAAGGTTATGCCCGATTTAAAACCTGAAACACACCATTTACAATTTTACAAGTTGAAATGTTTTAAATCCTGAAAAGATATTTTTTGTACTTCTGTAAGACAAAATACTGCCAAATATTTTCCAAAATATAAACGAGCATAAGCCGTTGTGATGCCAAAATTTTGTAAAACACTCGACATTACAGCAATTTCTACTCTTTTCACAACTCCAAATCCACACCAAGAAAACAGAAATCAATAAATCATATAACAAATGTTCTAAAATCCAAATATGATCCATAAATTGTTGTAGGAACTGTCACACCCCCAATTTCCCACTCGTTGTGTCAGTCCACGTGGGTGCGACGTGGCCAGAATCATAGCTCAAGGTCATATAGAACACATCTATATGCGTTTACAAATACAATGTTTGACACACACACTTAACAAAATAGTTTGCAGAGGAATAATAGATATCATAGCAGCGGAAAAATATATAATTGTTATACATGCAGCGGAAATGTAAATAGTTTAATGCAACAATGTTTCAAACTGAATAAAAGTTAAGTTGTTTTCAAAAGACAGGAAATCAAATGCATGCGGGATCCTATGCTCATATCCCGTAAGTGCATTCCTGCTCCATAAGCTTGTCATGCTAGTTACCTGAGAATACAAGTTTGAAAAGTGTCAACACAATGGTTGGTGAGTTCACAGGTTTTGATATACATATAGTAATAAAAGTGTGTCATGTTGTTTATCAAATGTTAGTACCGAGCCCAAGGCTCCAAGTGTCAGTGCGTCACTACCGAACTAGACTTGTTTGTCCTTGCCTCAGCTATGTCTCGTATACATAGCAAGTTAGGTCAAAGTTTCACGTGTTATGACATCCAGTCAATATTGTGCCACGCAGGGTTAGTCACACCCAAACGAATCCATTCAAACCTCCCACGTTGTTCGTACATTAACGGTAAGACTTTGTGAGGACTTGTTACGAGTTCAACACTTAATGTTTGTCTAATAAACCAGCATACACATAAAATGTTTGTAGCAGTATAAATGTTTGACTCGATGCAACTACTATTCTCCCCCTATTTAAAACGTTTGAAAAGAGTAAAGAGGGGCCGTAAACTCACCTTAGTGAAAAGAGTGATAAACAAGCGTAAGCTCCTGCGTCGAAAGGCGTGTCGGTTACCGGAAACCTATATCGTATACCGTATGTAAGTTTGTGTAAGTGACCGTGCTAGTGTTCGTGTTTGTGCTCAACAACTCTCGGTTGTTCATGTTTGTCCGTGTCGGTCCACATTGACCGTGTTTGCTCGTGTTGGTCCACATTGACCGTGTTTGACTAGAGTTGACCAAAGTTGATCGTGTCAAGTCAACGACCCGTTGGTGAACCGTGTGACGGTTGTGAATCGTGTAGCAATCGTGTAAGTGCTCGTCGTGTGCAAAATGCGCAGGTCGCGTCTATGGACAACTTACTATTTATAGTAAGTTTTCATTTATGGAAAGTTCACAAAGCATAACAGTTTTAGAGTTCTAGCATGCTCATTAGTCCTACGTGATCATGTTAACACATAACACATAATCATATGAAGTCACACAAGTCATTTTCATCATGTTTGCACATAAAAGTTTCCTAAAATGGAAAGTTTCTATTTATAGCATACGTGACATCGGAAACCATCTAACTTAGCATCTAATCATCATGTTATAACATATTAGATCACTTAGCATGCTCGAATCAAACAAAACGTTCCTAAGTCGGGTTTTGTAAAAATAAAGTTACTATAAATAGTAACTTTGTAGTTTATGCATAAAAATGACCATCTATGCATTCCTAATCCATTCTTATGTTACAAATCGTCACAATAACCCATTTAACATCATTTAAGCATGTACATATAACCAAATTTATCATCTATCAATATTTGACCCACAAAAGTTACTAAAAATAGTAACAATGCCAAATATGACCATAAACATTATCAAAATCACATTCCAAGTGTTCAAATCATCATATTATCAACCTAATAGCAAATCTACATACATGTATGTTTACCATTTCATTCTTAATACCATTTTGACAATACAAAGTTTCTAATAATAGAAAGTTCATCAAAACTCATCATTTTAATCATTTTAATCAAATCTAACCATGTAATCATCTTCCAATATCATCAAGAACCACATTTACATAATCAAAATCATCTCAACCATCATGGATCATACATGCATGCATTCAAAATGCTATAAATCTTCATTTTAAGCATCAAGACATATACTCAACATCTTGGATCATTATAAAACATCATATAATCATCATGGATCATCAAGAGATACATCTAAACTAATAAACCCATAAGCAAAACTCGTGTATGTGGTGCCATGGTGCTTGCATGTGGGTTTTACCCAATGCATGTGTGCTTGTGAGTGTTTTTAGGCTACAAGGAAGGACATACTACCTTTCAAAGCTTCAAGAAGCACTGAGATGATGAATAACAGCCTCCTTGACCTCCTGGTTCGTGGGTTTAGTCGAGAACAAGAAGAATGTGGTGGTGCTCGAGCTTTCGTATGGGAACTTCAAGCTTCAACCTTCGATCTCCAAGCTTTTCTTGCTGTAACAATGGCTTCCAGGGGTATCAATGGTGGTTTACTGGTGAAGAAGACGAGTTGGAGTGGTCTAGGACTCGAGAAGATAAAATAGAGTGGTTTAGACATGATGGCATCTTGGTTTTATAAAGATTTGCCGTCTGACACTCGTCGCGTACCCCGACGCGAGGCCAAAAAGATGCTTCGCGCTACGCGAAGGAATTCGGGAGTCAACTCCCCGCGACGCCTGTCGCGTACCGCTACAAACCTCCTATTCGGCCATCGCGTACCGCGATGGGCCCCTGAAGAGCCCAATAAGCCTATTTTAATGGGTTTGCTCCGTTCGTTGTCGTCTTCACGTCTACGAACTATCGTTTGGCTTCATTTGAGCTTCCAAGCTCAATGTGTGAGTGTTTCGTGAAGTTTCGAGTGTTGTGTTACACAATGTGCTAGACGTTCACCAACGTTCGTGTGTTTTGACACGTGTGTGCGTTTTCTTGATAATTCCCCGAACTATCTGGTTGTGTGTCGATGTTTGTACTGTCGTGCCACGTGTCACACTAAATTAAACTTATTCTAGTGCCACGTGTACATAAAGCATTTAAATAAACATTTAAATAAATAATAAGCTGACCTGAAAATTACGGGGTGTCACAGGAACCATATAGGATTTCCTATCAGCTGAACATCAAAATCATCATCAGCATATAACTGTGAGATCATAGCCCCTTCTCTCTCTCTTTAAATGTCTACCAAAACTTGGGGTGGAACATGTAGATACATTTTTAAAACATATTTTGTCAACTATTTTAAAATCATATATCAGTATCATCAGAAAGATCATGGTAAACATTTATCAAATCATTATAACAAGTGGATCACTTGGGAACTTTGGTTATGTGGATGCTATTTGGGCACATTCGTATGTAAATATCATTAACTTGTTATCAAGCCCTTGGTAGTACTGGTATGATCATATGCGGGAAAACAAGT
Organism: Mikania micrantha; assembly: GCA_009363875.1. Lineage (NCBI taxonomy): Eukaryota > Viridiplantae > Streptophyta > Magnoliopsida > Asterales > Asteraceae > Mikania > Mikania micrantha. The sequence continues at coordinate 2,259,479 of CM018691.1, read as the reverse complement.
ATCATTATCACAATCGATCCAACCGTAGGTTGGACATCATCATGTGAGCTAACAATCATTACTGACGATCATTTATCATTAGGTTTGATGTTTGCATACTCAATTAGATTCAATTTCAAAGTACATGCTTGATCACTTGTGCTTATTATATCATGAAAATTATTGTTTGAACAGTTATTTTAAATCAACAAAACCTATGATTCTCACTCAACTATTCGTAGTTGACTTTTATCTACATGTTTCAGGTAATCGGGAGCGTCAGTAAAGCAATCTAGGTCAAAATCAACAGCAGAAATAGTTGTGACCTATAAATGAAACAAAAACATCGTATTGTATAATAATTATCTTTTGATAAACTTGTTGTATAATATGTATGTTATGCTTGTTTAAATGAACCTAATTTTATGAAACATAGTTAATCATGGGTTATTCTCCAACATTGGCACATGAACACATAGTCATGCGCCGTGGATTCCGCACGCGGCGTGGGTTGTGACAGATGTGGTATCCGAGCCAAGGTTGTAGAGAATTAGGTTAATCTTAATGGATGACCTAGACTACAACTTAAGCGTCCCTTATGTGTTTATGTGCTTTCTTACTTGAAACTCTCAATCATTATCTTATACATCATGCTAAATCTATTGTTTGTCATTCTGTCTTTAGAATGGCCGACAATAATCCCAACGATGAGACAGACCGCCTGGCAGCTGTCTTCACTCGACAAGTGGCGCAAGTCTTGCCAACTCTAGTTACCCAACTAAACAACTCTTATCAAAACTCTCCTAATGGTTCGCGAACCTTAACGAGCTTTTTGTTTATATAATTTTTATTTATTATATTAAGTATTTATTTATAAAATTAATTATTTATATATATAGAATTATGATAAATATATTTAAATCAAATATTTTATGTTAAATTTAGAAAATATAATTATAAATATAGGGGAATGATCAAATAAGAAGAGCTTTTTGTGTAAGAAGAGTGAGACCTAATAAGAATTTGACACGTGTCACATAATTTAGGTATAAAATCTTATTTTTTATACTACATTTTTATTTTTTTTTTACTAGATTTGTTCTATATTTTTTTATACTCGATTTTTATGGTTTTTTGTATTAGATTTTTGTTGTTTATACTATATTTTATTTTTTTTGTACTGGATTTTTTTTGTACTAGATTTTTGATTTTTTGTACTGGATTTTTGATTTTTTGTACTGGATTTTGTTTCTTTATGTACTGTATTTCGTTTTTTGTACTGTATTACTGTTTTATGATGACACGTGTCAAATTTCTATTGCTTCTTACTCTTCTTAGGCAAAAATCCCTTCTTAGTGGATCCAACCCCTATAAATATAATTAAAATAGTAATTAAAGTAAATAAATTAAATCTAAACGAGCCGAGCTCGAGCCCTAATTTATCTAAACGAGCCGAGCTCGAGCCTTAACGAGCTCGGGATCGGCTCGGCTCGTTTACACCCCTAAATAAAAGGGGTAAATTAGAAACTTGAGAAAGTTATAGCAATATTTTACAAAGTTTATTGAAAAATGAGAGATAAAAGTGATAACCTCGAAAGTATATGATGATTTGATGATGACGATGTGTAAAATAAAAAAAATAAAAAAAGAAAGATAAAACGAAAAGAGAAAGATGTTGAAATTAAAAAAAAAGGTTGGCAAAAAAAAAAAAGAAAAATGAGTAAAGTGAAAATATAATGTTGGGGGAGGGAATCGAACAGACGCTCTAAACATAAAAATGTAAGGACTTACCGCTTGAAGCACACCAACACTTGTTTTGTGTATTTGAAACTTTTTTACTTAACCAAGGGATAAAGACATATTGTGGCAACACGTTCTAATTCCACCGACATTACTAATTGTTATATATATAACTAGATTATTACTCTGTGTATTATACGGATTGAATATAAAATATTAAATAATTGGTAATAAAATACAATATTTTGTTATAAATTAATTAAATTACATATTAATGAGTATTTTTACTAATAAAATAATAATTAAAATTTTCAATAACTAATGAAATAATACGTGACATACTTGTTTTGTAATAATAAAGATTATTAAACTAATTGATGTTAAAAATTAATTAATTTTCTATCAAAACCTAATTGTTACAAATCAAGAAGATAATGTACAATTTGTGTAATTATTAAAATTTGATTACTTAATTTGAAATATCATTAAATATAAATAACTAAAGTTTAATTTTTCCTAACATTTTAACAACTTTTGGTTTAAAATAATTAGTTATTAGAGTAAACTTCTCTTTTGCTCCCTGTGGTTTGACAAAAGTAACCATTTTCATCCAAATTTTGAAATTTTGCAATTTTCCTCCATTAGTTTCAGAAAATTAACCATTTTCATCCAAAGTCCATTTAAACTTTGGATAAAAATGGTTACTTTTGTCAAACCACAGAGACTAAAATGGTTAATTTTCTGAAACTAATGGAGAAAAATTGCAAAATTTCAAAATTTGGATGAAAATGGTTACTTTTGTCAAACCACAGGGAGCAAAAGAGAAGTTTACTCTAGTTATTAAGCATATCTTTTTAAGAAACATCATTTGTTTATAAAAATTTTATTATTTGAAACTATTATTTATAGTTTATTTTAATTTTAAAATTTTTTTTATTAAACTTTTATTTTCTAAGTTATTTTATTTTTTAAAAAAAAATTATTAAACTTTTATTTTCTTAAAATACTAATTCAAAATATTTTTCTTACTTTAAAAAAATAATTTTTAAAAAAATTCATATTTTATAAACTTTTTTTAAGTGTGATTTTTAATAAAAGTATTTGATTTTTAATGTATTTAAAACTATTTTCTTGCATGAAAAAACACAAATAATATTATTATTTATTAATATTATAAGTATTCAATAGGAGAAAGCGTGATTTATTAATAGGATAGATAATTTAATAAACTGGTAGAAAAATGATAAGTAGCAACATAAGCATGAGAATTTGACAAGTGTCAAAAAATTATTTTTGTTTATTAGAATAGAAAGATAAGATATATACAAATATAGAATATTATATTTAAGTTTGGTTTTGAGCCCTCTTATTAATTGGGCCCAATCAAAAGGTTTGAACTCAGGCTCAAGCTTGTTTAAGCCATGTTTGATACACCCAAGTTAATCTCAAGTAACTCAAAAGTAGCTTTACACGTTTATACCCTTAAAAAAACTTGTATAGTCTAGAAGTAAAACACACTTTAATAATATCTCAAATTTCACCAAGCAATTTACTTTAGGGCACAAACAATATGGTGATAAGGATTAACTACCTAATTTAAAAGCATCTACAAAGAGGCCTAAACAAACTCCAGCTTTCCAATAGTTTACCATCACTATCAAGGACTCAAACCTGGTGCTTCTGCTATTTATTGAGGTAGTGGCAGGTAAAGTGGATTTTTTGTACATAAGCATACCGATACCCTCGATTGCTGCCACCACCACACCCGCCACTAAAACATCCCAGTCACCGGTTTGGCCGAGGATGGTGGCTAGTGCGTTGGCGGTGTAGAAACCGAGGAGGAGGAGAAATACTTTCAAGGGGAAATTTTTTCTGGCTGCATTTAGCTTTTCCAATAGCTGTCTCCCGCCAGCGCTGACTAGGCGGCCCAATCTTGTTTGGCCGAGGCCCGTTGGTGTGTCGCCATTGATGTTGTCTTGGTCTCCGTTGCTCGGCAAGCCGCTTGTGTTTAAAGCAAATGCCATTTTGACATGATGTTGCCTTCCCCGGAATCTGTTAACGTGTTAAATAATGAGTCAAACAAGTGAATGTTAAGCAGGTTGGGCTGGAATAGCCTGAAACCTTTTTGTTTATTTTATTAGGTGTTACAAGTAATTACAAGTATATAGCATTGTATTTATAAAGACTAATTTAGGTTTAGGAAACTTAATCCGCAAGTTAGGTACAACCCGTGCTGCCCCATCTCAAGCCCTCCACACTTGCGCACAACACTTGCTTCCTGAACTGTAAGAATCTATGTGTGATTTTTTGTCCACCCCCCCCCCCCCCCACACACACACACACACACATTTTTAGCAATAACACCTCAATTTGATTTGTATAATATATGCAAGATTTTCAGTTCTTTTACACTGCATTTGAAGCATTCTAAGCAAGCAACTAACACTTAGCCAACACAAGAAATGACAAAAGAAAAACGATATGAAAGCATTCTAGGGAACAAAGGCAAAATTACTGGATAGAGTACAGGGCATGCTTACAGGCGCTGATTATTTAGGTATGTAAAAAGTTGCATATGATAACAAGCTTGTTTTCATGGTTTGCATATCTAACTTTTAATAGCATGACAGAACTAACTAAAATTACATAGCATGATCTTTCAACAAACTTAAAAATATCATTTGCAAGTTTTATCAACATGGTTCACAAAATAGATCATTGGATGAGTGAACATCCCACTTCAGTTATGTATGTAACATGATCCATATATATTCTAGTTTTTGATCAATTGTCATCCACTCGTTCCTACTTTAAAATTTTCCTAGCATATCAAGGATGTGGGAGTGACCAAAATTTTCTGACATGAAATGTCTATAACTCATTTATATTTCCAGGCAGTACCTGAATTTTTAGAACTGCCTCACATAAGTTAGGATTTTGTTGGAGTTCAGTACATTTTTAGAATACCTGTCAGCAACAACGTTCATGATAATATTGGACTCAATGACTGATTATGCTTACATTAAGAGAACTTCAATTTCTTGGCTAAGACTATATGACATCAATTTAGTTTAAAAAGTTGGGAGGCGCTCCAAGAAGTTTAGGTTCCAAAAGCTGAGGAGTGCACATCACGTACAACAGATGCTACTCAATGTACAACCAGCAAACCAAGTAAGCTTATTTACAACCAAAATGTGTGTCTCTCCCATTTGTTTTGCATATCAACCTTTTTACTAAGTAAACCTTTCATAATTTTTACATCAATTGGGGATCTTCTTCCCTTCTATATAAGCCTCTCAAAAACCCTAATTTTGAACCTTTCATAATTTCTACATCAATTGGGGATCTTCTTCCCTTCTATATAAGCCTCTTAAAAACCCTAATTTTGACCAATCTTGGCCCAGAATTACATGAGGTACCACCTCAAGCACCTGATGCGATTTCCTAAGCACCTCAGGCAAGCCTTTTTTAAAAATCATGCAGCAATGCCATTTAACAGGTATAAGGTCCCAATTAAACATGTAGTGGTGACCAAAGGCCCATCTTAGTGATCAATGGTGTTTATCGGTTCAAGTCATCTAGGTGATACATTCAGCCACTAAACCAAGTTGATGTTTCAATTATCTCACAGGCTTTCATACTTGGCAGCAATACAATCATACAAATTCATTCCTTTTGCATCTGTCTAACCGATAACCAGGAAAGTTGTTTAAAAGCCAAAAGGATTCCTTCTGGCACAGTTATTCACATTCTCCAGCTGAACTAAAAATTTACCACTTGCACTATATCAGGATGTTAACACAAAACACAACATTCTAACAAGAATCAAACTCAGCTTATCAATCACATTCTAGAACTATAAAATTACTAAACATGATGCATAGAATCGTGTAGTAAATGTATCAGAATGTAAGAGTAATCATTAAAATATGGCATAGAGTTGAAGGTAGTTTACCTTTCTCTTTGGAAATGTGATCTGCTTGGGAACAAACTATGTTTGTCTTTCCAATGCTTCATTGAATCGAAATTTTCCTTAACAACGGCACGTTCATCACTTTCATTCACAGTCGTCGACAACGAATGGTACTTGAACGCCAAAAGTTGAAATCCACAAGCCATTAACTGTCAAAACACGACATCCAGTATCAATTCAAGGGTCAATCAATGAGTACTTTCGCTGTCTCGCAATTTCAGTCCAATCATTCACATATCTCATGAAATACTAGGGTTTTAAGATTCCGAAATCCGATTATAATCATCTACGAACAAGCGGCTAAAATTAGCGTGAACCACACGAACAATGTCAGATTTAAAGGATAAAAAAAGCGATATGTAGGGTTTTTGAAGATGAAACAGCTGAAATAACAGCGAGAACTCAAAAAATGCTAATAATGTGGTGATACAGACAGGGCATTTGGAAGATTACCGGAGGAAATCAGACGACAAATCACATGGAGATGCAAAATCAAAACCACCGGATTATACGATGGAGACGTTGGGCACGTAATCACTTGATTCTGAGAATGTAAGAAACGTCAAAAGATCAGGAATGCAATATTACCTTGTATACAAAACCCCAAAAATGATTTGAATCATATTTGGATTGGATATCTGTTTTTTTCTTGTTTATATCATAAATTAGATATACAAAATCCTGCTAATCAAATAACCCGAATAAAAACTATTTTTCGGATGTATAAAAAAGATCGGACTTACATATTTCTAATTTATATCGGGGCATGTTTTAGATGTATCGTAAAATTTTCAAATCCGAATAAACAATTATCCAACCTACACACCTAAGCAAGCTACCAATGAGGCGGTGCCTCAATGGTACCGATTCTTTCATATGGGAGGTCTTGTGTTCAAATCCCTCTCGCAACGAAAAACGGGTTGAGGAGGGTCAGGGGGTTTTCCCAGTGGAGTTCCCTCCTGGGGTGGTTGTGGTGGCTCATGAGAGGTCCAGGTAACTAGACCTTTGTGGCATGACCTGAAAACAGTTGACTCATACGATTGAGACATTCGCCGTTCAAAAATTAAGAAGCAAGCTCCCTCGGATACACAAACATAATACCTCTCACATAAGATAAGTCATGAGTATACAGTAAAGTAAAATCTCTTGTAAATTTTATATTTTGAAAAAACTATAACAATATTATACCTAGGCACATAAAAATACCATACATTTTTTGTTTCTAACTATGTTAGTATGTGACCAAAAATAAGTTTTGCGAGTTACCCTTCTAACTAATGGTTATCAAACAGTACACTTCCTATTATAATAAATGGTTTAATTTAATTTTGATTGCATAAGAGCATTTTATAGAACTATAGAAGTAGTAAACAAAAATACAATTAAACACATCATATCAATTATCTTCACCCTGTTTTCTATAATACTAATTTTACTTGATCTTGTATATTTTTTGTAGACTCGTATATCTACATTATCTAAAACTAACTTATTATTATAATAATCTTAACTTTTTATACTTTGTATTGTTTAAAATAACATATTTATATAATAAATGAGAGTTAAGGCAGACTTATTTGTTATCTTCTAAGATTGTCCATATAAGCAAAATGATGTTATCTTGCAATTGCTGATGTCATTTGAATAGTCATTCTATTTAAAAAAAATTATATCTACATCTATATATCTCATATATCTTGAAGGTTATACATGCTCCAAAAACATAGCAGAGAATTGCAACATACTTCTTGGCAAACGTTGAAAGCTTATGCTATTCAAGCAATCAAGATTATCTGATGTTTAATTTCAATTGTATTAATATAACAAATAAATAGAAAACACATCTCTGTGTATTACACGGGTTCAAAGCTAATTAATTATAAAAATGCATTCACGAACAATAATTAAAAAATATTAACACTAAAAATGCACTGACGGACGACGACTTACTGAAATTTTAATTTTACACCAACATAATTAATGAATTATTAGCGAATTTTAAAAATTTAAAAAGTTGTATAATGTTCTTGTATAAAGTTTTCTATATGATGTCTATGTTTAAGCCTAATAAAATAGGCGAGTTGGGCCGAGTTGAGTAGCGGATCAGTATTGATGTGGGTCAGGATGTGTTTTAAGCAAAGTCAATTTGAGTCTATATGAGTTGTTTTTAAAAAATATTAATTTAGTTCAAATAAAAATATGTTTCAGGTAAACAATCGTTTATTTGCATAATCTTTAGCATAGTAACATAAATCGCTAAGGTCCCCACGTTTTCTGATCAAGTTCGCACGTACCCATTCATGGTACGTTCGCGATCCAGGTTCGCTTGGGATCGCATTTTGAATCAAGGAATTGGCATTCCAGAAACTCAGCTTGTTAGATGAAGACTTACCTGTATAACTGTATTGAGCGATGCAATCTGCTTGATTTTGCCGGATTCACTGCCGGAGCCTAGCGAATTGCGATCCCGTACCACGTTCCCATACCGGACCGTACCGCGATCCTAGTGACTATGATCTTTAGTAATTTTATCATTAAATATACTGTTGATAAGTCTTAATGGTTTGAATTTTTATAATTCACGTAGTTTGTAGATTACCCATATTGACTCACATTATGTTAAAATGTTAACCATCTTAACCCGTTCCATGTTATTTTGTTACACATCTCAACCTAAAATACAATAATTGTTTATGCAAATCAACCCATTTATCTTGCTTTAAATTAAGATTCATGTGTCTTGTGTTATGCAAATTGTATGGTGAGTTTAAAGGTTGGAGGATAAATTGCCTTTTTGGGAGAATAATTAGACTCTTTGAAGTCCATTGGGGTGATTGGTGCCATCCGGAAAAAACGAAAGCATATTAATTTTTTCAGCTGCCTTTGTCCGACCATGCAAATGTATCTATCTATACTAATAAATAAAAATAATTGTAGACATTTGTCACAAATCTATACAAACTACACTTTGGTTTTCTTATTTCTCTCTCATATTTAATTATTAATATTAATTATTTAGTTAAGAATCAATAATTATGAATTAATGATAATGAACTATAACATGTATAGTAATTAATATATTATAAATTAATTTTATTTAAAATGAAATTAAACTTTAAGTCTTCAAGTAAACTTATATTTTTATTTAACAACTTCTATTTAGTACTTTAAATATAATCGAATTCAACTTATATTTCTTAAAATATCTATAAATAAATCAATAATGTTACTAATTTTTTATATAATTGCTTTTAAAAAATTTTATACATTTAATACGATTGGATGACGAATGATAAATATATGTTATATTGAAATAATAAAAAGTAAGTAAGTTTTAATAATTCAAAATATATGTATTAGTATAAATTTTAGTTAAAGTTAATTTAAACGTGTTAAAAGAAGAATAAATATACTTTAATTAAATTATTTATAAAATACATCAAATACTTTAAACACATTTTGATGATTTTATATATTAACAATTTATATTGTATTTCATTCAACATGTGTAAAACATGAGTTTAGTTAAAATTACAATGTAAATGTTTTTTAATTACACAAATTTTTGTTAATGGATATGTATTTATAGCATTTTTTTCAACCAGTGTAATACACCGGATTTAACCTACCAAAATATAAAAGAATTTTTAAAATTTTTGTGTGCTTATAAGAAATAGTCCCTTGACAGAGGTCGAGTTTGCTCTGGATCATGAAGAAACGATGACAAAGGCGGTGTTTGTTTTTTAGAGGCAAAACATCTGCAGTCTGCAGACCACGTCTGCATACCTTTTTTTTTGCAAAAAAAGTGGATCAAACTGCTGCAAGAAGATGTTTAAGATGTTTTTTTTAACCTCTTCAAAAGGTTTTCCCCACTCTCTTCCCCACTATCCTAAGCAGACCAAATAAACCCTAACCTAAAATCCAACCCAATAACAAAATGCGAGAATTTATCATCAACATCATGCGGGCGATCGATAAACTTAAACTTTTGAATACTAGGGTTCCAAAGAATCAGTGTACCGAGGTTTGAATAGTAATTTGTATCAAACAAACAGAGTAGACCCTTGTTGGATCCCACAATTCGGAAATACCCATTAAGGGTTTTGTAAGGAACTTGAAGTTCGAGGCTTCTTGAAAGGCGAGCGATGATCAAAACGAGTAAAACTGGTTGATGTAATCAATGGATTCGTAGTAGATGAGGGTGCGATGGTCGGCAGCGGAGGAGAGGGGGAGGTTGGTGAAAGAGGGGTGGGAGATCAGCGGCTGTGGAGGGGGCGACGTTGGGTCCCGACAACAGTGGGAGGCGTGGATGTGGAGGGGGAAGCTCGTCGGTTCGAGTGGGAAGAAGAAGGTAATCAGACGTGGCTGGGAAGAGGTGAGAAGGGGTTTGATTCACGTTTGCACCAAGAAGGGGCCAGACGGATCTTTTTTAATGCAACGTCTTTAAGAAAACAAACAGGTTACAGACCTCTAACCTCTTCCCATGTCTGCGCGGCGCAAACATAAAAGACAAGAAGATGTTTTTTTAGAAAAACAAACATCCCCATAGTATTATAAAGGGGACGTTATTAATAAATTAACACATACTAGTTACTACTCGTATTCACAAATAAACTTAGTCCATCTTGTTTGAACAACAACCAAGCAACAGGGTCGAGGTATCCCTTGCTAGTAAGACCGAGGTCCTTGTCTCGTAGGCTTGATGCATCCTTTTTACCAGGCCTTCCTCACTTGACGCATGCACGAGATGCGAAGAAACCAGAAAATCCATAATCCTCTCCCCTTGTCATATTTGAACTTGGGGTTTCCCCAAGACAAACTTCACCCAGATACGTTGTAACAATGCCTCGCAGGTAACTTAGTCCAACTATTCAAAAAAGATTATACACATACCTTGTTGTCTATTTGTAAAAAGATACGTTACACGATTTTAAGTAACGAGACATTGATGCCTTTAGTTTTTCAAGTCGTCAATCTATCAGCTAAAATCGTTAACCCGACTTCATTTCTTTTCTTTTTCTTTTAATTATTATTTTGTTATAATTTTCTTTATAAAACTATTTTAAAATAAAGTAACAAACCTAATAAAACTTGCAAAATACGATTACACGAATTACTATATATACAAAAGACAAACGACATCATTGCGAGTGAATAGTAATAATAATTAAATATTAATAATTGCATATTATGCAACCTTCGGTCAAAGAAAACGGCGGCTACTGCCGTAAATAACAAAAATCAATAAAAAACAAATATTATATAATATTAGTAATAATTAAATAATTTATTATTTAATACTAATATACTAAACAAAGCTGGCAGCCTAATGGTACCTCCTATAATTCTATATGAGAGGTCATGGGTTCGAATTCGGACCGAATCATATTTGCTGACGCAAGTTTAGGTGGTTTACCCAGTTGAGAGATGTCACACCCCGGGCTCTCGGCGGCCCGGGCGCTGCGACCCGAATTGGTTTCATAGATTATACAGTCTCGGTCAGAGTTTATTATTCATTATAATATGTTTCAGCGGAAGCGTTGTTTCATGAATTTGTAATTTTATAATAATTCACATGCATGGATGTGAAATCCGTTTTTCATAATTTACAAATAATTCATACGCATGGGTATGAAAAACCACATTTTTATCGCCTGTAAATAACTTTTCAGGGTTTTATAAAATTTCATATGCATAGATATGAACACAACATTTTATTTCATTTTAAACCGAGTTTTACAAACATATATTTACATATATTGGTTACATGGGACTTGGAGGTGTAACTCCAATCGCTCCTCGGTTTTGCCACAAGATTTTTATTTAAGGCGTCATAGGCCCTAAACCTCTAATCTTGCTTCTGATTTGTCATTCCTTATTACCTGAAAAGTTTTTGAAAATAAAACGTCAACATAATGTTGGTGAATACAAATAACAGACTCGATATGTAAGCATAGCATGTTCGGTCCTTTAACCATAATTAATATTGGCCATACTACACATTTAGCAGGTTATTTCACTGATCGATACAACCACTGCATACCCTGGCTTGTACTGTCACTGGTTAGGAACAACAGCGGAGTGCGTCTTACGTTTGTTCCCTCCAGCCCACAGCCCGTCACTGGTTAGGTTGCCTGCGGAGTGCGTCTTACGTATAACCTTCCAGCCCACGTTACCAGCCACGTATGGGAATTTCACCCATAGCGGATACAATTTGCAAATCGCACGTATACTAATGGCCTAAATGCTGGTCTAATAGTATCCCTTTATGCGTCAAAGTTAAACAAACCATGCTCATAAAAATTCCTTTATAAATTTAAAAACAAGTTAAATGTATTCACCTGAATTTTGGGTTGGCAGGGTGACAGCTTTAAACTTGTTATTGTAAATTGGGCAGCGTTTCTGCTTAATCTATGCTTATAACTGTTCTGCAAAGAACATTTACTTACTTACTTATTTATTTATTATTATTATTAATATTATTATTATTATTACGACAATGATTATTATTATTAAAAAAATTTTATATATACATAGGGTCGGAGCTTAATCCTAACCCTATAGGTTAATATAATATTAAATCCTTAAATTTATAAGTTTAACTAATAAATTAAATAATATATCTTTATGACTATCTCAAAGGGATGATTCCTGAGGCTGTTTATTACTGTTTCTATAATAGATCATAAGTTCAACATAATATTTGTATACATATGGGATCGAATCTTAACCTTAACCGTATAATAAGTTAATAATATACAAAAAGTTAAATTTATAAGTTAAACTAAAAGATTGAAATGCATACCTAAACCACGAATTGATTTCTTAGTTTGAAGGATCCAAATTGACGTATATGCTCTCAACAAATTAGTTCTATCTTTTAATTTTTTTTTTTCCCTTTAAAACTCATCCGACTCTTGTTCTGTTGAAGAAAACCCATATATATATATTTGTGAATTTTAAGATAAGTATCATCTAATCTATATGTAAGCTGACTATTTCCTTCCTTCAACTTACACTACACACGTGTACATTATTTTATTTATTTATTTTTTTTCTAGACATACATACGTAGTAAACAAAAAAAAAATCTTTATCATTTTATTTATTAATTATTATTATTATTATTTATTTTCTTTTAATTACAATCGTACACATATATTATTATTATTATTATTAATTAATTAATTAACTAATTAAGCTCAAGTTTTGTTTTACTCTTATAACTTTTTAAATATTGAGTTTTATAAAATTTTAAAAATACTGTTAGGACCGGCTCATTTTTCTCTACGTTTCGACCTAGGTTTCGTTAAAAACGGAGAAAGTTTAATTATAATATAATGTATTAATTTTAGGTGGTCTCCTATTATAACATTAACTGACCGAATAAGAGTGTCAAAAATTTTTAATAATTATTTTACTCGTTACTTACTAGCATGTAAGTGTCACATGTGTGTATATAATAACTAGATAATTACAATTATAATATCGAACAATATATTTTATAAAAATAAATATCCATGTGTTACATCCTCCCCACCTTTGTTTTAATCTCGTCCTCGAGATTATTAGAATAGGTGTGGATATTTCTTTCTCATTTCAGATTCCAGCTCCCATGTGTATTCCGGACCACGTCTGGAGTTCCATTTAACCTTAACTAAGACTAACTTCTTACACTTGAGTCTCTTTTCACGACGGTCTTCAATTTGAAGTGGTTGTTCGATAAATTTTAATTTTTCGTTTACCTCGACATCTTGTAAAGGCATTAACAAGGATTCATCGGCCAAACATTTTCGAAGATTAGAAACGTGAAACACATCGTGTACTTCGGCCATTTCATCCGGTAATTCGAGTTGATAAGCCACCAGTCCGATTCGTTTAGTAATTTTGAAAGGTCCAACATAACGTGGACTTAACTTTCCCTTTTTACCGAATCGTACTACTCCTTTCCATGGTGAAACTTTGAGTAGCACTTTATCACCAACATTGAATTCTAATGGCTTTCTTCTTCGATCTACATAGCTCTTTTGACGATCTCTAGCCGCTTTCAATCTTTCTCTAATTTGAAAGACTTTGTCAGTTGTTTCTTGCACGATTTCTGGACCAGACAACTGATTTTCACCAATTTCAAACCAACAGACCGGTGTTCGACATTTTCTGCCGTAGAGAGCTTCAAATGGTGCAGTCTGAATACTTGAGTGATAACTATTATTGTAAGAGAATTCCATTAGAGGTAAATGGTCATCCCAGCTTCCTCCAAAGTCTATCACACAAGCTCGAAGCATGTCTTCCAATGTTTGGATTGTTCTTTCACTCTGCCCATCAGTTTGTGGATGATAAGCAGTGCTAAAGTTCAAACGTGTTCCGAGAGCTTTTTGAAAACTTTGCCAGAATCGAGACGTAAAACGACTATCTCTATCTGACACAATGGATAATGGCACACCGTGTAGAGATACAATCTCATTTACATACAATTGTGCTAACCTATCCATAGAGTAAGTTTCTTTCATTGATAGGAAATGAGCAGACTTGGTCAATCTATCAACAATAACCCAAATAGTATCATTTCCATGACTTGTTCGAGGAAGTTTGGTTACAAAATCCATAGTTATCATTTCCCATTTCCAAACAGGTAGTTCCAGTTGTTGCAACATACCAGAAGGTTTCTGGTGTTCAGCTTTAACTTGTGAACAAGTTAAACATCTTGCAACATATGCGGCAATATCTTTCTTCATGCCAATCCACCAATAGTTCTCTTTCAAATTCTTGTACATTTTATCGCCTCCTGGGTGCATCATGTATTTAGATTTATGTGCTTCTTCCAATATTCTTTCTCTTAAGCCGCCAGTGACCGGCACCCAGATTCTTGTGTTCATTCGAAGAATTTCATCGTCTCTTTTGACCAGTTGTTCAGTCATGCCCTTCATTCCTTCTTTTTCCTTGTTTTCATCTTCTTGGGCTTGTTTCTGTGCTTCTTTAATTTGATTAAACAAATCAACTTGTAGTTCTAGCCGTAAAGCACGTACTCTTCTCGGTTTCTCTATCTCCTTTCGGCTTAAGGCATCGGCAACCACATTTGCCTTTCCTTCATGATAGATAATTTCACAGTCATAATCATTCAAAGTTTCCATCCATCTTCGTTGTCGCATATTCAGTTCCTTCTGATCAAAGATATACTTTAAACTCTTGTGATCAGTATAAACTGTGAAATGAACTCCATACAAATAATGTCTCCATAACTTTAATGCAAAGATTATGGCGCCTAACTCCAAATCATGAGTCACATAGTTCTTCTCATGAGTCTTCAATTGGCGTGATGCATATGCAATAACTTTGTTTCGTTGCATCAATACGCATCCTAATCCTGTATGAGAAGCATCACAATAGACAACGAAGTCTTCAACACCTTCAGGTAATGCTAGGATTGGAGCGTGAGTTAACTTATCTTTAAGAATTTGGAATGCTTCAATTTGCTTAGTACCCCACTCAAATTTTACAGATTTTCGAGTCAATGAGGTAAGAGGAACGGCTATTCGGGAGAAATTCTGAATAAATCGTCGATAATAACCCGCCAAGCCTAAGAAACTACGCACCTCTGTTGGTGACTTGGGGTTCTCCCATTTGGTAATAGCTTCTATCTTAGACGGATCCACTTGAATACCTTGAGCATTAATAACATGCCCTAGAAATTGTACTTCAGTGAGCCAGAACTCACATTTGGAAAATTTAGCATACAATTTCTCATGTCTTAGTAATTCAAGTAGAGTTCTAAGATGTATAGCATGATCCTCAGGTGTTTTTGAATAAATAAGAATATCATCAATGAACACAATGATGAATTTATCCAGATAAGGTTTACATATCCGGTTCATCATGTCCATAAAAGCAGCTGGAGCATTAGTAAGTCCAAATGGCATAACAGTGAACTCATAATGCCCATACCTTGTACGGAAAGCAGTTTTAGGAATATCTTCTTCCTGGACCTTCAGTTGATGATATCCTGATCGAAGATCAATTTTAGAAAAATGACAAGCTCCTTGAAGTTGATCGAATAAATCGTCAATTCGTGGAAGTGGATACTTATTCTTAATTGTCACCTTATTTAGCTCCCTATAATCAATGCACATCCGCATCGACCCATCTTTCTTTTTGACGAATAAGATTGGAGCTCCCCAAGGTGATGAGCTGGGTCGGATAAAACCTTTTTCCAATAGCTCGTCTAATTGTTTCTTGAGCTCTTTCATTTCCGTCGGTGCCAATCTATAAGGAGATTTAGCAATTGGAGCAGTACATGGTACCAGATTGATATTGAATTCTACTTCACGTTCTGGTGGTAAACCAGGCAATTCATCTGGAAACACATCGGGAAAATCGGCTACAACTGGTACGTCTTTCAGTTTCTTCTTTTCTTGATCTTCAGTTGTAACTGAGACTAGGTAAGCTAAACAACCTTTGTTTAGATATTTTGTAGCTTTGATCATAGAAATGATTCCAACATTATTTGTTGGCTTATCACCTTTGATGATCAACTTTCCTCCCGTTGGAACACGAACTTCAATTGATTTGGTGTCGCATAAGATACAAGCTTGGTTTGTAGCTAACCAATACATCCCGATTACCACATCAAAACCAGCCAACTTCATTGGTAAGAATTTTACAGGTATGTTGTGCTTAAAGAGTGTGATCTTACCATTTATTAATACTTCATCTACTTTGACTACATCACCATTAGCGGTTTCTACCTGATATGGCTTCTCTAGTTTCACTAGTGGTTCATTTAGTAGTTTACAAAATTCATAATCAATAAAGCTTTGATTTGCTCCCGAATCAAACAAAACCTTAGCATAAACATTATTGATAAGAAACGTACCGGTAATGACATCCGGCATGTCTGCAGCTTCCTTGGCATTAAGAACAAAAGCTCGAGTCGTCTTCTTTGCATTTGTACCAGCTTTTGTTCCTGAACCACCAGCCCCGCTAGTTCCGCTCACTTTATTCAATTTAGGACACTCATTTCGGTAGTGTCCCGGTTCGTTGCAGTTATAGCACGTCACCATCACCTTCCTTCTACATTCTTCCAAAGAATGTCCCATCATTTTACAGTGGCTACAATACTTTGCCATATTACACTTTCCCAGATGCTTTTTCCCACACGTTTTACATCGCGGGAATGTACCACTGCCACCTTCTTTCTTCACAAATTTTCCTACAGGCCTTTTTGAACTTTGATCAACCTTTTGGAGTGCCTCTTGGCTTTTCTTTTCCTCTTGAGTTCTTACCATTCCATCTGTAAGCAACCCTGCCAGTTCAACAGCTGAATCAATGGTCTGAGGCATAGCAGCCTTAACCATGTCACGTATTTCACTTACCAGTCCCCAGATGTAACGACTGATAAGGTTTGATTCCGGTGTCACAAGATGTGGCACCAATCGAGCATACTCAAAGTACTTCGAAGTGTACTCACGATGCCCAGCACCGATCATGCGGTAAGTCAGGAATTTTCTCTCGATTTGTTCCTTCTCATTCATTGGGCAAAACTTTCGGGTTACGAGATCCCGAAAACTTTCCCATGTCATAGCATACGCATTGGTTCTGCCTTTGGTTTGAATAATGGAGTTCCACCACTCCAATGCTCCATCTTTAAAGGAATTCGAAGCATACAGAACCATATCTTCTTCGGCACATTTGCTGATTGCAAGCACCGCCTCGATCTTTTCAATCCATCGTAATGCTACCACAGCTCCTTCAGTTCCAGCGAACTCAGGAGGTTTACAAGATTGGAATGTCTTATATGAACATCCCTCAGTTTTGAAACGTTTCAAACTAGAAACTTCTATATTTCATTGTTTGAACCAGACACTTCTTTTGCTTTTGTCACTGTGTTCTCTGGATTCGAATTTTCATTATTTTTCATAGCTGCAATAATCGTTGGAATTGCGTCCTTAATTTCCTTTGCTATTATTTCCTTGAGTTCAGCCTTTTGAATCACAGGTTCATTAGCATCTGTGTGCGTTCTCTTTCGCCCACGAGTGTTAGCAGATGGTCCGCCAGAATTCTTGTTATGAGACATTGTCTACAAAATATAATATTTGACAAGGTCTTAAAATAATTCATCGTAATTTAACTTACAAGCTATCGTCAGAATTCATCATGTTATTTCAATCATTGTTAGTATTTCAAGTATACTATTCTACCTATTCCTTTGATAGGCACTTATCTTAATTCGGTTAAAGCTTAGATACAATCATTAGTACCTATTTCGCTAAAACCAGGAGCTCTGATACCAACCTGTCACACCCCGGGCTCTCGGCGGCCCGGGCGCTGCGACCCGAATTGGTTTCATAGATTATACAGTCTCGGTCAGAGTTTATTATTCATTATAATATGTTTCAGCGGAAGCGTTGTTTCATGAATTTGTAATTTTATAATAATTCACATGCATGGATGTGAAATCCGTTTTTCATAATTTACAAATAATTCATACGCATGGGTATGAAAAACCACATTTTTATCGCCTGTAAATAACTTTTCAGGGTTTTATAAAATTTCATATGCATAGATATGAACACAACATTTTATTTCATTTTAAACCGAGTTTTACAAACATATATTTACATATATTGGTTACATGGGACTTGGAGGTGTAACTCCAATCGCTCCTCGGTTTTGCCACAAGATTTTTATTTAAGGCGTC
Source organism: Mikania micrantha (assembly GCA_009363875.1). Classification (NCBI taxonomy): domain Eukaryota; kingdom Viridiplantae; phylum Streptophyta; class Magnoliopsida; order Asterales; family Asteraceae; genus Mikania; species Mikania micrantha. The sequence goes on along the minus strand of CM018691.1, from coordinate 2,241,093 downwards.
ATAGGCCCTAAACCTCTAATCTTGCTTCTGATTTGTCATTCCTTATTACCTGAAAAGTTTTTGAAAATAAAACGTCAACATAATGTTGGTGAATACAAATAACAGACTCGATATGTAAGCATAGCATGTTCGGTCCTTTAACCATAATTAATATTGGCCATACTACACATTTAGCAGGTTATTTCACTGATCGATACAACCACTGCATACCCTGGCTTGTACTGTCACTGGTTAGGAACAACAGCGGAGTGCGTCTTACGTTTGTTCCCTCCAGCCCACAGCCCGTCACTGGTTAGGTTGCCTGCGGAGTGCGTCTTACGTATAACCTTCCAGCCCACGTTACCAGCCACGTATGGGAATTTCACCCATAGCGGATACAATTTGCAAATCGCACGTATACTAATGGCCTAAATGCTGGTCTAATAGTATCCCTTTATGCGTCAAAGTTAAACAAACCATGCTCATAAAAATTCCTTTATAAATTTAAAAACAAGTTAAATGTATTCACCTGAATTTTGGGTTGGCAGGGTGACAGCTTTAAACTTGTTATTGTAAATTGGGCAGCGTTTCTGCTTAATCTATGCTTATAACTGTTCTGCAAAGAACATTTACTTACTTACTTATTTATTTATTATTATTATTAATATTATTATTATTATTACGACGATGATTATTATTATTAAAAAAATTTTTATATATACATAGGGTCGGAGCTTAATCCTAACCCTATAGGTTAATATAATATTAAATCCTTAAATTTATAAGTTTAACTAATAAATTAAATAATATATCTTTATGACTATCTCAAAGGGATGATTCCTGAGGCTGTTTATTACTGTTTCTATAATAGATCATAAGTTCAACATAATATTTGTATACATATGGGATCGAATCTTAACCTTAACCGTATAATAAGTTAATAATATACAAAAAGTTAAATTTATAAGTTAAACTAAAAGATTGAAATGCATACCTAAACCACGAATTGATTTCTTAGTTTGAAGGATCCAAATTGACGTATATGCTCTCAACAAATTAGTTCTATCTTTTAATTTTTTTTTTCCCTTTAAAACTCATCCGACTCTTGTTCTGTTGAAGAAAACCCATATATATATATTTGTGAATTTTAAGATAAGTATCATCTTATCTATATGTAAGCTGACTATTTCCTTCCTTCAACTTACACTACACACGTGTACATTATTTTATTTATTTATTTTTTTCTAGACATACATACGTAGTAAACAAAAAAAAAATCTTTATCATTTTATTTATTAATTATTATTATTATTATTTATTTTCTTTTAATTACAATCGTACACATATATTATTATTATTATTATTAATTAATTAATTAATTAACTAATTAAGCTCAAGTTTTGTTTTACTCTTATAACTTTTTAAATATTGAGTTTTATAAAATTTTAAAAATACTGTTAGGACCGGCTCATTTTTCTCTACGTTTCGACCTAGGTTTCGTTAAAAACGGAGAAAGTTTAATTATAATATAATGTATTAATTTTAGGTGGTCTCCTATTATAACATTAACTGACCGAATAAGAGTGTCAAAAATTTTTAATAATTATTTTACTCGTTACTTACTAGCATGTAAGTGTCACATGTGTGTATATAATAACTAGATAATTACAATTATAATATTGAACAATATATTTTATAAAAATAAATATCCATGTGTTACAAGAGATTCCTCCTAGAATGGGCTTGAGCATACGCCCCTGAGTATCAAATTCGAGGGGAGGGTTGAAATTCCGTCTTTGGTGATCGTACCAGGGTGTTCAAAGAAAAAAAATATATACTAATATACTAATTGCTTTATAATAATTAAATAATAATAATTAATTAACTAATAGTCAAAACTTTTGCATGTGTTTTGATTTATTGTTTTAGAACGGATTGACAGTCGTTGCAATTAGTTTTTTTTTTTACGTTTTGATATTCGTAATTTTGTCACCACGTCAGGATGAGTCTAAAAGGCGGCTACAAGCCGTAATTATAATTAACAATTAATAATATTGATCATTATTATTATATAATACTAAAACTAATTATTATATAACAATTAAATAATAGTAGTAATAATAATTAATTAACTTACAGTAAACTTTTACACACATTTTGATTTAATGTTTTATGATGGATTGATAGTCGTTGCTACCAGTTTTTTGTTTACGTTTTAATATTCGTGATGTTGTTATCACAACAGTATAATAGACTCAAAATTAATTAATAGCAGTATTTGTTAAATAATAGTTAATTTGTTACCGTTTTGTTTAGTCGTCTTACGTTCGTGTTTATTAATGCTATATTTTACATCTAAGCACGATTTTTTTTATTATAGTGTGACATGCACGTTTTTAACGGTTACACTTTAGGATTTTGAGTGGGAGTAACAACTGTTGTAACACATTTTTATATCTGAGTTTTTGATACATGAGATCGTATATGCGTTCTTATATTAGAAATGGTGACATAATGTCCCGTCTCATGGTTTTATATTATAGAGTTTTTGACGCGGTAATGTTTATTTTTATGTTTTTAGATGCGATTTCTTATAATAGTTTTTTTAAGTGGATAGAAACTGTAGCAGTTGTGTATATATATTCTAATTTTGGAGTCAACAATTAATATGTCATGGTTCAAGTGCAACACTATTAAATAACAATAATAATTAAAAAATAACATTAACAATTCTTAAATTAAATATTGATGCTAATTAAAAAACTAGTGATTTTATGAATGCGAACACATCCTTTTGTTTTGATTATATAATTTTTCACATTATGCCTATTATCGTGATTAAATACCCATATCAAAGGACAATTAATATTTGTGATGTTGTTACCGACATCGTAATTAGATATCAACATCTATATTGATAGATTACTATAACTTAATATATTTTTTGACATAATTTTAATTGATTAGATACCGTTTATTGTATTAATATGGGGTTACCGCGCAAACGCGCGGATAAACCCCTAGTTATTATACACGTACGCAGGAATTCTTGAAGAACCTTCAAGAAATCTTTTATATAAGCTCACATATCAAAACCCCCAAAGCTGAGCAGTAGATCACACGAGAACGATGGACGATTCCAAGATTCAGGAACTTAAGTTCTTCGTCGAAACCTGTCAATCAGACCCTTCAATCCTCCATAGCCCATCTCTAGGGTTCTTCAAAACCTATCTCCAGAGGTATAATAACCCAACCGTATTTATAATTATAGTATTTCAGTATATTAACCTGTTCGATTGCCTGTTTTCAGCCTTGGCGCCAAAATACCACCACCGTCAACACCGGTGAGCCCTAATTTGAACTTATTGTATCGATCTAGTGCCTGTTCATCGTATGATGATAGTATGTTTTGGTTTTTGAACTTGAAAGATTATGGAGTTCATTAAGATTGTGAGATTTTAAGGTTTGATTTATCGTTTACTGAGAGTTTACCGTGAGATGATTGCTTTTGTGATTGAATAGCTTGAGTTAAACTGGTTGCTAATTACAAGCTTTGAGCTTCTGGGGGTGTTTGGCAACTGGGATTGTATATTTTAACTTTAAAGAGGTAATATGGTCGTTGGTTTTCTGAAAGCAGATAATCACTTTTGAGTAGTTGTGCAAACGAACCGAACATTCGGCGAAAAGTTCGTGAACCGTTTGGCGAGAAGTTCGTTTATGTTCGTTCGTTTAATAAATGAACGAACAATGAACAAAGGTTGTGTTCGTTCATTTGTGTTCGTGAACGTTCGGTAACATGCTCGTTTACGTTCATTTATGTTCGGTTAACTTCATTTATTATATTTATTCATTAAATGTGTTGAATATTTTTAAATTTTAAATTTTTAGTTTAATACCCCATTATATTTAAGTTATTTTTAGTTTAATACCCCATTATATTTAAGTTATTTTTAGTTTAATACTATAATATTTTAATTTATTATTTATAAATGATTATCTACGGTGCTTTAAATTAAAAAGAGTAAATTACATAAATCGTCCTTTAAATTCACTCAATTTACGGATGTTGTCCTTTATTAGAAATAGTTACATACATCATCCTTAAAAATGATAATTTATAACGGATTTCATCCTTTTCATTGATATAAAGGACGATTTATGTTATGTAATTAAAGGACGATTTCCGTAATATAAAGGATGAAATCCATTATAAATTTTCATTTTAAGGATGTTTTCTGAAACTATTTTTAATAAAGGACGATATCCATAAAATGAGTGAATATAAAGGACGATTTGTGTAATTTACTCAATTAAAAATGTTGATTTTTATTGTTTAAATAATACGTGTCCCTTAACGTTCATGAAAAAGCTAAATTCCTTAATGAACGAACACGAACAAGAATTTTCGTTCGGTTAGTGTTCGTGAACACTGAACAAGTTAAAAGTTAAATGAACGAACACGAACAAGGGCTCGTTCGTGTTCGCTCGGTTCGTTTAAATCCCTACTTTTGAGTTTTTGGACGAGAACCTAGCGATTGCTTAGGGTTTAAGCCTATTTTTTTTTATAATTTTTTCTCAAAATTATTGATTTTTCTTAGAACTTTATAACGACAGAGATGATTATATTGCATTATACATAACTACATATTTAAAAAATGAAAAAAAATATATACATACTTATCTACAAGTTAATCATCCGTTACCCAACTCAACCCAACTGTTTTGTCAGGCTTAATCTTTTACTTACACTTTTGTTGCATTTTTTAAAGAACTTTTTGGTTTCAATGTGTCTTTCTTGATGGTACCATTTTTTGAAGGGTGCTGAAAATGGACACACATCTAACGAGGATATCGTTGAGTCTGACCTGGAGCTGGATGATTCTGATGTCATAAAACCTGATGACGACCCTCCGCAAAAGGTGGTAAAAATTTTAAAATGTTAAAAACCATTCCCTTTTTCATTTTCCTGTTATCAAATTTTCATCTTTCTTTTTAGATGGGGGATTTCTCAATTGAAGTTAATGACGAAAGTCGTGATCTGGCACAAAATTTGAAGTCAAAGGCTATCGAGGCGATCTCTGAAGGCATGTTCTATATATTGCTGAGGTGACAGGGGATGGGTGGGTTGGGTAGCAGGGAAAAAAGAACCCGTTTTTGGTACGGGTCGAAACAGCCTGGTTCTGTTGGTCCGCTAACCTTTTCTTACAACTTTTTTAACAAGTAATTTACGCATTAATTATGAGAGCAGTATCGTAATTAATCTGTTTCTTTGAATAAAAGCATTCTTGCATTTAATAAAATAATATTTGGGTTATTAGGTGACTTTCAGCCTGTTTGACCTGTTCCTATTAGCTAAACGATTTGACCCATTTGAGATCAAAATACAACCCGTTTTTAAGTAACCAGGTCAAAATTGCTGCATTTAATATGCTGATGCTTTTTTATATATATGTTGTAGGTAATCTCTATGAAGCCATAGATCACCTAACTGAAGCTATAACACTAAACCCAAGTTCGGCCATATTATATGCAACAAGAGGTATTTATTATATGTGAAATTATAAATTATATATGGTGTTGAACCTTTGGTTATCATAATTTTGATTTTTGGCTTTTATACATAATTGCAGCTAGTGTATATGTGAAACTAAAAAAACCAAATGCTGCAATTCGAGATGCTGATGCAGCTTTACAGGTCTGTCTCTACACCTTAGATAACAAGGGTTAGGGCACACTGCATGCTTCTAGAAATAAAGTTTACACTTTTTTCTGAAAAAAAATATTTGATAAATAAATATCTATTTTCATGTTTGCAAAAAATGGTATAAATCTCAGAAAATCATATCAAAAAATAAATGTTATATATCACATTGCATGCCATGTGGCATTATAAAAAACACTAAAATGACAAATAGGATGTCACATTAACAAGTTTTGAAAATTCAGAAATAATGACTGGATGGACAATTCATTTGTTGCTACAATTGGTAATGAAACATCACTTGGTTGCTAAAATCAGTAATAAAATGCAAATTGGTTTCCATTTTGCCTAATTTAAAGCGAGTTGTTAAATTGGGGAAGTGTAAAGTTTGTTTCTTTTTTGTGCAATCTGCCGTAATGGTTACGCATAATCTATGATCATACGAATTTTTCAGATCAATGCTGACTCGGCAAAAGGCTACAAAATGCGTGGATTGGCAAGGGCTATGCTTGGTCTTTGGGAAGATGCAGCCTGTGATTTGGGTTTAGCATCAAATTTAGACCATGATGAAGAAATCGGTTCAACTCTTAAAAAGGTTCATCTTTTTTCTCACATATCTCTTAGCATTCTTTCAAATTGGATAAAATCAGCTTAACATCTATGTGGTTTAGTCCCTTAACCTTCTTTTTACAACGGCTAAATCCTGTCACGTTTTTTTAGCTTGTTGAATTTCTAGTTTGACATGTCGAACCTCTTGAATGGTTATCTGGACACGAGCAGAAACAGTAAATATAATGATAACAATAATAACAATAATAGAACTTGAAAAAGTTAAGGACATATCATGTAACCTTGGTTTTTAAAAGCTTGAGGTGCTCCGAGGTGTTTAGCAGTTTAGGTACTGAAAGTTGAAGCGCGAGGTGAGAAGCTTCACGTATGTGTGGGGAGAGCTTCACGCATATTAGACGGGTCAAAACAATTTTAAAGTACTCGTGCAATTCAAAATGAGTAACCTGATAAACCAAGTTGGGCTGACCGTTCATAAAACAACAACAAGCGTACCTAGTAAAAATCCCACTTAGAGTAGGGTCTGGGGGGGAAGGATAGAGACAAACCTTACTCCTATCCCAGTTGGGATAGAATGACTGCTCCGAAGGAGTCCCCGGCTCAAATTCATCGTTTGAGGTTAATCATCCCAACGCTTTTAACGATTATTTTTGCAAAATAAGTAAAATAACGTTGAAATTAGTGCGATTTTACTTTTGCCCCTTAAGGGCCCACACATATATACATTATATACGTGCACCGTTCATAAGCAATAATGAATTCAATTGATTAAGAGTAATTAAAATAATCATTCAATTTTCTTGAGGAAAAAATAAAAACAATGTGGGAAGTTTTCACTTGTAAGCAAGAGCTTAAATCACAATCAAAATAAGTAAAAAAGGCTTTATTATAGGTCAAAATTGGTGACTTTTTATTACAGCTTAACAGTTAAGTTGACCTTTTATTTACTTCTTTAGTGAATTAAATATAAGTAAATTATAATATTGAAATAATATATATTTTTTTAACTAGTGATTTAGGATGTTGCAGGCATTGCAATACACTTTGGTTGACTTTTATATCGAGTACCAGTCCCCTTTTGTATATGGCAAATTATTTTAATCTTACCTATCTAACCTGCTAGAGATTATACATAGGGGTTGGATCTAAAAACAAGTTTTTGCCTAAAAACCTAAAATTATCTATTTTTTTATACCGTATTCTTTAATACAGTACAAAAAAAAAAAAACCAAATAAATCGCAAAAAAAAAACCGGTAAAAAGAAAAAGACAAATCTAGTACCAAAAATAGATGTTTTTGGTAAAAACTTGTTTTTATTTGAACTTGTTCGTATATAAATGTTTTAGGTAAATGAGTTGAAAAGGCAACATTGGTGTTTGCTATTTTTTTAACCTTATTATCGCCTATTTCAGATTGAACCCAACATCCTCAAGATCAAAGAGCATCGGAGAAAGTATGAACGGTTAAGGAGAGAAAGGAAATATAAAGCAACCGAGCATGAAAAGCAAAAAACTCAAGATAAAACCGAGGCATGTTTTATAAATTTATAATTTCATGATTGTTTTTATTCTAGGGGATAAAATTCTTTAATTTGTGATTTTATACAAAAATGATTATTAACATCTTTGTGAACTACAAGGTGTATCAGTAAATTTTGATGTGGTCTTGGGATTTTAACAATTTTGATCAAGTTTAAGAAGGTTTATTTGAGGCTCACATATAATTTTTATTTAATGCAGGATGTGAAGGCTTCAGCTCAATTATATGGTATGTGATTTTAATTTTCTGTTCTGCTATTAAGAAATTTCCAACATGATTAGTGTAAGATTAAAAGACTACTCTTTTATACATATTATGCTTCCCATTATTCTGCCCCAATTTACTGTTGGATATGGGTGAGTCGGGCAAGGGGTCAAAATGATAAGTAGGATATTGTTAGAATAGTGACATTAATCACTGAGTTAAGTAATTTAGGAGGGTTATTTTATTCGGTAAAACGTTTTAGGAGGATGTGTGCATTAAAATATACGCAACTGGCTTGTGACTAAATGTGCAAACGAGTCGTTCAATTTGTGAGCTACTCAAGATCGACTTGCGTTATAAGTTTGAACTGAGCCAAGCTCAAGCTTGAATAGGAACCTGTTTAATAAACGAGCTCGTGTCTTCGTACATTGAGCTTGATTATGCCCGTGAGCTTAAATTGGCTCATTTTATAGAAATACAACTTTATTTACATGGAATTACTTTAAATGTTGTATATTAATAAATTATAATTACTTAATTTTAAGTAATATGAGTCAAGTTTGAGTTTTATAAATAAATAAATCTTGAAACGAACCAAGCTCAAGTTCTCTTCTTGAGTTAAACGAGTCAGCTCAATCACTGATCGCTCATTCACACCCCTACTTGCGACCCATTTGGCATGCCTTATATTTATTATTATTATTTATTTTGTCTTTTTGACCGTAAACCCAAATAGACTTGTTAATAAATAAATGGGTCAAAAATGTGACGATTCTAGTTAGATCGTTGTGAAAGTTATATTAGTATCTGGTAATTGAAGGCTTGCAAGTGTTAAAATAAGCAACTAGGCAATCTCAAACACTCCCTCCCTTCGCCTTTGGGCAAACCGTTTTTTTTTTTTTGAAACCGGTTCCGGTCAGCAAAGTCAACAACTGGTTCCGGTTTCGGTTCCGGTTTTTGATCGATTCTAACCGGTTTTTGGCCGGTCCCGGTTCAGGTTTTGACCTGGTAAAGGCGGAATCAGTTATGCTTTTTTCGGTTCCGGTTCCGATTTCTCTGAGAATCTAGAACCGCCTGTACCCACCGGTTTGGGTACAACCGGTTCCGGCTTGGTTTTCGGTTCCGGGTTTTTTCCCCACCTCTATACATATGTGCTGGCATAAGTTGTTACACGAATGCAACTTAGTTTATTTTTATTATATGTGCATATGTTGATCTTCAGGTGAAGTAGTTAGCATTCACAAAGCTTCCGAGTTGGAAACAAGGTTGACCACTTCATCAAAGTCAAACCAACTTGCCATTTTGTACTTCACGGCTACATGGTGCGGGCCTTGCCGGTACATGGCTCCTCTCTATACAAACTTGGCAGCCAAGCACCCTAAAGTCTTGTTCTTGAAAATCGACATTGATGAAGCTAATGATGTGGCTGCAAAGTGGAATATTAGCAGCGTGCCGACGTTCTTTTTTACTAAAAATGGGAAGGAGATTGATAAAGTTGTCGGGGCTGATAAATCTTCACTTGAAACAAAAATCACCAAGTATGCTTCATGAACTCTGGGGTTCCTAAATTTAGGTCAAACGGTTCGATATATATATATATATATATATATATATATATATTTTAAATTTCTTGTACAAAATAAGGTGGTGGTGTGTAACGATGTGATGTTTTGTTGAGGTCGCGGATAATTCTATTGTGGATGCTTGTCGGTAATATTTTAACGCAATACGGATCATGTGGTGTGTCCTTGTTAGGAAAGATCAAAACCATGAGACCCTAAATTTGTGGTTTTCTGGTTGTATGATTTGACCCAAACAGAGAATGTTTGATCGGGTCGGGTAGTTTCAGAATCTTGAAACAGGTATGCAACGGTTTTGACTTTAGTTTGTTACAAAGGGTAATATATATAACTAGTTAATTTGACCCGGTGGTTCCTGGTGGTTTTTTTTTTTTTTTAATCTTGTGACGTGTTGGACACAGACAAAAAGTATAATACATTTTGTATGTTTAAAAAAAGTTCAAAAAAAAATTAATTTATATAAGCAGACTTTAACTAAGAGGCTGTTTTTAGTCTCTTTATGGTTATTAAAATGCTACATCTTATTCTTTTAATGGTTCATAATCTTTAAATTGTTAAAAGGTAGCCTTAAGTTTGAATGGTTAAAATATTACATATATATGTTTGCTTTTAGCCATACAAACTTAAGTGTTACCTCTTAATTGTTAAGAGATTATGAATCATTAAAAAGTAATCTCTTAATAATTATTAAAATGCTACCAAACATGCCTTAACTTGAATTTTAATAACCACTTTAATTATTTCTTTTGGTAATGTGGGTTCGAATTATGTGGGCTTTTCTTTTATTTTTTTGGGTTTCTTTTTCTGCTATGACATGATGTATTTATCTCTTGTTAAATTAACTTTTAAAGTTTTTATATCATATTGCATGGGAACATAACTTTTTTTTAACTTTATTTGTCTTTATAAGCAATTTATCACAACTTCATTAATTCTTTAAGTGTTACCATCACTTCATAACGCTTGAGTTTAAATCGTATCATACAGCCGTAGCACAAAGGTAATGTTACCTGTTTGATATATAAGAAAAAAATTAAAAATACTAAGCAATAGAGATAGAGTACATCGAACCGATGCTGGTTGGTTGGACAAGGCGTGTCGTGCGCTAGTTACAGGGCGAGCGGCCTTGCATAGGTTTCTTTACTGATACGTGTTCCTAGAATGCAAGTTATTTCTTTGACAATTGAATGTAAGTTCAAAAATTTCAAGTAATATCATAAGAATTAAAGCAATTTAGAAGTTTTCAAGGTAAATCATCTGTTATGTTTAAGTTTTTATAAAATCTGCTGTTTATTTTAGGTTTGCATCAAACCTTTATTCATGATCTATTTACCAACATATATGTGCATGCACACATATTTATATTAATAAATAAGTAAGTAAAAAAACACTTGTCACTCTATTGTGACTGTTTAAACTTATTTTATCACCTCTCTTATATTAATTACTTAGTTTCGACACAAATGACTAATAATTTCAAATTTAACATAAGAATAAATTACAAGTTTTGAATAATAAATATAACTGGTGCTTTTAAATAAGTGTGCTTTTGCAATAACTTTATCACTATTGCTTTTATTTAACCTACCAAATCTTATTTTATATTTCAAACTCTATATTTATCTTACTTACAAACAACTATTTTATTATTTCTTTCTTTCTTACATATTCACAAAAAAATAATTAAAAAAATCTCTATTCACCAATCTATAGAATTTGGAGATAGAAGTGGAGATAGAGATAGAGATTCTGATAAATCAAAAATATTTTTTAAAAATTCTTTTAGAGTTGATTAATATAGGAATATTACTACTGTGAGTGCAGAATCCATTTAAACCCATTTAAAGTAAACTTACCTCATCAATATATGTACATATTCTATAACTAATTGAAAACTGATATATATAAAAGCTAATTTGATATCTTGATTTTAAAAGTAGCATATGAAATTACCATTCCCACAAATTACAAAATCAAGGTTGAATCATTATTTCGTCGTATTTTATTGAGCAAACATCTCAATCAATGCCACTTTTACACAAGTGGTGCAATGCATAAAAAGTTGTAAGGAATAACACATGTGAAAATCTTAAAAGATTATAATAATTTTTGCAAAAAAAAATTTTTCGTATAATAATTTGCAATGAAGATGAAAAGAGGAAAGAAGAGATAGTGATGACAGAACAATAGAGAGCACAAAGAAGAAAGATGCCAATACTAATCACATCTTCGTCATCTGTGCTCTCTATCTTCTGTCAGCAACATTATTGAGACACTTCAATCCTTTTCACTAGTTGGCTTTTTTTTCCCGACAAGTCGTTCTATAATTATAGGATTAGCTAACAAGTAGGTATAACATGATAAAAAGGTGTTTATAGCATAAGATAAATGATAACCTTCACAAATTTGGAAAGAAAACGTTAAACGTGTGATATAAAGTTTGATAATTTAATGCACTTAGAAACACAAACCCTTTGCCACTCATATCATAAAACCAAGAAAGTTTGTGTATTTATAGGCCACCGTGGAAAGGATCGAAAAAATGATAGCTTCTAGAGGTTTCTAGAATGTTAGCAAACCACACACATTTCTTGCTAAAATTCTTTGAGTTTTATAATCATTTATAAAAATTTTATTCTAATAAAACACCATAATCATATGGATTAAACAAATTGTAGAACTTCCGATTGTTAACACGATGACCGAATTATAACCTTTTAATTACAAATGTCAAACTAGAAAACGGTGTAAGATACCCTCTAATAAACAGCTTAATCAGTTTCAGATCATCAGATTTAACTTGTTAAATTTGGTTTTTTGTTATACCCTGTAAAAATACACGTAAAAAATCAACAAAAAGCGACACATCCGTTGCGAAAAAACAAATAAACCATAATCCTACAATCAATTTCTCCAAATCTAAATTACCAATCATGTTAATACAAATTTAAAACACATGTATGTAGATAACGAAGTTCACGTAACTAGAAAGAACTAAAGGGGTGTAAATAGAAGTTACTAGAAAGGTGAGGGGTGATTTGAAAATAGGAAGAAGGGTAGGGCACATGTGTGGTCGTACATTGGGTCACACCAAAAATGGTCCTATAAAAACCATCAACGCGCAGAAGGGGGGCCCGGATCATGAGAAGGGTGGTCATGACCTGTTTTTGAAAGGTTCAAACCGTAGTTGTTAGGTTTGTACATTTTCAATAACATCATGATATTCAGGTGATCTTGAAGTTATTTTCCTGACAAGGACACCTGGCTGTCTGGTAGCCTTGTTACCAATCAAAATCCGGTTGATGTTAAATGTGCCGTATTTATAGGCTAACGGGTCGAATTAGTGGCGAAGCTTGGCTCGATATACAGTGGGAACAGGGAATGAACTCATAAATATAGGAGAGAGCTGTAACATGTATTAAATTTTCAGACAAAAACCGCATAAAATTACACTACGGAGCGAAAAAACATCTCCATACTAACTATCCTTCGCCCATGGGTTGAAACCGATATGAGCCCTAATAAAACATAAAAATAATATCATGCACATGAACTTGAACACAACACAACTTTTCATGATTGATATGCACATTACCCATTTATTATTGATTTAAAAACACATATAACACTTGATTTACTACTAATAACGTTTTCTATAACTAAAATCGTTAAAATATAACTAAGGGTTGTTTGGTAACATCTAAGTCATTAAATGTTGAATCAATCAAATGTTTGAATGGTTAAGAGATTTTGAACTAGTTAAATATGTTTGGTTGAACATCTTAACAACTATGTAGGCGTTGCAAATTTTACAGTTACGAACGAAAACTTCACCATTCAGATGATGTGAGACTAACGACGTCGCCGCCGGATGCTGTGTTACCGGAAACCAACGCGAACGAGAGGGAACCTCCTTTTTTCATTCAAACATATCTCAAACTCTAAATCATTCAGATGTTTATTCAGACCCATGTTTTTCATTCCAATGTTTTTTATGAAATAAATCGTTTGAATCTGTCCAATTCAAACATAAGCTTCATTCAGATCCTAACAAACAATCCGTAAAATATTATTATTGCTATGTGATTTAATGGTCAGTCGGTATCTTTTTGTTGGTAATATAAGATATGAAAGGATCCTTTGACTCTTTCCCTTCGTCATAAAGATTTACATTTTACACTCACCCATCTCTTCCCACAATTATAAAATAAAAAATATATATATATAACTTTTCCCATATGACATTCATGTTATCAATATTCTCTTACGGCTATAAAAACCAATCAGAATGAGACCACGTGATTGAACTGATTCGTATATTGATTTGAGACTTCATATTACCTATATATATAAAAAGCAACGTCGGTGGCCAGCCGACGTGCTTTTTTTTTTCCTTTTTTTTTTTCTTTTTTTCTTTTTTATATTTTTATATTAAATATTTTAATTGCATTTTCCTTTTAATTAATTCATCATTTTTTAACCTAATCTTTTTATCTTTATTTTTCTAACATTACCTATATATATAAAACCAACGTCGGTGGCTTTCATCCTTTTCTTTCTTAGCATTTATTACTTGGTTAAATAAACAAATTTGGAATACAACAAACAAATGTTGCTTTCGATGAGATGGTAAGGGGATTTTACTTGGAAGCTTTGTGCGAAGGTTCGGATCCTTCTCAAGAACTTTTTTTTTCATATTCTCCCATCTTTTTTCCAACTATTTTTAATAATCTCTCTTTTTTTCACTTTTTTTTTCCAGTTGCAACTGATCTTTATACTTTAAATCTTCATCATATGATTTCAGGGTTATCATTTTCACCTTCTCAAATTTCAAAAAAACTTTGTAAATATTACTTTAACTTCCTCAAATTTCTAATTTAACTCTTTTGTTACTTAACTAAAAATAAAATTTTCTTACATCCGTGTCTACTTCTGGAGTGCTTTTCTTTATAAATGAACCGCTTCAAAATACGACTGTTGATCAAATCGCTTCAAAAGGTTGCAACGATATTACGACCGCAGGCCGCAACAAAGGGGGTCTCAAACTTGAGTCTCAAAGTTGAATTAAATCAAAAGTTACACTTTTGACCCTGAACTTTGAACTCTTATTTTTAAAGCTCCCTCATACTTTACTCACATATTTTAATATTCACATATTTTATTTGTAATTAATTCACAAACTATTTACCTAATAAAAATATTTAAATAATACTAATAATTAAATAATAATAATAATAATTAAATATTTCTAAACAGAGAATAATAATAGTAATTGAGAAACATAAATTTTTTATGGTTTAGTTTTATAAATTAACAATTTGTGTTTTGAGTTCATATTCCTTAGGAGTATACTATCAAAATCGAATACTCATTCGTCCAATCGAACACATTTATAACAACTACCTTTTAGAATTTAAAGTTTACCTTTGCACTCAATATCAAAACTTTTATGCTTAACTTCTAAACTTTTATGCTCTATCCTTAGACTTCGTAGAGCGTCGATTTGACCCTCCTTAAGTTTGTAGAGTTAAAAGTTTATTTATACACTTAATATTAAAACTTTTATGATTAACTCTTATAATTTTACGTTCCATTCATAAGTTTTGTAAGACGTCAATTAAAAGTCTATCCCTATATGTTTTTAGTCGATAGTATAAATTTAATTACTAACCGTTATGACGCCGCCGCAACATGCGGCGGGTCAAAATACTAGTTTAATTTATTTGAGAATTCATAGTTTATCAACGAGCGAGTTGCACCGCGCTTCACGACAGCGAAACCGATTTATAACAACGTGGTTAGGTACGTAAAGGGATTTGGATTTCTATACAAAAAGTAGATGAAAAAAGTTACAATAGTATATTTAAACATATATAGAAGTAGTGTTGTTGTAAAAATAAGTGTCAAGAAACACAAAGTATGTTTGATTACGAATAAAAAAATCATAGATGCTATGATTTAATTTTTAATTAAAAGTGAATGAGTAAACTCGGTTTTAAATCAAATTTATATGAAACATAGAGAGACATCATTTTAAACTACTTTTATAGGAAGTGTGCAAAAACATCATATATCTAGTTTTGTATTCTATTATATATATACAAAATTGTGACTTCAAATTACGAACCGCAGTAAGTTAACTATTCTCTTATTTATCTTTTAAAATATATAATAATTGTAAATCCACATCAAAGGATAAACTAGTTTTGTATTTTATTATAAATTAATTATATTTATTTTAATTTTCAAATCATTTATAAAAAGTAAAAACATTCGGTTTTTGAAACTTGTTCCACTAGTCCATTGACTTGTCCTTTTATAAAAATTACATGTTATGCATAGTCAAAGAAGTAACCTTTAACGTTTAAACTAATTTATTATATCACGTATTAAAATAATTGAATTTTTTATTTTGATTTAAATTAAATTTAGATTATTTTAGTTTATATTAAAAAAACATATGACTTATATTACTTAAAGAGATATTTGGATAATTTTTTTTATTATCTGTTCTGTTAAATCTTGTTGTGTTTAAAATTCTCGCTCTTTCTTTTTATATTTATTCAGATAAATGAAAAAACATCTTTACATGTGTGTAGTTTTACATATAAAGAATTGTTATTCACAAAAATCTAAATATTATAAATAACATAAAAACAAAGTTTCTAATGAAGATAAAAATATAAAAATTCTTCAAATATTACAAACACATAAATAATTATCAAATTGTTTTGTGTTTAGATCCTAAATTAATGTACTTTCATTCTATGGGAAAATTTCCCAAATATATGAATAAATTACACCATGGTAACTAGTGATCATATGTGACAATCCGGCTTAAACGCTTCCGCAAACTTTGAAAACTTTGATGTTACAGTTTTAGACCAAAGTATGTTTTGAAATTCATATAGAGGTCTTCGTTATGTCTAATGATCTGAGATCCTGGTTTGTCACGTTCCCAAACGGTATGATTCCATTAGTTGAAAATTGGGGGTGTGACATCATAAAAGAACATCGCAACATTATACAATTATGTATAGGAAGTTCAAATAGACACTATACATCATGATGAATCCCTAAACGTCTATTACCCTGCGCATATTATATATGTAGATGCAGATTAAGCTATTTGCGCATATAGGATCTCCAGTTAGGATGGATTCATGTCTCCTCTCCCCTTCTCAGGCTTCTAAATCAGCAAAACGCGCACTTGCTCCTGCTTTTTCACGGGATCGTTCCATTTCCATCATTGTGAAAAATGCATGTGGCGCCCAACCTACACGTTTCAGGTCAAAATGATGTATCATTAGACGATAATGTTAATAGTTAGAAAAGATAATAAATCAATTCTAAAGTGAAAATAAACAAATATGTATTATAACATAGTACCATTTTCGTGATTCGGAAAAGGAAAGAACTGTAAGTAGCAAAATGCAGAAACGATCGTTCCTACATAGACAACAAATATGACTTGATGAATATCATATTAAAAATAGTTCAAGATGTCTTGTCTTGTTTTCTATCTCACATATGTTCATATGTTTCAAAGAATAATTTTATAGGTGTGAGCAAGGGTATTCGAAAGCTATTGAAATATGTCAATAATTTAACATCCAAGTGGGTGAATTTACGGTTTGGTGTTTTAAAACCAAACAATCAAATTGTCAAACCTATAAAATAGTCTGTCCAACACATCACTGAACCCGATTGATAGGGTTTGTTGTTTTATAATCGTAGTTAGCAGTTTGAATTAAACTTTTTTTCTAAAATAACCAACTTTATTTAGGGGAGCATTCCTAAGAAAAATGGAAGCATAAATTTAATCAACTATTCTTTTATTATAATTAAAATCAACTTTAAGAAGCAAACCTATGATCGCTCCGGTAAAAACGTCGGTCCAGTGATGCCAATAGTCATCGACACGACTCACTCCAACCAATGCGGCAAATAGATATGGTGACACGATTATACATAGGTTTCGGGCATGGCCCTTTTTACTAAAGGCTCTAAGTTTTCCACATAAATACCAAGCAAGGAAGCCAAGACCCGCAAATGACCCTGCATTTTCGATTAGTCATGCCAATAACCATAAGTTTGTTATATGAGTATTAATATAAAAGCTACTGATTGATCTCTAGCTGTGTAAACGAGCCAAGTAGCTCGTGAGCTACTTAAAATCGACTTGTTAAAAGTTTAAATTGAGCTTAAACAAGCTCGTGCATGCATTTGAAACTCTATTAGTAAACAAGCCTTAACCCAAATTTAATTATCAGGCTCGACTAGACTTGTGACTAATGTTTTCAGAACCGGACCAGACCTTGAACCGTACGTCTTACTGGTTACGAGTCGGACTGGTTGGACCGGATTCAAGAACCGGATAACGTAATAAATATATAAAAAATTCCAAAAAATTTATATAATTTTAAACACATTCAAACAAACATAATCATGTTAGAAAAAACACAAGGTTTGATTTTCATGTTTAATTCTTTAAATTTTAGTTAAAAAAACTTGAAATCGGTCCGACCAATGAACCGGTTCCCGGTCCGACCAGTGAACCGACTCAACCGGCCAGTCCCCTTAAGGCGGTTCACATGTTGTTTTTGAACCGGTCCGGCCGGCCGGTCGGTCTGGTCCAGTTCTGACAACATTGCTTGTGAGCCTAAATGAGTATACAATTTATCTACATTTTTAATTAATTTATCAAATATATATTGATATAATTATTATTGTTTCTAAAGTGATGATAAAAATATATAATATATGATTTTGTAATAACTATATATATAATTATAATTAAAAAATAATAAATTAGTAGACTAATATAACTGAACTAGAACTTTAAAAATTGAGCTTGAAATAAAGCAAACGTAAACTCAAGCTCTTGTAAGTTAAACAAAGCTAGGTTTAAGCATAGACGAGCAACTGTTCGATTCGGCTTAGCTCGGCTCAGCTCATATCACCGCTATCGATCTCAAATATAAAATGGATAAAATCCTACACGAAGTATGCCCGCTAGGGAAGCTTTTATATCCTTCCTTTATTTTAAGTCTATCTCCATTGCATATAACATCTCCATTATTTGCATATTCCTGTATATATTATCTTTTTTTTATTAGAAGAATTAAAAGATTATAAAGTATGTAGTTTTTTGTTAGCATGAAACATTCTTACCGCTTTACCATTCGGGAAGCATCTATAGTAGAAGTTTGGTCTTGGTCGACCAGTGGCATCTTTTATCGAATCAGTGATAACAGCCGTTATCAAAAGTGCGTATAAAAGACCTAAATTTCAATCCACAAAAAAATATTTGTTACTTTTTATGATTTTTATGCAAATATTTTATAAAACCATTTTTCATCGTGTTTTAAACATTACATGTTTGTTTTTGCATCTAGTTTTTTTAGAGTAAATTAATGAGATAGTCATTGTGGTTTGCTAGTTGGGATAAAGACTTAGAGATATTGTTCCGAATGCGTTTCCGACTCAAAGTTATCGTTTAAAGTTAGTTATCCCAATGCTTTTAACATTATTTTCACAAAATAAGTAAAATAACATTGAAATTAGAGCAATCGTACTTTTGCTTCTTGAGGTTCCACACATATATACATATTACATTATATGTGTGCACAATAAATGGGTCACTCATAAATTACATATATGGTCTCAAATATAAACATTTGTAACATATATAGTCCTTAAGTTATCAAATTACTCTTACATTTTTGACCTTACATAAAGACTGTATATATTACAAACTAGGTTAGTATCCCATGTATTACACGAGATAAATAAAAAATATTATTAATTAATAGTTACTAATAGAAATTTAAAATTATATAAAACGATTTTTTAATATAAAATATGATTAAATATAATTTCATAGATTATAAAGTAATATAATTATATTATTTTTTAAACATTAATTGTCAAAGTTTTTTTTAAATATTTCATTTTGCAAAACTATTTTTAAAATTCTATATATCATAATAATTTTTTTATTAAAAAAGTGTGTGTTTTTAATATTAAAATATTTTTATTGTTTTGAAAAGGTCTTATTTTTTATTTTAAAATATGTTAAAACTTAAAAGTATGTTTAATATTTAATATATAATATATTTATAGGAGAGAGATGTAAGAAAAAAACATCAAGATGCTCTACGAATGTGCCAAGTGTCCTTAAAATCCTTTATATATCAATTAAGTAAGTACTAAGATAAGATAAAATGTTTTAGACGGGAAAAAAAGTGCAAGGTGCTCTAGGGATGCGCCATGTGTCCGTAGAAAACCTTGATTTATTAGAGAAGTAAGATACGATGTTTAAAATTTGAGAATATGCGAGTAATTTATGAAACATAAAGAATAGTAGCAAACCATATATACCATCTCGACAATTTCCTATTAATAAAATCTCGTTACTTTTTGTTTTATAAATATGATAGTTATAACATATAGTTATAGAAACATTATGATTTTAACTAAATCGAAATGTAAAAGACTCACCAAGCATAGCATGGTGTACATCATACACATCCTTTCTCTTCATGTAGTAAATGAAGAATACAGAAATAGGCAATATCCCTGCATAGAGCTATACGTCCAAAGAGGGTCGCACATTAAAATGTTAATATAAAAAAAGAGGTGATTTATACACATTAGATATATGAACTTGTACACAAACAACAAAAATAGTAAAGTTAACCTCTTTTTCCCCCTAAAACATTCTTAAACATTTGACACATGGCATAATCATTTCACATGGTTGACGGATTTTACATAGTGTCAAAGTCATGTCACTCTTCTTTCTCGGGTAATTATTATTATATATATATTAAAAAGCATACAAAAGGAATAGTTGACTTTATATAGTATAGTTTTAAAAGTTTTGAGTTTGACCACAATATTTTTCTTTTTTCCAGCCTCTTACTATTTAGGTACTCAACATCTATTTTTAAGTTAAATCAAGTAAGAGAACACTCTACTTCTCCATTGTTTGTAGTCTTTTACACGTTCTCAAGTATGAACGCTTTCTTTTCGCAATAATATTTTGGCCAAAACATGATTTTTGTTATTTTTGAGGTGAGCATCCAGTATAATTTAGAAGTAGCATAGTCTTGAAGAAGGAATTTAGATGTTAAATTTACAACAACAGATAACACAATAATATTTAACAAAAATAATTAATTCAATATAAAAAGTAAAATCTGCCCTGCTAACCAAAATCATTAGTGCCATATGAATGAATATTAACTGGGGGGGGGGGGGGGGTTATGGTTTAATGATTCGGTCATCATGGTGGAATTCGCGGTGCAGCAAACGTGGAGTTTAAACCTAGTTATTATAAATAAACAAAATAAAAAAAATGTTCATACCGGAACCGCCCACATAGGAATCGTATCTTTTTCATAAAACGGGTATTTCATGTCAGTCATCATATCTGCCGCTACATAGCGATGGAAGGGCTCAATCATGTTTAGAAAAAAATCAGTTAATGCTAGAAGCAAAAGGACCACCCAATCATGCGAATGCTCCTTTAGAACTTCTTTGCCATGGTTCATAATCGTGTGAGCTCCGTTACCCGTATGTCTCTCTGACATTATTGCGACTTAACCTAACAAACATAAAAATATTTAAATAAGATGTTATGCGTAAAGCGTAAAACAGGTATCGCGTTTTGTTAGAAATCCTTTATCCTTGTATAGTACCTCATGTTTTTAATTGTACCTAATTGTCAACTTGGGTAGGTTGAGTCTATATTAATGTACAAGATCCAACTTAGGTGGCATTATTTTGAAATGAAAAGTGTGTAACATATGATTTTGTTTAAGTGTAATAAAAAGGTAATATTTTGAAAATTGGCCGGTTTTAACAATTAAACAAATGGTTTGTTGCACAAGGAGAGGAGACAAAATTGGTGGTTCAATCATTTATCAAAATTTGGTATATTTTGTTTGTGTCCAACCTATTAGCTAGTAACCGAATTGATGGTCCTACTTTAATCGGTAGGACCATCCTACTCGGTGGAATTTTCAAAACCACTTTTAAAAAAGCTGAATTATTCTTATATTATATAGAGAGATATTTTAATTAAATACATTGTATTTACATGACAAGTCAAACTTCTATCAAAATACAAAAACAATCAAATTGACATTCATATGTACATGTATAAACAGTCACAAATATGGTCATATACACATGAACATGCCCACATGCATTTGCCATATATAAATGTTCTTATGGACCTACATCTACATGTACATGTGTATATGTAATAATGTAAACATAAATGTGTATGTATGTATGTATGTATGATGTATCCATGCATGCATGCATGTGCATTTATGCAGATGCATAAACATTTATAAATACATAGTGATCATATATACATAAACATATACAAATACCTATGTACATATATAAATATTATTGTAGACCTGTATCTACATGTTTATTGTAAGCATGTATATATATATATATATGTATGTATTGATAAATGTACCTTTATATAAAGGGATAAAGCCAAGAGAGATCGGGGGGTTAGGGGAGGGGGGCTCATAGAATCCGGGCAGAGTCCTGATGGAGATATTTTTGGTGCAGGACATGAAGTTTCATAAATGAATATGTGGGACACTTATAACCATCAACATTACCCTTTTTGGACTCTTGGTTTTCAACAAAATGCACATTTTAAGGTTCACCTATGAGATTTTTAGGTTCATCAACTTGGAACAAAATAGATTGTGTTTTATATGTGATTAACCACAATAAACACATGGATTAACCATTATGAATGGCTCTCAATTAAATGCATAAATTGCAAATTAAAATTTAATATATATAGTTACATTTATGATTTATGTATAACTTACCTAATTACCTTTCATATGAATCAATGTCACCTGTTTTGCAAAAAAGAAAAAAAGAAAAAACTCAAATTTTGGGAAGATGATTCCTTGTAAGACTGCTTATACCTAATCACATTTAAATTTGTAGCTCTCCTCTTGTTGATGATATAGTCCTAATATACTTGATATCGATCTCATTTGTAGACAATTGATGTGTAATTTATCTAAGATATTACATGTGTTTCACCTTCGTCCTTTAAAGGCTCGTCGTCTTTGACAAATTTTGCTTCATCATGTGAATGCCTCGCCACCTTAGGTGTGCTAATAACTAAATTTTCAAATTTTCAGAGTTTTATTAGAAAATATTTACTGGTATATAGGGTCATATATTATATCATATATCATTAATTTTTCACAAATTAACTAGTATCTTAGATAAATTACACATCAATTGTCTATTAAGTAAAAACATCTTTTATCTTTTAAGGAAAAACACATTTCAATTTACTAAATAGCTAATCATAATACACATGTTTATGAAAGCATAAGTCAAATTTAATTATATGAATTGGATTGGATTAACTTGTTAAATAAAAGGTAATTCCTTTTTTTAAAAAATATAAAAAAGACTTGTATAAATATAAATATAACTAAGGGTTATTCTATTCGGTCCAAACATTCAGTTAGGACCGATCACTAACCGGATTTTCTTCTTATTAGTGAAACCTCATCTTTAGCTAAAAAGTTATGGTTGAATCAATGGCCTAAAACATTAAGTCATGGTTCGGATCAAACCATGCTTTCCTATATGTTCAGTTCCTTTGTTTCAGTATCTTTAAAATTACATTTGCCCAAAGAAATTGATAACATGGGTTATGATTTTTGTTTTACCAAATATAGAAACATATTTATGAATTATAACCAAAAACATCTAATTAACATTCCAAGTTACATGCAAACAAAACAAAACAATTGAAAGCAAATCATGTAATTCAATGCAAATTCATCACAAACATCTGTGATCCAATGCAACCACATCATAGACATTTGTGATTCGACGCAAAATCATCACAAACATTTGTGATTTGATTCGATTAGGTCTTATAATGAATAATCTTAAAGGTCTTCTTAGAATTCGAGTCAAAAGAGGTTTGAATCTTGCCGTTCGTGATATCAACACCAGCGATCCGTATATCATCGTTAAGATGGGCAAACAGGTAAGCCATCCCAAACCTGTAAAAAATTACTCTATAATGTCTTTGATTTTAGGGTTTCATTATGTCATCAATATTTTTCAACTTGTATGATCTTTGATACCTTTTTGAATAAATAGTTATTTGAGAAGGGGTGCATTTTTTGTTTCATACTTTTCAAATCATTAAATTAAACTTTTTTATTTTTCTTATTAACACATCAAGAACTCGAAACATAAAGAATCTATCTTTGAAATTTTATATAAATATAAAAGATTATCTTTGAAATTTACCCTGTATATTTTTAACAAACTATTTGTAAGTGTAATGGTATAAAATTTAACGCAGAAGGTGAAGACTCGTATCATGGAGAGGGATGTCAACCCCGTATGGAACGAAGATCTAACTATTTTTGTTTATGATACCACACTTCCAATAAAACTGGTAACTAACATTCATTACTCATTCATGCATAAAAAATGTTTTGTTTTTATTTTTTTATGTTTTTATCTTTTCCCCAAACTGTGCACAATTGAATAGATGCTGATATTTATATTCGGTTTGATTTTACAGTCATAATGTAACTAAATGAGTAGTAAACACTAGGAGTGTTTAGACATGTTTAAAATTAATTACTGGCACTTAACTAGTAATTTATAATATTTGAATAAACAAATTCTACTCTATTTATCATAATGCTAGATTAAAAATATTTCTGATACATAAGTTATATCTACCAATGAGGCATTGCCTCAATGGTAACCCAAGATTCTTCCAAATAGGAGGTCTTGAGTTAAATCCTTTCCGCAGCGAAATAGGGGTCTGAGGGGGGGGGGGTCGGGGGTTTTCCCAGTGGGGTTGCCTCTCCTGGGGTGGTTGTGGTGGCTTATGGGAGGTTCAGGTAACTAGACCTTGGTGACATGGCCTAGAAACAGTGGGTTCACACGATTGAAACCTTTGCAGTTCAAAAAAAAAACATAAGTTACATCTCCAGCTAAATTGCACATACACTCCTACAGTTTCAGACAAAATGTTTCAAAATTAATATCCATACATAAAATCCTATCAACATAACATGACTATATGATTATGTATTATACTACCCACTTGTTGATTCTCTCATTACAATTGTAGGAAGTGTACGATCATGACTTCTTTAGCACAGATGATAAAATGGGAGATGCGGAATTTGACATACAACCGTTTCTTGAGGGATTAAAAATGAATTTAAAGAATATGCCAAGTGGCACAATTATAACTCGGATAAAACCGAGCAAGTCGAATTGGTTGGCTGAAGAGAGTTGCATAACATGGAGGAACAATGTGGTTGTTCAAGATTTGTGCTTGAGATTGAGACATGTCGAATGTGGTGAGGTTGAAATTGAGCTCCATTGGATTGATGTTCCAGGATGCAAATTGGTTTAGAACATTACTATATTTCATGTTTTATACATTTGATTTGCCCAATATTTGGTTTGTTTCTATGTACACCTTTTATATCAAAACATAATATGTAGAAACCCAAAGTTAATTATCGATTTGTTATTGTATTTCTGGTTAATTAAATATGAGGTGTACTTTGAAATCGAGCTTAAATTACTCAATATCAAAGCATCATTTTTAATATTTTTGGTTTGGTCAACCGAATAACAGTTAAAAATGATTATTTTAATATCAAATACTGAGATCGAAAAAATACATTTACTACACCATATGATATTGCAAGACTACAACTCAACGAGTCCTCTGTATATAATAATCATCATTATCATTATCATAATCAACATTGTTATTATCATCATTAATTATTATTATTATTATTTTATTTTTATTAATTATTATTACTATCGTTATCGCTATCACTATTAGTATTGGTATCGTTATCATTCGATTTCTCTTACAATAAAGTTTTATTTCCTCATTTTGCTTATAACAATCATTGTGAGTGAATATGAAATGAAAATAAAGTGTGAAATTTTAATTTTTATGCGAGTGAGGCTGATTACTGACAATAAAAATTAACAATAAACTTATTTGTTAAATTGTTGGTTATGAATTAAGGTTTGAATATTCTTGATATAATTTCACACACTGCAAAATTAAACCAAACACACCATTTTATCATTTGTTTTTAATCAATCAAGGTCTGACATGTGACATGTCTAGATTTCTTTCTTTATTTTAACTATGAAATCAATATACACACAAAACATATGAAAAATCATAGCAATCAACAAAGAAGTCCCCTATCATTCCTTCTAGGGACCACAATACCAGACATTGTTTGTATTTTGAAATATTTTAGTTTTAGGTGGTTGTATACTTGTATCTGTATT
Source organism: Mikania micrantha (assembly GCA_009363875.1). NCBI lineage: Eukaryota > Viridiplantae > Streptophyta > Magnoliopsida > Asterales > Asteraceae > Mikania > Mikania micrantha. Next base: position 2,215,146 of record CM018691.1, on the reverse strand, counting down.
TTTATTTAATATTATCTAAAATCAACATGTTTCCCTTTCTAATTTTGGGTTTTTCTAATATGTTTTTGTTTAGTTTTATATTTTCTAATACTTAATTTCAAGAATTACGTTAATTTTTTCTATTTTTTATAATATTTGAGATCGAGTATTTATCGTGTTAAAGTTATAATTTTATATTTTTTTTATAATATTTGAAATATAGTATTTATTGTGTTAAAGTTATAATTTTATATATATATATTTATAATATTTGATATCGATTATTTATCGTGTTAAAGTTATAACTTATAAGTATGGGTGTTTATCGGCTCGGTTAACAGTTTGTTCGGTTTAATCGGTTTTCAAAAATTTCTCCCCCTAACCGTTAACCTAACCGAATTGGGGAAATGGTTAACCGAACCGAATTCAATTCGGTTTCGGTTATAATCGAACAAACCGAATTCAACCGAACAAACCGATTAAAAACCAAATAAACTGATTAAAAACCGAATAAACCGGTTAAAAACCGAATAAACCGAATTCAACCTAATATGATTAATAAAAATAATAAATTTAGTTATGAATTCGGTTTAATCGGTTAACCGAATAAACCGAATTCAAAAAAAATATAAAACCGTTAACCGAATCGAAAATCGAATTCGGAATTCGGATAGGTTAGGAACCGGTTCGGTTTTTTTGGGTTACAGATACGGTTCAACTATTGGTTTTAAACGATTTTCGGTTTTTCTGAACATCCCTACTTATACGTGTATGTTAAACTAGTCATATGCACTATTGTTTGGCAGTTTATAGTAAGTTTTTTTCACACACAACAAACAAAAATAGTGAAAAGTGAAACGTGGTGGTAGGCTATCGACCATTCGACCCCCAACCCCATCCCTCTTTACTCTGGCACAAACATTGGCATTCATCTTCATCTAGACTACTATGCTCGCAGATCTTCAATCAAAACCCTAAATGATCAGTTACGATGGTCTTCAAAGGCAGATTCTTCCATTCAAAGAAATCATCCGACATTTCAAGTCCGGAAGGATCTAACAGCCCTCGATCCACCGGTTCTAGCTCCAATTCACCCATCAAATCCGACAAGAAGAAAGCTAAATCCACCGGCAAAGACGAACGCCATCCGACGATCGGTTCCTCATTCCGTCAAATTCAAGTCAAAGATGCGTCAAATTCAGCTTCGATTTCGAAGGATCACAGTCGGAGTAAGGATGGCGTTCAGAACATTAAGATTACCGGAAAACCTAGCTTGGGAGCAGGTACGTCGGCGGGATCATCTAATTTGACCAGGAAAGGGGCGGCGGAAGTTCCGGCGACGGTTTCTCCGATTTTGGCGTCTTCGCTAGGGTTGAATCGGATCAAGACGAGATCTGGACCGCTGCCGCAAGAGACTTTCTTTAAGTTTGATGGTAATAGTAACAAAAGTAAAGCCAGTAGTAAGATGTCTTCACTTGGTGCTAGTAATCTTTCAAAATCAAAAACCGCCGATGGTGGTGATTTCAAGGAGGGATTTGGTACTGAAACGAATAAGGTGTCCTGTAAGTTGGCAGGTGATGATGGTAGCAGTCCAGATAGCATGTCCACGGAAAGCTTACAGTCAAGGGATTATACCCCAAATGTTTTAGGTCGTTCCCGGCTGCAAAATGGGGAGTCTTCCTCCGAAGCTGGTATGATTTCTTAAGATTTGTATCTAATAAGCATGTGCTTCATGAAATTGTATGTTCCTACTAGTTAGGTTTTACTGAAGCCCACTGATGTGAAGTTATGTGTTTCCCATATTAGTTTCTACTGCCTATGTTAACACTTGTGTTAAGCATTATAGTAACGAATGTGTTTGGAATGTCTTATGTATAACAATAACTAGATGGAATTTGGTCTGTATCTGCTTGGTTGTGAAATCAACTGAAATGCGGTGTCATGTAGACAATCAATTGCATCTTATGTATGTTGAAATTTTTTTTAAACATTGAGTTTAAAGCTAGCAGGACATTACACAAACATGTATCACACCTATTGCCTAGTGTTTATTGTTAGCTATGAACTAGCTTGAAATTGCTTCTCTGTTCCCTGTTAAGCCAGGGCAAGCATTTGAAAGAAAGGAAGTGCTGATAAAACTGCAAAGAAGTTCTGGAAAGGACGAACACGATAAATTGTTTATTGAAACGTGCATTTTTTCATAGTATCTTTGACAATGGAATTATTTGTCACTTGCGACAAGTCATACTTGTAAACTATAGGAGACTAGTATTAAAAAGTGAAGCACACTGTGCTTTTAATTATTTTTGAATATGAACTAGAAATATATTTTATTATTTTAGCCTTTTGTGACTTAATTTAGATAGCTGACAACTAAGTTACTCTTATCTTTTTAGGATTACATATTGACAAGGTTTCCTTATTCGAACCCGCATATCACAAGCTTGACAATCTGCTAAACTCTTGTTGCTATTCATATAAAAGGAGATTAATCGTTATGATTCAAATTAAGCTTTTATTGAATAGTCATGCTAGGACGTCAAAAGTGGTTTCTTTAAGCTCATGTGATGTTTAATAAATTTAATCTCATTACATTTACATAAAAGGTTTGTTTGCTTCTAGTAATTACTAATTAGTATTTATAAAAAATGTTTTATGCAAATTATATGAGCCGGGGACTCTTTCGGAGTAGCCTCTCTATCCCAATTGGGATAGGGGTAAGGTTTGTATCTATCCTTCCCCCCCAGACCCTACTGAAAGTGGGAATATACTGGGTAAGGTTGTTGTTGTTGTTTTATGCAAATTATAACTTGCATAATAATTTTTTAAATGCTTATTCGTTTATTATATGAATATGTGATAATTTGTTATTTAAAGAAGCTCAATGTTTGATCTTTTTTAAAATATTTTTTAATCCTAAAATTATGAGGTGACTTGCGACTAATTCATTTAGTCAATCACTTATTATTAATCCATCTAATCCATCATTTGCTCAAAGCATCAAGGGCGTTAACTCTAATACTTGCACTAAAAACAAATCACCAGTGTAACTAGAGGAGGACCTACATGGTTCATGTACATACCCTGAAAAGTCTTTGTATATTCAGTGTTCTGTACTCTGTAGCGTAAAAAACTACTAAAATAAAATTTTGTTGAAGAAACTATCATGTAGATCAGAAAACATTGATCACATCTGACAGGACTTGCAATGATCACATCTTTGTATACTAAGTGTGAATTTATCTCATATTCCCTATTTGTAGAAAACGCTAAATATCTTGACACAACTTCTGTAAAGTTATGCAAATTGTTATTTGATGGTTTTATATTTTATATGTTATTATAATTGTACTCGTTTATCTTTTTCTTTGGTTTTATATTTTTATTCTTACAAATTTACAATGTCCTATTTTGCTATTGAATTAATGTGATATGGCTTCTTCAATACGAATAAAGAACCTTTGATGTCTTAACTTTCAGATTTGTTTTGTTGTGTGAAATAATAAAACTAATGCTTGAATCTAATTTAAATGCTTTTGTTATTTGTACTTTTGTATTTCGGTACATTTAAAGTTTATTACATTGCTTCTGGTAAGGTAAACGTTTGTTAGCTCATGTTGGAAACAGTGATGGAGCTTGAAAAAAAGCTCGGAGGGGGGGGGGGCGAAGGATTTTTAGGAAGAAAACGGAGGGGGCCGAAGGATTTTTAGGTAGAAAACGGAGGGGGCCGAAGGATTTTTAGGAAGAAAATGAAGGGAACCGAAGGATTTTCTGACGAAATACTACTAAATCTACCATTCTGACTGGAAAAGAGGGGGCCGCCCCCCCCCCCCCCCCGGGCCCTTAACAAGAACCGTCTCTAGTTGGAAATAAAATAATAGAAAGGAATTGAGAATATTAAATGAACAAATGAGAAAATAGTTATTATTGAACATTCTACCCCCTTCATTTCTATGGTCTAAAAATTGTAAATATATTCGATGTAGGGCGTTTGAATTTGAGGGGATATTCAGGAGGCTTGAGGAGCTCAGAAGTTTGTACTCCAGAGATGAAGGTAAGTTGTGATGTGGCTATTGGAGCTTGCAATTTTGACCCATTTACTTAAAAGGGGTTGGTTTGGTTATTTATCTCTATCATGTCAAATGGGTATAATGAAATAGTTATCCAGAAAGGAAACATGTCTTATGTCGTTTATAGCGTATTTTTATCGTATAAAACCTCACGGATCATTCCAATTTAAAATTTTAAATAGTATTGAATTGAATCCTTTTTTAGTTATATTTGGCATACTAATTATGTATAAACGGGTCAATCAGACCTGTACAAGATTTCATGTTTGGCCAGTTTGGCTATTACCCAACCTGTATGTGCCACGTCTATGGTGTGACAACTCTATTACTATCATAGTTATGCTTCTAATTTATAAAATCAGTTCTTCACATTCTGTATTTAAAATGTGTTTTGCATTTTGTAGACATCATATGATTGTGAAAATCCAAAGGAATCTGAATCTCCTCGCTTTCAAGCTATTCTTAGGGTTACAAATGCACCTAGAAAGAGATATCCTGCTGACATCAAAAGTTTCTCTCATGAACTTAACTCAAAAGGTGTACGGCCTTATCCATTTTGGAAGCCTCGTGGCTTAAATAACTTAGCGGTAAACACACATATTTTTTGAAACTATCTTATGTACACTCAATGCAATTATGGTCTATGTTTTTGGTTTGGTTGGAATGGAATACACAAGGTAATAGATATATAACTACAGCTCATCATTATGTTTGTCTGCCCTGGAGGAATGGGATCAATATTCATTTCAATTTATTATATTATATTATATTATATTATATTATATATATATATATATATATATATATATATATAGTATAAGGTTTGGCTAGAAAGTCTAGAAACAACGAGAAGTGTGAGAAGGGATCTCAACCATTAGATCAATTTGTTTTGTGGTTGAGATTAATCTAGTGGTATTTTCGTAATTAATTATAAGTTAAAACCATCAGTAGGGGTAGAATGGGAAGATCTAGCAAAAAATCTGCACATGCAAGTCACATGCATTTTCCTCCATCTTTTTTAAACGTTCATAACTTTTTTATACGTTAGTATTTTTTTTAAAAAATTACACCATAAAATCGAGCATTTTTTTATCTTTCTAATGAGTATAATATTAGTATATTTTTTAAAATTAAAATAACAACCTAAAATGAGTTTCACGAACCATATGTTTATGGTGTTTTTCCAATATATATGAAACTGATCTTTTATGGTGTTTTTTACACATATGTATGTTTTATGGTGTTTTCAAAGATATTTTATGGTGTTTATGATGTTAACATTTTATGTTATTTTTTGGTGTTTACGTATTAATAAAACTAAAAGAGGGCATTTTTTGGTGTTTTTGAAAACGAAAAACACCATAAACACCTAAGTTTGTACGTGGTGTTTTTAACTTAGTTTATGATGTTTTTTCAAGATATTTTATTGTTTATGGCGTTTTTTCAAGATATGTTATTGTGTTTATGGTGTTAACATTTTATGGTGTTTTTGTGTTCGGATATTCATGAAACTAAGACCAGGCATTTTTATGGTGTTTTTGAATACTAAAAACATCATAAATCGCTATATTTCATAAACATTTGAAAAACACCATAACAAAAACACCTAGTTCATAAACATTTTATACATGACGTTTTAAACTTAAATGTCAATATATGGTGTATTAAATATGTTCATGGTGTTTTTAATTTATACATAAATGTGTTAAGTTTGTACATGGTGTTTTACATTAGTTATAAATATGTATGTTTTATGGCATTCATTTTCGGATTTTGCATTTTTTTAAGTTTGTACATGATGTTTTTAGACTATGCGTCTTACTCTTAATATGAACATCGTGTTTTAGTAGTTTACACATGGTATTTTACACTTAAATTACACAATTAAAAAGTGCCATGTGTAATATTTCGTGGTTCGAAAACACCATGTGTAAAAACACAAAGTTTAGAACGACATGTTTTTTAGTTTTCAAAAACGCCATAAAACACAATGTGTAAAATTATACAGTCCAAAAACACCATGAATAAAATTACAGTTCAAAAACACTATTAATAAAATTACAGTTCAAAAACACCATAAATAAAATTACAATTCAAAAACACCATAAAATGTCTGTGAAAATTACACAGTACAGAAACACCATAAAACGTCATGTGTAAATGATGCAATTAAAAAACGTTGTGTTTTGTTTATGTTCAAAACACCATAAAACGTCTAGCTTCACAAACAATATGAAAACACCATAAAAACGCACAAGTTTCAAGAGCAATCAGGTTTGTTCTTTTTCTGTTGTTAAATATAACAATATTATACTCGTTAGAAAGGTAAAGAAATTTGTGATTTTATGGGGTAATTTTTTTAAAAAATTTTTAACGTATAAAATAGTTACATACGTTTAAAAAATTTGGTGGAATTAACATGTGACTTGCATGTGCAGCCTCCATTTATGTGTTGACGTTTATACCCTTTACCCTAAAATACACGTGTCACATTCTCGTGGCTTCTCACACTTCTCATGGTTTTTAGCCTTCTTAAAATATCCCTCCCCTATATATATATATATATATATATATATATATATATATATATAGGGGAATGATCAATTGTTAACCCTTTCTTATTGCGTTAACCGAATGACTACATCTTAATACTTTGGGGCCCACATTAAAGTAAATCTAAAGGTGTAGGTTTTTTCTTATTTTTTAATTAATGTAGGGCCCACTTACATTAATTAAAAAACAAGAAAAACCTACACCTTTAGATTTACTTTAATTCCCAAAGTAATAAGATTTAGTTATTCGGTTAACGCAATAAGCATGGGTTAACAAAGTAACCACACCCTATATATATATATATATATTTGTGTGTGTGTATACCTAATGCGTGTTAAATTCTAAAACATTAGGCAATATAATAATAAAAGTTATGTTTTCTATTTCTTTTTTAAAAATAAAAAAGTAATTTGATTAAAGTTTTCAGTTTCTTTCTTTGTTTTTTAGATTTTCATCTTTGAAGATTACATGTAAATGTTCATTCTAATTCATGTTGGATCAGAAAAAAAACCTGTCCATGGAATGAAATAACCAAATGAAAGGAAACCATTCCCTTCCATTATACAAAACAAGCAGGTTTTTATATTTCAATGGAATGGATCGTTTCTTTCCTTCTGTGATTCCATCATACCAAACACTACCTTATTGTTTTTGCCATTTCACTTTGAGCAGGAGGTTTTGGTAACTATACGAGCAAAGTTTGATAAAGCAAAAGAGGAAGTTGACTCTGATCTACATCTATTTGCAGCCGATTTACTCAACATTTTAGAAAAAAATACAGAAAGTCAACCTGAATGGCAAGAAACATTAGAAGATTTACTTGTTTTAGCTCAAAGATGTGCTATGACCACACCAGGAGAATTTTGGCTGCAATGTGAAAGCATTGTTCAAGATTTAGATGATAAACGTCAAGAACTCCCAATGGGAATCTTAAAAAAACTTCATACGCGTATGCTTTTTATACTCACAAGATGTACAAGATTACTACAGTTTCATAAAGAAAGCGGATTGGCTGAAAATGAACTCGTGTTCCAGCTCAGACAATCTTTACATTCTGCGGATAAAAATATTTCTCAAAAAACATCAAAACCACCATCTACAGTAAAGTATTACAGTCAAGAACAACATAGACTGCATGATTTGGGTTGGAAGAAAGATCTGACAAATCAAAATGATGATTCTGTCCCTACACCTGGTATAGTAATGGGTAAAGATGTAGATGACTTGGAATCGCCCACAGGCCGAAACCGTATGTCATCATGGAGGCCACTGCCATCTCCTGGAGGAAAAATCTCTAAAGAAGTTGTAGCTTCTATTAAGGACAAAAAAGTAATCTCACAGGAGGTTCCTACTGCTAAAGATTCACACACAAGTACCTCTAAGCATCAACATAAAGCTTCTTGGGGGTGGGGTGACCACCAATCGAATTATGTAGATGAAAGTTCGATAATTTGTAGGATTTGTGAAGAAGAGGTTCCTACTTTACAATTAGAGGATCATTCTAGAATTTGTGCAATTGCTGATCGTTGTGATCAAAAAGGTCTTCGTGTGGATGAACGACTGATCAGGGTTTCTGAAACACTTGAGAAACTGATGGAATCATATACACAAAAGGATTTGACTGGTGGAAGTCCAGATGGTGCAAAAGTGTCTAATTCAAGTGTCACTGAGGAATATGATGTTTTGTCTCCAAAACTTAGTGATTGGTCTAGAAGAGGGTCAGAGGATATGCTTGATTGTCTTCCAGATGGTGATAATCCAAGTTTTATTGATGACATGAAAGGTGTGGCGTCATCGTCTATGCCATATAAGACACGGTTTGGACCTAAATCAGATCAAGGAATGACAACATCATCTGCTGGTAGTATCACTCCCAGGTCACCATTGACACCTAGGACTAGCCAGATAGACTTGTTATTGGGGGGAAAAGGTTCTTATTCAGAACACGCTGATCTTCCACAGGTATAATCCAAGTTTTTCTTTTCTTTGGTCACTAATTACCAGTGTTTTGTTATTAAGTTTCTTTGTGTATTTTTAGTTGACCTAGTTATATTAACCTTAGGACTAATGTATGCAGAGGCCACCAAAGTATTCAAAAGATTTCACTAAGGCCACCTAAGTATCAACTTTGTTTTTATTTATGCTCATTCTGGCACAACAAACTTGCAAGAATATTGTAAAATGACAAAATATCCTGAAGTATAAAGCTTTGGCCAGGCCTACTGTTGTAAACTAACAAATTTGATCCTAATTTTACTCATGGATTGGAAAAGGATGTTATAAAGCTTTGGCCAGGCCTACTGTTGTAAACTAACAAATTTGATCCTAATTTTACTCATGGATTGGAAAAGGATGTTAGAGTAGATTTTGGGGCATGTTTGTCATCTTACAACTCTTGACTAGGAGAATCTTTGAGTTGGTTGTTTTTGTCATTTTATAACTTAAGAAATAATAGAAGCTTTAAACTCTTTGTCCTTTTACATTTTATATTTTTTGATAAACTTTTGCTGAAGTTGGCATACATGAAACCAAATTTATACTTGGTGTTGTGTAAGTTTCTTTGGTATTTGGGTGGGCTAAATAAAACCTTTTAAATACTTGGTTGGCCTATATAATTATGTATACATTATCCCTTTATTTTGTGATCAACTAATAAATTCAAAAAAGAATAATTTAAATTGTGTGAATACTGAACTATTTATATACATATAATGTATATATGAATGTTTCTTTTAGTTGTATTTTGTGCTAAAATAGGATAGTAAATTTGGAAAATGATGTTCCTTGTCAAAGGCACAAGGCGCATTCAAGGCGTCTAAGCCGCGCCCGGAGCCTAGGCGTTAGGCGCAAAAAAAAAACGAGGGCTTTTCTAAACTAGGCGCATAGTATTAAGTTACCATTTTTAGAGGTTTGACATGTTTTAAGCTTAAAAATTTTTAAAAAAGTATATAAAGTCTAAATATAAAACAATTAATAATCTAGTTATATAGAGTTTTTAAAATATAAAACCTTTTTATGATTGTCTTATACTGGGTTTATGGTTGGATTTTTTTGAACCTTGCCGGAATCTAGCCGGAAAGTCACTGGAATGCGCCTAGGCTACCATTAAGCGCCTGGCTTTTTTTGGGGCCTAGGCGAGTGCCCGAGGGCTTTTGACAACTATGCTACTATGTTGTTTTTTAGTTTCATAGTGTTAATACTAGTATATTAAAATTCATCTATAAAAATTTATTAAGGAGCGTTCTTATACACAAATGAAAAGAGGGAATAGATTAAACCAACACCTTCAATTTTTATGGGTTGATGTGTCAAATTGGATAACTTTTTTGTATGGGTCAAAACAAGTTATGTTTAATTGACCCAGAAACATTTATTGTTATTTTTTAAGTTCTATGATAATTAATATGTTTAACATGATTACCCATGAGGGTAGATGAATTTTTAAGTTACGTCTCATATTAACTATTATATATATATATATATATATATTTTTATTTATTTTTTATTTATTTTTTGCATTTCAGTAATTTGTTTTTGCCGATAATTCCATGCACTCGGATTTTATTTTCGCATTATATGATGGTTGAATGTTTACTAGTCTAGAAATCCTATATAGTGTTATTTCATACACTAGATTACAAAGTTGGATAAAATAAATAAGGTTTTTAGAGATTAGTTAGAAGTGGCAAATATTGAAAATAAAACATGAGAAGGTAGGTCGAGAAGTTTTGGACACGTGAAGAGGGGGCAAGCAACAACTCTAATTGAAGTGGGGGAACCCTCACTGTGGATGGGTAGAGGCATGCCCAAACTGAATTAGGAAGGGCAAATTAGATTCACTAGAATTGCTCTGCTTCGGGGACAGAGTCCAAGATAGAAGTTCGTGGCGACACATAATTAAGGTTAATGATTTTTAGGACATAAGGCAGACATGGAGCAATGGTATCCTTGGGACGTAGATTCCTACTTATTGTTTTAGGAGAAATTTGCATGAAATGGCTGTTACGTATCATGACACAATTCGCTTTTGATAGTAGATCTTTAAGGCAATTACATATACCCCCTATGAACTTCATAAACTACAAATATACTCAACTTAAAAAATAAATTACATATATCTCGTTATCTAACCTTTAAATTACACATATCTCCTTACCTAAAGTTTTAAATTACATATATCCCCTTATCTAAAGAAGGAAAAGTATAAAAGAAGGGGATATATGTAATTTAATTTTTGACTTGGGTATATATGTAATTAGAGTTGTAAATAGGGGGATATATGTAATTATTCCTAGATCCTTACCTTCCTATTTTTGTATTTTGCTTGGTTATGCGTGTTTGTATTTGAATGTATGTTTGTGTTTGTATGTGTGATATTTTGTTTGTTTGTCTGTTATGTTTGTTTATTTGTCTGTTCATGAGTCGAGGCTTTCTTTGGAAGCAACCTCTCTTTCTTCAAGGATAGAATTAAGGTTTGCCGACATCTCACCCTCCTCAAACCCTGCAAATAGTCATGCTACAAGTAGGATTAACTGGGTATTGTTTTTGTACATTACATTCTATCACTTTGATTTGTTAAAGGCAACTGGACGATCTGAGGTTACTTTTTAATCATGTAGATGAACGAACTTGCTGATATTGCTAGATGTGCAGCAAATACGCCTTCAGATGACGATCGCTCTCTTCCCTATTTGCTAACATGTCTTGAAGACCTGAAAGTTGTCACTGACCGCAGAAAATTTGATGCTCTTACTGTTGAGACTTTTGGAGCTCGAATTGAGAAGCTTATTCGGTGAGATTTTTCACTATTATTTATAAATTAAGAAACAAGAAGGAAAGTTGTATCTTGGTATGCATGTGACTTCCGTTTTCTTGCAGCCCTCATTAGAGGTGGCATAATGGACATGTAACGGGTCAAAATGCATAGTACAGTACAAGTTGAAATAGTTAGTTGGGTTGTCCCGATACTTCTTTTGTTAAATTAATAGAATTTTGTATGGTTCAAACGCTCTTTTCCAAATTGTTGGGTAACAATTTAAAAATCTATCTATTCTAATAAATCAAAGTTTTTAAGGACACATGGCTAGTTTCTAGAGCAACTCAACCATGATTTCCCGTTTCTCTCTCTCCTATTAATACACATATTAAATAATAATATTAAATATTAAATACTTTTTTACATTTTTTAGCTAAGAAACAAATTTTTTTAAATACATTAGTAATATATTAATATTAAAAAAGCACATTTTTAAAATCTAAATTATTATAAAATATACAATTTTTAAAAATAGTATTTTAAAAACGAAATGTTTAAAGAAACAGACTTTGAAAAAAATTAGCGTGTAAAAAAGAATATATATATTTTATTACTTCAATTATTAAATTATACAAAATTTTAGTCATATTTTATATTAAAAAATCTTCTGATATTGTCTAAATTTTCATTAATGATTATTTATTATAGTTTTTTCATTCAACCCGTGTAATACACGGGGTGCTAACATAGTATATAATGTAGACATGTATGGTTGGAAATAGCTAAGGTTGAATTGACCTGAAACACCCTTTTGTCTACAGTTTATAGACACATTTGATGTGTCAAACATGATTACAACTCTATATTGTTTCAGTAAAATATAATCTTTTATAAGAAATACACTCCGGTGTTAGCATGCGACTTTCGAACCATTTAATCTGTTTTTATTGGCTAATTTTTTATTTTACTTGTTTGGCCTGTTAGCGATAAAAGATAGTTGCATGGCCTGCATGGCTGCATCTATCCATATAACTTAACAGTGTCAACATTGCCACCTCTAGCACTAGTTTTCTTGCGCCGTTATAAAAACCTGCGATGTGATCATTTTGGTTTTCAGTTAAAAACTCAGTTTGCTAATGCCATGTAAATCCATGGTGTTTGTTCAACAATTTGCCTTGCACAAAATAAGAAATGTTTATTCTTCTCCTTTGAGAAAACAGCTTTTATATGTTTGTCAAACATACATAATAATTTCTTTGCTTTTAGGGAGAAATATTTCCAGCTATTTGAGCTGGTTGATGATGAAAAACTTGATATCACAAGTACCGTTATTGATGAAGATGCACCATTGGAAGATGATGTTGTACGTAGCCTTAGAACCAGCCCGATTCATTCATCCAAAGACCGCACTTCTATAGATGATTTTGAGATTATAAAACCAATCAGTCGTGGAGCATTTGGTCGTGTTTTTCTGGCGAAGAAAAGAACAACAGGGGATCTCTTTGCTATTAAGGTACATTGAAATTGTATAATTACTTACATGTCTTAAGTTTGTTTATTGTGTTATTGTTGCTTTCTTGAGCTGCACATGCTTGTATTCGTGAAAAAAATTAGTGGCTTTTTGTTGCATAGAAATCTTTTTTTCAGAAAAACAGGAGTTCCTGTTATTGATCACAAAGATATGTGCTCTTACATGATTCTCTGACTGCATAGAATGATGGCGATATTTTAGATATAGGAAAAGAAGACATCTGAACGTTGTATAAAGATTCCTTGATATTCCATGGAGGCGGTAGAATGGGCGGGCTGGGTAACTAATTGAAACTATATGTTATGGGTTGTAAAATACACTAAAGTGACTTTCAACCTGTTTGATCTGTTTTCTTTCAAGCTAATTTTCTGTGACAGGTTTGACCTTGTCAGAGATAAAAACATAACCTGAACCCATTAATTTGTAATTGTGTCAAAATTCCCATTTCTAGTATTCTAGTTTGAAAGATGATATCGAGAGTTTTTCAAAGTAAAATTGAAACAACACACAGATTAGAAATCAGTCTCATTGAATTTCTAATACCTCTGCTTGCGAACAAATGCAGGGTTACAACTCTTATAGCTGTTTATTTACAACAAACTTTTCAAACAGAAAAACTAACCGAATACAACTAACTAAACTTAACTAACTTTCGTTTATTATTACAAGTTTAGTCTAACAATTCACCCCCCTAAACTTGACATTTCCTTCAGTCCAAGTTTACTCTTCATTTCTTTAAACTTTAGCCTAGGCAAGGCCTTGGTTAGTATATCAGCTCGCTGTTCTTCCCCAAACACATACTCGATCCGTATCTTCTCCTTTTCAACACTTTCTCGAATAAAATGATATCAAGTATCAATATGTTTACTGCGCCCATGAAAAACTGGATTTTTTATAAGTGCAATCGCTGACTTATTATCGACCAAAATTACCACTTGAACTTCAGCCTTCCCTGTGATTTCTGCCAGTAATCCTCGCAACCAGATGGCTTGACATGCTGCTGTAGATGCAGCCATAAACTCTGCCTCACAGGACGACAAAGCTACATTGGCTTGCTTTTGGGAGTTCCAGGTTATCGGTCTTGAACCATAAAAGAAAATCATCCCGGTGGTACTTTTCCCATCATCACGATCTGCAGAAAAGCTACTATCACTATAGCCAAGTAAACCACCATTTGCTCCACGCTGATACATCAGACCCAGCTTGGTTGTCCCTTTCAAGTATCTTAAGATCTGTTTCAAAGCCTGCACATGAATCTGCCTTGGCGCCTGCATGAACCGGCTAACATAACCCACTGAATAACTCAGATCAGGCCTCGTATGAGTTAAATACCTCAAACAACCCACCCATTTTCTAAACTGAGTAGCATCAGCCTCTTCATTTACATCATCTTTTGTTAGCTTCAAACCAGGCTCCATTGGAAACTTAGTCGCATTACAGTCATGCAAACCAGCATCAACCAGAATCTTATTGGCATAATTCGTTTGTTGCAGCTTTATTCCTTGATGAGTCTGAGTCACTTGCATCCCTAGATAGTAAGACAACAGTCCAAGATCTGTCATCTCGAATCGCTCCTCCATTTTCTTCTTAACTCCTTTTACAGCTTCTGAACATCCCCCTGTGATCAGCAAATCATCAACATACACTCCTATAATCAGAGTGTCTTCACCAATACCTTTTCTATAGACAGCAGGCTCATGTTTACATTTGTAGAAACCCAAATCCTTCAAAACACTATCTAACTTAGTGTTCCAAGCTCTAGGAGCTTGCTTAAGCCCATAAAGCGCCTTCGACAACTTGTACACTTTATCTTCAGCCCCTTTCTTTACAAACCCCTCGGGTTGAGTCACATATACCAATTCCTTTAGGTCTCCATGCAGGAAAGCTGACTTGACGTCCATATGATGAACCCACCATCCCCTTTCAGCAGCCACAACAAGTATCAACCTTACTGTTTCTATTCTGGCTACCGGAGCAAACACCTCCTCAAAATCAATCCCATGTTGCTGCACATATCCCTTAGCAACCAATCGAGCCTTGTGTCTTATTACTTCACCCGATACATCTCTTTTTACCTTATACACCCACTTCAAACCTATTGGTATCACACCTTTCGGTTTTTCAGTGAGTTCCCAGGTTTTATTCTTCTCGATTGAGCTGATCTCTGCTGCCATTGCACATTCCCACTCTTTCACACCCCTAGCTTCCTGATACTTGGTTGGTTCTCCTTCCAGAAGCAAGAGTTGTAATTCTTGAGTCCTTTCATAGAGAGCCTCCAAGTCTTTTGACCCTCTGAGTGGGGTATGATCATATCTCTCATTTGGGGCCATCATTGGATCATGTGAATAGTCCTTATCACCGGAACTTCTATCCAGCATTGGGCCTCGACCTTTTACAGTGGACTCAGGGCTACTCCATACTGACTCCATTTCATCTTCGGCTTCACCATCTCCTCCTGAATAACCTTGAGTTGAGCTTTCTTGTTCCAAACCAGGATCATTTCTTTGTGGTTCCCCTCTTCCTGTTTCTGTGTGAACCAGAAATTCTGTCCATTCCGGACCAATAATCTCCTTACTTCTTTCCCAGTTCCAAGACTTTGTCTCATCAAACTTCACATCTCGAGTGACATGGATCTTCTTTGACTACGGATCAAACATCCTATATGCCTTTGTGTTAGGCTGACATCCCAGGTGCACAAGTCTTTTGCTGCGATCGTCTAGCTTTTTCAGCCCGGTTGTCAATACCTTTGCATATCCAACACACCCAAACACCTTCAAGTGCTCCAGGTTGGGTTTTCTTCCTTTAATGGCTTCATAGGGAGTTATTTCTATAGCCTTTGTAGGGGATCTGTTAAGGATATAGATTGCATGAATCACTGCCTCTCCCCACATGTCTTGTGGCATATTCATAGCTTTAAGAAGACAACGAGTCATAGCCATAATAGTCCTATTCCTCCTCTCCACCACCCCATTTTGTTGAGGAGAATAGGGGGCTGTTAGCTGATGTTGCATCCCAGTCTTTGAACACAGCTCTTTGAAGCCTCTTGAGTTGAACTCACCTCCATTATCAGTTCTGAGTCTTCTAACCTTCTTCCCCAGTTCTAGTTCAATGGACTCCTTGAACTCCCTGAACCGCTCAAACACCTGTGCCTTGGACCGGATAAGGTACGGCCACATATATCTGCTGTGATCATCGACAATCAACAGTAAATACTTGTTTCCTCCATGTGTCTCCGGTTGTACAGGCCCGCAAACATCTGCGTACACCAGATCTAGTGTTTGTTCAGACCTGAACTGTGTTTGCTTTGGGAAGGACACTCGAATTTGTTTTCCGGCTAGGCAGCAGTCACATACTTGGGCAGGATGACTAATCCTCGGTATTCCTTGGGCAAGATTCTTCACAGACAGCCTTTGGATTGACTCAAAGTTCAGGTGACCCAGGCGAGCGTGCCAAAGCCAAGCTGAATCATCAACCAAGCTTGTCAGCAAGCTGATTGGTTGTACCACCTTGAATGTTATTTTGTATAGCCTATTTGAGGATCTTGGAACTTTCATCAACAAAGTCCCGTTTTCTTCAAACACCCAAAGGTGTTCTTCCTTCATTCGCACTTCATACCCAATTTCAGTCAACTGGCCAAGACTTATTATGTTACTTCTCAACATGGGAATATAGTAAACATCAGATAGGACCCTCTGATCTTTTGTTTTACATTCCAGCACTATATTCCCTTTGCCTTCAATGCTGACACAAGATCCATCACCGAACCGCACCTTCCCAGTTACATTCTTGTCAAGATCCGCAAACAAGTCTTTGTTGCCGGTCATGTGGTTGCGGGCCCCATTATCCAGAAACCACGCATCTGCATCTGTTGTGAGATACTTCCTGGGAATTATCCTCTCTTCATTCAAGAACACTGCAAGAGCCATCATGAGTGCTGGTCCATCTTCCCGAGCCTCAGCAAGATTTGCTTCCTCTTTCTTTGGTTTCGTGGGACATTCAGCAGCATAATGCCCCATTGAATCACACCGGAAGCATTTTATTTTTGTTTTGTCTTTGATCTTTCTGGTTTGATAGCTCGTGGAGGGTTGATCTTGGCCCTTTCCTCTACCGGCTGGGCCTCTCCCTCTACCTCGTCCTCTTGAGCTGTGTCTACCACCGCCTCTTGCAGCCCCTTGACTTGACTCAGGCCTTCGCTTTGACTGCCATTCGTCATAGCTTAGGAGCAATTGTTCAGGTTTGGTACCAGGCAGCTTCTCCTTCATCTTTGTTCTTTCTTCAAAGGCCTTGAGCCTTCCGATTGCCTCCTGGAACGACATCACATTTAGGTCTGCGAACTGTTCGATTGAGGCCACGATGGCCAGAAATCTTTCTGGGACCGAGCCCAGCAGCTTTCTCACAAGCGTCCTATCATCAAAGGTAGATCCGAGGCTGTTTGCCTTGGATACCAGTTGGCTCAGCCTATTGGCGAACTCATCAACACATTCGCTTTCGCTCATTTTAAGGGATTCGAGCTCTGATTGTAAGGTTTGTAGGCGAGCTTCTCTAACTCGATCGGCCCCCACGAACCTGACCTTCAGAGCCTCCCAGATCTGCTTGGCCGTCTGACATTGTGACACTTGTAAGACCAGTTCTTCGGGGATCGCCTGATACAATAGCGCAACTTCCATATCATTCTTCTTTGCGACCACGGCCATTCCAATTCCAGGTTCAAGCGCCTCAAGGATCCCATGGACCTTGAACACCGCCTTCAGTCTGATGGCCCAAATGTTGTAATTGTTGACGTTCAGCATCGGGCACTGCAAAGAAGCCGTCCCGCTTTCTTTTACCGTGACAACCGTCCCTGAATTGGCTCCGTCTGCCATTCCTCTCCTTCTTCGCCTTCGTTGGTACGTAACCGGCAATTCTTGATCCGGCCCGTCGGATCAATCGATCGATTGAATGATTCACACCTTGGATCCTTCACCTCGATCTTCGTCGGTCTCCAATTTCGAAGGAATTTTTTGTCGAGCACGAAGCTCTGATACCAATTGAAAGATGATATCGAGAGTTTTTCAAAGTAAAATTGAAACAACACACAGATTAGAAATCAGTCTCATTGAATTTCTAATACCTCTGCTTGCGAACAAATGCAGGGTTACAGCTCTTATAGCTGTTTATTTACAACAAACTTTTCAAACAGAAAAACTAACCGAATACAACTAACTAAACTTATCTAACTTTCGTTTATTATTACAAGTTTAGTCTAACATAGTTTCTTTGTCTTGTAGTTTATTTGTGCCTTATTATCTATATTTATTTGCAGGTTCTTAAAAAGGCTGATATGATTCGTAAAAATGCTGTTGAGAGTATATTGGCTGAACGTGATATCTTGATATCAGTGCGCAATCCTTTTGTGGTCAGGATCTCTCTCTCTTTTTTTTCATTCCTTTTTTATAGCTTGCTACATATTTTCTTAGCTTATAGGTATTAGTTTCACATGAACATCGTATCTTTTCAGGTTCGTTTTTTCTATTCTTTTACTTGTCGTGAAAATCTGTACCTAGTTATGGAATACTTGAATGGTGGTGATTTATATTCATTGTTGAGAAATCTAGGCTGCCTAGATGAAGATGTTGCTCGTGTATACATTGCAGAAGTGGTGAGTGTGACTCTGGCCAAACATGTGACTTTTTGTTCAGATTTTTATTTTTTTTATAAATAAGTAACATGTCAGTTACTTTTACAAATAAGTTTGTTTAGTAACTGGTTGAAACAGTTAATTTTTGGTATGGGTTAACCTCAAAAGCTCTTTGAAAAAGATGTTTTGTGAGGTTTTATGCATTATCTTTACAAATAAGGTAACTTGTAATTTAATTATTCGAATCCAAAACTCTGTACCCTAAACACTAAATCCTAAATTTGTACTTTAGGTAACTTATAATCTAATCTTTTGAACCAAATATATTTTGGGTGACTTACAACATAATATTTCAACCGGTTAAATTTGTTTTTCTTTAGCTAACCTTTTGATTTTACCCATTTGGCATGTCAAAATTAAAGCATAAATAAGTCCACCCATTTAAGCAATGAACCTGAATTTCCACCCGTACCTGTCATTGTAATGGCACTGTCATTGTAAACATTATATTTATTATATGCAGGTGCTAGCTTTGGAATATCTTCATTCTTTGCTTGTGGTTCACCGTGATTTGAAACCAGACAATTTGTTGATTGCACATGATGGTCATATCAAGGTATGCGCTTTAAAGTTTAAACATGCTGGTTTGTGTTTTTAGTTTTTACTGTGATTATACAAGTAAACATGCCTTTAGTTATTGTCTAAATTATCCGAAATTAGAAAAGAGAGTTTTAATCCTTAAACGTCCTTAAACGGAGCGGTTTCCAAAGAAAGTGAAAGTTGAAGAGGTAATTCGAAAGAGTTTAATTAATTAGTCTTTAATTGATAGTTTGTATGTTTAGAATTATTTTGTTTGAATTTAATTAGTAGAGAGAATGTTTAGATAAATATTTGAATAGGATCAGGTGACTTGTTTTGCAAGGGTTTATTTTTTTTATAAATAGGGTTTAGGGGTTATTATCTTGTATGAGTCAAGAATTATAATAAACAAAACGACTTGATCTTGGTTAAAATCAAACTTGGTGTTTGTATTTTTGGTCCTGATTTCTAACAAAGAGAACCTTTGATCGATTCTATCATATATTAGTCCAATATCTTACTATGTTTTCTAGTGATGACTTTATTGATCTACTCGATTATGAATAGGTCTATCTGCGTATTTTTATTGAAACGAGCCAAAGAATTATTTTTGTCAAAAGGGTGACAGATAAAACTTGTTTTATACCCGTCCAGTTTAACGTCTTAATAACATATGTATTTTTGTTATAAGTATAAATAAAAACATTATTTGTTAATGGAATGAAAGAAATAGCGTAAAAAAGAACAAATGTGTTGGGTTTAAAGGTAGAATTAAAATTTTACAAATTGTCAAGAAAACCCATTTTTATTGTAAAACTAAAGAAAAAAGTTTTATAAAACAGAATTAGATTCGGTGAAAACATATTGTATGTTAAAACTTATATAGTTATATTTAGTAAAAACCTTATTATTTGTACATCATTTTTATAATATGAACATCATATTACAATACATACATACATATATATATATATATATATATACATCTTATTACTTTGGGGCTCACACTAAAGTAAATCTAAAGGTTTAGATTTTTTCTTCTTTTTTTATTAATGTAAGTGGGCCCTACATTAATTAAAAAAGAAAAAAAACATACACCTTTGGATTTACTTTAGTGTGGCCCCCAAAGCAATAAGATGTAATTATTCGGTTAATGCAACAAGGAAGGGTTAGCATTTGATCCTCTCCCTGTATATATATATATATATATATATATATATATATATATATATATATATATATATATATTTTTGAACATAAAAAAAAGCCAGTTTGTATGATTGTATGTTTAAGATGTTTTATAAATAAAACTGTAATTAATAGAGATAATTACAATTAACTTTATTGATAGAAAGTAATTGTATCCCCAAATTTGTAATTTGGACCAAACCAATTGATTTCCTTACATCAAAGCGTCATTTTGGTTTATCCGGTGAAATCATTCGACCACCGTCCCCAGCACTCCCCACCCTTCAAATTTCCCCTCATTTTATCCGATTCTTACATCTCGTAACACCTGCAAATCTACCCCAACAACACCCACAACCTGAAATGTAAAAATGAAGGTTTCTTACGAATTTTGTGCTTGTTATCGTGCATCCAGAGTTCCAGACCTTAAGAACATGGCGTTTCACATCGGTTTCCGCGTAGAATTGCAGCATGGTGGAGTCGTCTTGTTTCTGGATACGCCACCCTAAGGCCTCCGAGAACGCCATCATCTGGTCCCTCTGCTCTGCCGTAAATTTTGTTCGGAATCATTTTTGAACCTTTTCCGAGCTAGGGTTTGAGATCTCTACCATATCCACTTGAGATGTTGACGACAAATATAGCAACAGACGTTGGTCGGTTGTGGTGATAATGGTATTACGGTTGTGCTTTGATATATTAATTTTGCAATCGATGTTGTTGGGCTTCTACCTCCATCCGGTGAAAGTTCTGGTGGCAATTGCAAGCGGCGTACTTAAGTCCGTCCAATGTATTCCGGCGGCCACTAACTCTACACAGGCGTCTTGTTCTATAAATGAAAATTGTTGGTGGCTTGGCGGTGGGAGATATGTAGGGGGAAGGGAAGATTTCAGGTGGGAGAATGGGAATGGTGTTGAATAGTGGGACATGTGTCAACGATCCGTACGGTAACTAAAAAACTACCGAAAATTGCCAGAAACCGCTAAAAACCGCCACATAATCGACGTAACCGTCTATTTTGAAGGGTCAAGATTTAATCTTGATGAATTTCAACGGATGAAAATTCATCTAGAGGTGGTTGACTTCACCGGCGTCTATATATATATATATATAATGGGTTGAGTGTGTCAAGTGGATTACGTTATTTTTTAGTGCATACATCATATATGATTCGAAGATTTGGAATATTATTGTAATTATACGATTTTTGTAATCATAATTGAAACATTAATTATTGTTAGTCAACCCAATTTTGTCTCTTTTTATCTAACCCGCACAATTTGCCTATTTGCTTGAATGTCAACAATTCAATCTAATGGTTATTGCTCTTTCGCTTCTTACTCTACACAACTCTTTCATGGTTTGCAGTTGACTGATTTTGGGCTGTCAAAGGTTGGGCTGATTAACAGTACTGATGACTTATCAGGCCCAGCAGTTAGTGGCACATCACTGTTAGGAGAACAGGAATCTCAGTCAACTATGTCTGAAAGTCAACAAGAAAGGCGTAAAAATCGGTCTGCTGTGGGCACACCTGATTATTTGGCACCAGAAATTCTTTTGGGAACTGGACATGGTTTGTTGATGAATAAACATAATATATTTTTAGTTTTCCAATTTTATAAAACATGTGTATGATATAATTTAAGTATAAAGTTTGCTTCGTAATACTTTATTACATTCTTTTGTAGGTATGTCGGCTGACTGGTGGTCAGTTGGTGTAATACTATTTGAGCTTATTGTCGGCATTCCTCCTTTCAATGCTGAGCATCCACAGGTTTATTGCCTTAATTTATATTCAATCTGTGGCATTAACTTTTTTATTTAATAATTCTTTTAGTGTAAATAATTCTATTGATTAGTGATGCATGACACAACCAACAATCTTGGGAAGTTTGTCACCACAGACTTTTGACCATAAGCATGACTCTATACATATAAATATATATATATATATATGTGTGTGTGTGTGTGTGTGTTTGTATGCACATGTATGAATAAGAATTTGCTTGGTATGTTTGTACACGCAGTCACACACACTTCACTAGCCCTGTAAAAAAAGTTTAATGTTTGACCCCATACACTTGATTAGTAAAACAAGTTGACTGTTAGCCAACTTCCTGAGACCTTTCATATTTAACTTAATTTTTTTTAAACAGCAAAGAAATTATAGTGTTTTCTTCTATCAATTCATATAATGTGACCCAGTGGCATCTATTATGAAATTTGATTTTTATTATGTCAATTATATATATATATATATATATATATATATATATATATATATATCTAACCTTTCTTTGTTGTACCCTTGTCTTGCTGCTTGATTTACTCTGCTATTATCCTTTTTGGTTTAGATGATATTTGATAACATTCTTAATCGTAATATACCCTGGCCAATGGTACCTGAAGAAATGAGCCCAGAAGCGGCGGACCTAATTGATCGGTAAGAGAATCTTTATAATTTTTCTCTCTAACTATTAATAAATGTGCTTAAAATTATGTTCACGAGGAAGCTAAAAACACAAAAAAGAAACCTGTGTTGTTTTCATTTATGTGAATATAGAATTGCATATGTCCTCTTCTAAATCTTCTTAATTGCATACACCAACAACATAAACTTACCCAGGTAAATCCTACTTTGAGTGGGGTCTGGAGGGGTGTGGAAGATGAAGACACACTTTTCCCCTACCTTCTTAAAGGAGTGTAGAATTCAAGGAACCTCTTTGAGATGTGAAATTAATCTGTCGAAGATTTTTTTTGGATGAAAATATCTACTAGTTGAGGTGGTGAAGAATGGTTTTTCGAAAATAGAAAAAACATTATAAAAAGTGGAGTGTATTGGAAAGGGAAGTGTATTGGGAATTGATGGAAGGAAACATGTTCAGGAAAATGGTGCGTTTTGATGTTTCCATTTTATTTTAATGTTAATTAAAAGTTTAAAACAAAATATTTAGATTTCAATGTCTTTTCGATTTCTTTCGTTTTTTTTTTTAATTTTCCAGCAATTGATTATACACAATATTTTACATGTTGTGTAATCTTTTTGAGATTCTTAATTTTTTATAGTATATAATTTTAAATTGCTTATAAATTCGGTTTATCGATTAATATAAACAAACAAACTTACTCAGTATATTCCCTCTCTTCAGTAGCGTCTGGAAGAAGGATGAAGAGAAACCTTACCCTTATCCGAGTTGGGATAGAGAGGCTGCTTCATAGGAGCCTCCGGCTCAAAGTTATCGTTTGAAGTTAATCATCCCAACGTGTTTAACATTATTTCACAAGAATAAGTAAAATAACGTTAAAATTAGTTTAATTTTACTTTTGCCCCTTGAGGGCCCACACATATATGCATTATATGTGTGCACCGCAAATGGGGCATATCACTTAATATTTATAGTTAAATTTATTTATTAACACAAAAGCAAAACAAAACCAGTAAAGTCCCACTAATCAAAAGATCTGGGAAAACCAGTAAAGTCCCACTAATCAAAAGATCTGGCAAGAGGGAGGGGGAGGGGGTTGAGACTAAGACAAACTTGCCCCTATCCAAATAGAATAATAAAACTAAATTTACGTTTTAGTATTTTTGGGAACCTTTTGTCGCATAAGATGCTTGTGGTTCTCTCCATTTGTACTAGCCTCCCTGTACATGGTGAGCTACCTGTCACTTTGAACAAACAATCCTAAATATTTTGAATTTTGTTGTTTGTGGCACTTCCCGGCCTACAATAGTTACCAATTGTCCCCCCACTACCAATAAAATATCATCCGTGAAAAGCATGAATCATGGGATGTCCTGAATAGAGTTCGATAACTCATCTAAGATAACTGCTAACATAGTTGTCAAAGGCGCACCAGACCCGACGCAAGAAAAACGCCTTGGTAGTTTAGGCGCAACTTTGGCAAGGTTTCGGAAAAATTGTAAGATTTCGGAAAATTTCGGGCTGTATTCCGGCAAAAAAAACACCAAACATGTTCTTGATTCGGAGGAGATAGGGTCATAAGTGGTAATTTTTGAGTTAGAAAAACTAACATGTTGATTCTGGCTGCCGATTCTTGCTTCCGATTTGGAGTAGATAGGGTTGTAACTTCCGTCTAGAAAACAGAAACCTGTTGCCAATTCTTATGCTTATTTGGAGGAATTTGGAGGAGGGAGTCGTATGTTTTTAGGGTTTGGGTGGCAGCATTTTTAAGGTAAAAAAGTTTTTTTTTCTGTTTTTTTTTCATGAAACTTGTAAAATAAAATGTTACAAACTACCCCTTGATTATCTTACTTGTAAACTCTTAATACTTTTATAACTTTAGACATAAATTATACGATCTTAAGGCGGCTTATGCGCTTTAAATGCGCCAGCGCTTTTGACAACTATGACTGCAAAAAGGAATGAACTCAATGCCGATCTTTTGTGAAGTCCCACCTTCTGTATCTCTCATTGGTCTCCAACACTTGTTTTAGCTCAGGCTTATGTGTCTCTATATGTTTCCAAGAAATATATTTATTTTATTTAGTTAAACCAAGCCAATGAGCGTTGCCTTGAGACAAGCAACGTGGCTTGATTTCTGCTTGGTTACAAAACAATCCGGCTCGGATTGCCTCGATTGCAATCAAGCTTTTTCTAGAGCCAACTTCAAGTGAGCTGTGAACTTTTTGAACAAAAGGACAAAAGAAAACTAGTTAAAAATGAGTAATAAGAAAAGTTAGAATTTTTTCAGTATTTATAAAAATAGTGATGAGTTTGTTTTTTAAAATTAATCAAATTAAGTAAATTTAAAACCTTTTTATGGAGGGGATATATGCAATTTTAATGTTGGAGTTGGGTAAATATGTTATTTAAATAGGTTTGGAAGGGGATATATGGAATTTTGGTTTTGGGTTGGGTAAGTATGCAATTATAGTAGATTTGAAAGGGAATATATGCAATTTTGATTTTAGGTTGGGTAAATATGCAACCAAAAAGGTTGGGGATATATGCAATTGCCTGATGATGACACCATAAACGTGCCCTCATAGTGAATTCCTATTTGAATGTGAAATTACTTTGTAGATTATTGACAGAAGATCCAAATCAGAGACTTGGAGCTAGAGGATCAACGGAGGTATTTGATTTTATCACTGGTACACATTTTTGAACTAACATGGTAAATAATTCTATATTAAATGTGGATGTAGGTGAAACAGCACCCATTTTTCAGGGATATTAATTGGGATACACTTGCACGACAGAAGGTTTGTTTGAGATCTTCATGTGCTATATATATCCATAAATTAGCGGTAGCAAGATGCTCAGGCTGGGTAATGGATTTGGGTCGAGAATGGTAATTTTTTGTATGGATTGAAATGGGTTGGCTTCGACCTGGTTGGTCTGAAAACACCTTTTTTTTTATAAAAAATTAAATGATAATCAATGCATTAAATATGATTAAGAAAACAATATTATTAAGATAATAATCCGAATCTTTGCACAAAAGTGGTGTTAGGAGTTTTCTTTTGCATTAAAAATGCAATTTGGGCGACTTGCAACCTGGTTGATTGGCTGGGCCTGGGGGCTCAAATCACCCATTCTTTTACCAAGTTATTTTATTTGAATCGTGGAGTCAAAACGAACCAAATTTAGTATAGGTTGACCAAAAAACATTACTTTTATCCATTTAAAATGAACAAAAATAATCAATTTATTAACAATGTATACAAAAACAATTATAGATTGTATGCGGTATGCATAAAAACAATTTGGGTTATGTTTTTTTACTCTGATTGTTTGGAAATTGAGAACAATCTTGATCAACACGTTCATTAAACGGGTCAAATTGCCACCTCAACTACATTTGATTATTTATGCGGAGTTATTTTGTATTAATTTTCAGGCCGCATTTGTTCCTTCTTCTGAGAGTGCACTAGACACGAGTTATTTCACAAGTCGTTACACTTGGAATCCCTCAGAGGAACATGCTTATCCAGGTAGTGAAACAGAAGATTCTAGTGATACTGGTAGCATGAGTGGTAGCAGTAGTTCAGCAGTGAACCGCCATGATGAAGTGGTTAGTAGCTTTATTAAATGCATGCATACTAGATTAAAAGTGTTTTGGAATTTAGTTTTATTATTCAGAGAGAATGTATTTGGAGGCCACCTGAGACCCAGTAGTCAAATGTAAAGCTTCCTTAAGGCCACCCACTATTTGTAGGTTTTAGAGACCACTCGAAGGAGCTTTTTGGTTTTGTGTAACAATTCAGGAAAAAAAATGTCAACAGATTTTAAAATAACAAAGTACTGTCAAATTTAAAGCTTCCGTTTCGTCGAGCATTATAAAATTAAAAAAAATGATCCTCTAAACACTCGATAGAATCAAATCATGATGGATCGTCAAAACATTTATGATTAGATTCGTGGGTAGTTTTTCATTTAACAAGTTTAGAAGTTGCAAAAGCTTAAAATTTTGGCACATTTATGGTCTTACAATATTTTGGCCTTTTTTTTGCTAGAGTCAACATAAACAAAACCTAATTGATACTTAAGTAGCCTCTAAAACTGCTTTAATTATCTGGTGGCCTTAATGAAAGCTTTTGAATACTTGGTTTTCTTTGTATATGTGATCCCATTATCTTATGTAAGGATATAATGTACAATTGTGCATGAAGTTCACCTGAGTATTCAATTCTTTAATCACCCATATAATACATGTATCTGGTTTCATTTATACTTATTCCGCTCAAAGCATGTGAAAATGCCGTTAGTTTTTATATAAGACAATACTTTTAACCTAAACCATCTTGACACATGATTATGATATTTATCTGTCATCCAACGTGTTTATGGCACAAAAAAAATATTGTTATATAAAACCGGGTACATTTTTAAGTAGCTTATAAAGTAGTTTTAATACACTTACAGCCTTAATAACAAAATTTAGTATGCGGGTGGCCTTAGCATACATGATCCTTTTAGTTTCTTATTAATTGTTTTTGTTGGCATTACTCTTATACTTTGTGGGTCACTTGCTAGCAGGTTGATGACTATGGAGGTCCAGCAGAACTTGGATCACCATCTTCTGTCAACTACTCCTTTAGTAATTTCTCTTTTAAGGTAAATGTTATATTAGTTTTTTTATTTGGTGTTATTATGGTTGTGCTTATTGTGTTTTCCAAAGCCTTATATGCGCTTTTAGTGTTTGGGTGAAGATAAATGCTTATTTTAGTCTAATATGAAACACCCTGAACACGAAAATTCTCTTAGTGGGGTTTATACATCATAGTTTAGTTCTTAAATTGTAAATTAATGCGAGTATCACATACACACGATGAGAAAGTGTCATGCTTAACCTCACCAACACTTTGCCTATGTATTTATCTTGAGAAAGTGTCACAGAATCGTAATTATCGTTTTTACTGTTTTTGACAATATTTATCCCGATTATTAGTATGAAGAGTTTCTGATTGAGATAAGGATGACCCGGTATGAGGAGTGGTAGTGATACGGCCATTGGAGGCAGCCGTAAAAACTTGGGCAGGAGTGACATCCGCATATTCCCATGCACGAGCCAGGTAGGCTGAAGAGGATTCATCACTCTTCATGGCAATCTTTAGAAGCTGCGTTTTGAGGGCATATTCCCAGGAGGAAGTGTGAGGTGCGTAGGCACGCTCGAGAGATAACAAGAGATCACGGGAAGTTGTTCCTTGGACATGCTGGAAGGAAGATTCAAAAACACTGGATAAAATAAGCATGTGAACATGAGTTTTTTTGGAGATCCAGATACTGTGATTTGGGTTCGGCTGGGATGTGGCTGCGGTGTCTTTGTTTTTGCCTGGTGTGGTGACTGATTGAACGGTGGTGGGTGAACACTGGATGGTTCCATCAACATAGCCCCATAAACCATTAGTGACTAAGAACGGATGGATCATTGTCTTCCAATAACCATAGTTAGCGGGAGATAGAGTGAAACCGAACTTATGTGAATTATGTATATTAATAAAAGGAATACAAAGGAGAATATATACACGTCTAAACCCTCTAAAACATGGAAACAATATATTCTAAATTGTGATGATATATTTTAGAATAATATGTGCCAGGTTGTATATATATGTCTAATAATTTGTTTAGCAGCATTAAGATCTTTCATCTCAAATTTTAGACATCTGATTCTTTTGTTTGCTAATCTCTTCCATTTCAGAACCCGCAATCAATATATCATTCCATATTTAGAAGTAGGATGATGTAGACTTACTGAACTTCATGATGTAACAACAATGATCCATTTCACATCTCTCGAACCTATAATAGGTCCCATGAAGTTGTCAAACTTCAAGTATTGTTGCCTCGGATCATGTTTCAACTCATACAAGCTTTTTTTCAACATTCATACCATGTTTTCTTTCCCAGAAATCTATACACCCTCTAGCTGCATCATGCGGATATCTTTATCAAGATCACCATGAAGGAAAGTTATCTTATCATATAGCTGCTCTTGATGTAGGTTTTTTGATATAAAAATGTTGAGCGTAAGCCTAATAGCAGTCATCTTCACAACTTGAGAGAAATCTATTATAATCAACCCCTCTTTTTGCTGGAAACCTTAACAATCAATCTGGTTGTACTATTTAAAACCATCACTTTCATCCTTGATCTTGTGTTCCACTTAACAAGGCTTTCTTCCCAAATGGAAGTTTAGTCAAAACCCAAGTTTTGTTCTCTTATCGGATGACTTCATTTCGTCCTTCAGTGAAGTCTCCCAATGCAATGAGTCTTTCACACTAATGGCTTGTGTAACACTCTGTAACTTGTTCATTTTCTAATAATAACAAAATTTGGCAGATGAAGAATACTTGTTAAGTGGTGTTATGAGCCCCGACCGAATGTTGTATTTCGGGTTGTTCCCTGAAATAGGTGAACTCTGAACTAGAGAAATCGAATCTTCTTCTTCCTCTAAGCTTTTATCGTAATTTGGCCCATTGTCATTTGAATCGTTACCCAGTGGTTGAATCATCATTAGTATCAACCATTGTGTTCTCACTATTAAAGACAATATTTGAAGTAATACTCTCCAAACTTGTCTAAAACTAAGTCTTCAAACTCAACATGTTCTTTTTGAATCCCTGAGCATTCTTCTCTGTCTTTGTATAGTTTAGCTTCATTGAATGTGACATGATTGCATCTGATTACATTTCCAGCATTCAAAATCCCAAAGCTTGTAACCCATATTGTCTAACCCAATACCAATGGATGTGCATTTGGCTTTTTAGCCCAATTTATCTTTGTCAATATCTTTCAACAAACACAACAAAAAATTCGAATGTGTTTGAGACCCACCTTCTTTCTTTGTTATTCTTCCTCTCTTATTTTAAACCCTAAGGAATTTAAGGTCCACGGTTAATCAAGTAAGCGACAATGTTAATTATGTGACACAAAATGTCTTTAGTAAGCCCTGCAATTAGCCTCTTGCTCCTGCCATCTCATTCAAAGTTTTGTTCATCCTTTCTGCAACCCCATTATGTTACAGTGTTTATGAAACAGTCTTTATCACATGAGGCATTTTACCTTTAAATTAGGTTCCAATTAGACATTGATTATCCATTTCTTGTGTGACGAATCTTCGATGAAGGTGACATTGTAATTTGATCTTCCAGGAGAGAAGAAAAGAAACTGATGTGGGTCCATAGTCATTCATATGAACAAGCTCTAACATATGAGGCCTTTGGAGTCTTTTCGGTTATCACAAACAAAACTCTTTTTTGTCTACCGAGTACACAAGATTTATAAAATCATGTTTTTAGTGTCTTTGAATCTGGAAACTCACCCTTAGCAGCTAACATCTTCATTCCCTTGACACTTGTGTTTGAGTTGGTGGTGCCACAAATTAATAAGGACTAAGACCTAGTGTGACAACTTTCACACCGTCAAGTATATATTTCAGGCATATATAGAGTGCCTCTTTTTATGCCCTTACTAGTCACTAGATTGCCCTTTTTGACTTTTCACAGGTCTTCTTCAAATCAAACATTATCCAACTTTCCACCTGAAATTAGTTTCTTGTTATTTTAGGAATAGCCTTGACATTTTACAATGTCCAGATAGTACCCAATGAGGTTTTTAAATCAATATCATCAATCCTTGTAATATTGAAGGTTTGATCTTCAGCCAAACAAACCTTGCTAAGATTACGTATCCATAGATTCTTAACCAAATCATGGCATGAAACAACATGAAACGAAGCTCCAGAATCTAGAATCCGAGAGTCCACTGAATTCTCAACGCATCATATGTTAATAGCATAGACCTCCTTACAAATAAGAGCATCATCTGATTCATCACCGGTTTCGTTATTCGTTTGTTTCTTGTCTTTTGAAGTTGATGATTTTGTGCACTAGCTTATGTAGTGGCCCATTTCTTTGCAGTTCCAACATTAAGTTTTTTTTGGTTCTTTGATTGATCCCCTTTTCTTGACTTTGACGTGCCCTTGCTATGACCTCTTTTGGTTCTTCTACCTTTCCCTATAGTGTATAACAATGAGCTTTCATAAGAACTCCTACGAATATATTCACTTAAGATGGAATCATAAATGCCATAAAAAATGAACTTATTAGTTCCAGATGAAATACTAATTGTAGTAAATGTGTCTCACGAGCTATCATGCTAAGATGATAATATATTAAGCGCTTGTATCTCATCCTCAAAGTTTATACATCAATAGTGAACAAACGCGGGATAACCGAATTAAATTCATTAATGTGTGTTAATTCACATTCCTTCCTTCAATTTGGTGTTAACCAAATCTCTAAGAAGGAATACATTGTTGGAGGCAAAATGGTTTCTCATACATGTTGTACAATGTTTTCAAAACTTCATGTGTAGTCATTTATTTGACATGCAAGCAACACTTTTTGACAACACCTAAGGCTTGTCTATATAGCAAATTCCATTCAACACAAGTCATCTAGCAAATTAAATTCGCCGAAAATGTGTTGTTAATGCATACAATATTTACAAAAACCATTTCATTTAAAGATAATATGTATTTGTATTACGTTTTTTTTGTAGCCATGTTTTAAATGAAATTTTTACATAAATGTTAAAAAAATCAGAGAAAGTAGTTTTTAGGGTCAACACAGACCGGCCCGTTTGACTTTTAAAACAATTAATTGGTTTGACCCATTGCTCAAATTGGCTGACCCATTTAGAGTAAATTCAGTTTGTTATTATCGTCTTTTTAAAATTCTACAAGATTATATAAATATTTTTTTGTGCTGCTTCAGAATCTGTCACAACTTGCTTCTATCAATTATGATCTGCTTACAAAAGGATTAAAAGACGATCAACCGACAAAACCGAATGTATAAATTACTAAAATATCCCTGCCAATACCCCAGAAGAACCTCAATGGAGGCTTCGAAGGCTGTAAATGTAAGTCCATCTATCCTCTATATACTTGTATTTTTAATTTTTGGTCTGAAATAAGTCTACTGATGAAATGTAAATAATGTTGACTTTTAACAGATTGAAGTAAACTTATAATGGTCCAATGAGTCATTGGTTCTACACATATTTGACCAAAATGGTGAGTTTTTTGGGTAACTGAAACTGTTTATTTGAATTATTAGCATTTAGTTGGTAAGAAAAAAAAAAGTAGAACAAGTCTCTTTGATGTTCAAATTTTGTGGTGTATTTATAATGGAACAAGATTGTTTTTTTATCCTCATGTGGATCCTTGTCTCAACTTTTGGATTATAAATGATTTATATTATCTTAGGTGATGTATACCATTTCGTGCGCCACTTGTTACGGTATCTCAGCTGATGATACAAGGGTGTAAACAAGCCCGAGCTCGAGAGCTCTACCAATTCGACTAAAGAGAGCTCAAAATAGGCTCATGAGTAGTTTTCAGACTTAGAGTTCGGTTACACCCGTAAATTGCTTGACACACAAGGGTATGTGGTGCATGAAGTAAAATCGTTTGGTTTATGGTAAATTTAACGTGATTGATATATGATTATTCAATTATCAACCAGATCATAAGGGGTCAGTATAATCACATCCTATCATTGAGATTGTGTTATGGGGGCTGGGTGCCTGGGCGTGAGGAGGCACGATTGTGGCTAATCACGCCTTGGCTACTGGTGCTTAAACTTTGTTTCTTGAATCATCTCTGCTTCATCAATGAAAGCAAAATTACAATAAAGATACTCATATCCATGTAAGCAAAAGAGCTACTCAAAAAAAAAAAACAAAGAAAAAAAGAACCTATGTGAGACAAATCCTGACAAGATCAGATTTGACCTAGAATTGCCCGGATATCCGAACCAATATACAAATACAAACTGCAAACCACATACACAAACACATGGAATAACAACATGTAGATTTGTATTGACGATCAACAACAAACTAACTGGTCAGACAATATAAACTATAACTTGTATTGATGTGGGTACTAAACCAATCTTGGAACATTAAATAGTTGGTATGTGACATTTATTTACTTTTTGAACAATGAACACACTTCTCTCAAAATTTACTTCTAGAAATCCCCTGTATTGGAAGATATACGTGCCATCCGTGTAAAGTTGACTTGTTTTGCTTCAAAATAAAATCTGTATAATTTTTTACGTTAGGATCTAGAGCACTTTAAGCATTGGAGCATGCACTATTGCTATCAAACCATTCTCAATTAACAAATTTATGATAAAAAAAAAAAAAACAAGGGTTCTTTTACAAGTTTAGTTAACAATATTATCAGTAGGCTGAGGCGGCAGAGCTGCATGTTGTTGCTGCTCACTTAAGGTAAACAATTGTCACGAGATAAATGAATAAGGTGAGAATTATTGTCTTTACTTCATCAATTATGACGTTTTTTATCCATTCATTGATTTTAGGATAAACACTTGATAAAGAGTCTATAATATCCGCTTGTCATAAATTACGCTAGAGGAACAACCTGTACCTCAAACAACTGTATCTTCTGAATCCACTTCTCAAGTCGGTTGAACGGCATCCATATTCGACTATTGACATGAAGTGAATCTTTTGTAATCATATTCGACATGCTAACTATTTATAAATAACTTAGGGCAAAATAGTGAAGAGCAACTCTTTGCAAAATCTCACTCAAAAGGTGCTGAGTTGTAATCTCATTCTAATTATAACTAAGGATTCTTGTGGTTCCGGAGGATCCAGCTACAGGAGAACCAGGAACGGAGAGCTTTCCCCCCTTTTTCGCCGACTCTTTGGCCTTAAGAACGCTGGTTTTAAGAATGAGTGATTGCCCTTCTCCGACCCTTACTGCCCAACCTGAGAGCGGACAGCTAATGCGTTCCACTTATTGAACAGGGTTCTATGGTATGTCCGTGACCCCTGGATGCCGAATTATATCCTTTTACCTATTTCAATCAGTTTTCCATACCAAAAATTACTCTTTACACATGAATTAGTTGACTTAGGTTACGTGTTTTATGGCCAAGGGGAATTAAAAGAAACATGTCAAATGTGTAACATTTAATTTAAATTATATTTTTACTAATATAATTTGAATTTGTAATCATATTTTGTTCTTAAAACCCTTCTCTTCTGCTGAAAAAGCTGCCACAGATTCCCTTTTACACTCACCCCCACTAACTAGTAACTATAGGTATTGGAAGACAATGCTCGAGCCCTTTCTAACCACAAATCATCTATTAGAGTATCTGTAATACACATCCCATTGAAATTTTCTGCTATGTCATTACACCACTGAAAATCTTAAAATCTTTTAATGGTCACCCTACTGAAAAACCTTCCTCACTGAGCCACATCATCACCAATTTATAATTTTATTTGTTATTTTTTTGTTTAGGTAAAAATTAAATACGCTCAAATAACGGCCGGTGCATCCAGAAACGTTTCTTAAAAGCTTTATCTTTGTATAATGGATCATCGCCAAAATAATGGCTCATCAAAAGCTTAAGTGCAACCCTAATTAAATCAGTCAATAATATAATACACTAAAATTGTGTAAAATTATGCCAATTTATAATAAGATTTATGTCCTTTTATATTAAAAAAAATGAGTATTTTAAAGAGTTATTTTTATTTTATTAGTAATAGTAATAATTTATATAAAAAATTAATTATATTTTATATCAAGAAATCAGTTTACAAATTATAAATCATCAGTGTATTTACCCGTTGTAATATAGTACATATTAACTTAAATTCGAAATAAATTTGAGTTTTGCCAAAATTATTTATTACGTCTCTAAATTGTTTACCACGGTTGATAAAAATATTTGACTTACCAATGCTGTCTTGTCCTACTGTTAAGATAGATATAGGGGGAAGTGACATTAAGATAGATATAGGAGGAAGTGATAGAAGACTCAAGTCATGAGTTCGATTCTTGATCCCACCCGGTTTGACTGGTCTTCCACCGTCGTGCCTTTAGACGGGTGCTTGAGTCGGGTTTTTCCCGAGAATTGGTGGCTGGTGGCCTAGAGGCTCCGTCCGTCTGGAGTACAGAGTACCGGACAGTTGATTAGTTGGCCGTTAAAAAATATATATATATATATATATATATATGACTTCCTTTAAAATATTAGAAAATGTGGCAAGTAGTGAATTTAGCATAAGATTCTAAAAATGAAATACTATGTACAAAAACACATAAATCAAATCCCTCCTCCTCCGCCACTACCTCCGGCGCCGGCGCCGGCGGCCGGACCTCTCATCTTCTCAACTATATGCCTCCCCTTTTCTTCAATATGCCGCCTCTTTACTTCAAGCTTCTCCCCCATTTTCTTCCGAAACCCTAACACCTTCGCCCTCGTTCCACTCCTCTTCAACCTCTCACCCTCCACTTCCACCGGTTCCTCGCTTTCTCCGGCTACCACTGCCGGAAGTGGCGAATCCGGTACTTCAATTTCTCTGTTTTCTTCCATCTCCGGTCCCTCGGTTTCTAACAATGGCATTTTCTCGTCAATTGCCGTCGGATTTTCGTCGTCTGATTGATTGGGTGATGTTTGTGTGCTAATTTTGACACCGGAATTGACGTTTGGTGGATGAATTACGTCGGTAGGTTGGGGTTCGTGTGTGGTCGCCGGTTCGGTGGTGAGTTCAGGGTTGGTCCAGATGAAGGGTGCGGATTTATGTGGGATCCAGTCGTTCTTTTCTGCTAACATGAAGTGGATGGTTGCACTTTCGCAGTTTGGTAGGACCATGTTTCCACGAATACCCGCCTGCAATAAAAATATAAATTATCAGAATCAAATGTTCGGTTTTTTATTTATTTTTCTTTTTATTTTTATTTATCAGAATCTCATGTTTTCGACCAATGGGGGCATGGTTTACCCATTCCAAGAATTTCTGCGCATCTGATGTGGCCGCATGTTACCTTCGTCTGGTAGACCATGTTAAGACAGCATACGTGGTATGTAGAATCGTCGCCGTTCATAAAAAATGTTCCTTTTTTATTTTTATTTTTTTAGGAAAAAAAAGTAACGACAAATGTTTACAAATGCTTTTGTCGTGTATATATACAATCAAAATCGGCAAAAGAAAACAAAAAAACTTTATTCAAAGGGGTGTACCATTACGTTGAGGCATAGAGCTAACACAGTCGTTTAACGTCGAGAAGAACCCATTTTAAAAAAGTTTAAACGCTAGCATATGAACCAATTTTTAAAAAATATAAACAACACTCTCGCTTTTTTTTTATAGGAAACCAAGATTTCAAAACCTTAAACACATATACAGACACGGTCATAAAACAAACTTATTACGATCCAAGAAAAAACATCAAAAGAAAATTAAATCTGATTATAAAAAAAATGCCATGTCAACCAATATTATTCATATGGATAGACACTTTGATGTTGTTTAGATGCTAATAAATATACAAATGGCTAAAAAGAAACATAATAAGCCCTCATACCTAAAGTATAACTCAATAAAATCAATTTTAAATAGAGAATTATGAAATTCACATACACAATTATATGTAATGCACGGAATATAATATTATATAGAGAGACACGGAAAGAAGATGTATTTTTCACGGTTATCTGTTTAGAATTAGTTCCAAGGTTATAGTATCTTACATAAAAGATATAACCAAATTGTAAAACAAACAAACTTACCTAGTATATTCTCACTTTTCAGTAAGGTCTTAGGGGAAGGATGGACACAAACCTTACCCCTATCCCAGTTTGAATAGAGAGACTGCTTCGAACGAGTCCCCGGCTCATAATTGTCATTTAAAGTTAAACATCTCAATATTTTTAACATTATTTTTACATAATTAGTAAAATAACGCTAAAATTAGTGCAGTTTTACTTTGGCCCCTTAATGGCCCACATATATATACATTATATGCGTGCACCTCAAATGGGGCTATAACAAAATTGTAAAATATAAACAAATAAATATACATGTCACATATATGCACGTTTTTTGCACTTCTATGCTTTAAATTGGTTTGATATATTATCACAAAAACGATCGATTGAAATCAAACTTAGACGAATTCAATGGGTTGGTTCGGGTTGTCTTTTATATAAAAGATTCAACGAGTCAGTTAAAATCTACCTGTTATACACCGAACTTTCTTAATTAAATCATTTAGCAAAAATTTTGATTATCATTGTAATACCCTTTTTTTTGTAATACTAAAAAAGAACAATAAATAAAAGTGCTAAAGTGGGTCAATCTAAACAAGCACATTCCACTTGAAGAAATAAGATCAAACCAATAAAATATTTAAACTATTGTTGTGATAATAAGGGAAAATTTTAGAAAAAAAGGTTTGTTTGAACATTCATCCTTTTCAGAATATGTGAAGTCAGGTTTTTGGCCCCAAAATGTCACAATCATGGGAGGCCCTGGGAGGGGCAAACCCGAGCTCCGTCCAGGGCCTATTTCTTATAAGAGCACAAAAATTTTTAAAAATCTTTTTATATTATACACATTTACTTATATTTAAAAATATAAAACAAAAAAATCATAAATTTATAATTCGCTAGGGGCCTTTTTTTCTTGGCTCGTCCAGGGCACTTAAATTCTCAAGACAGTCCCTGGTCACAATGTATGGTTTTTGTGGTGTATATATAAGTATTTTACTATAAACATGTAAAATAATCTTACCTTTAATTTATTGATTATGAACAATGCAATGTGCCCACTGGTTATCTTGTGATCACCAACAGCAGATTCCAAACTAAAATCTACATCAGGCATTGATGTGAAACCAAACCAAATTTGATCCGACGGTGGAGGTTTTATGTGTACTCTTAGGGTTCCTCTGAGAGTAGATACCCTAATTGCTAGTGAAAGTGGTACCTTCACAAAAAAGAAAATAAATTTATTAGAAACATTGACTAACGGGTCAAAACGAGTGGAAGTTGAAAAGGAAATTTTTTATTATGGGGCACAAGCACGAATTTTGTATTTGTTATAACCTTATGTAAAAATTATAATGTTAATCAATAACCATGGTTCCTAAAACAATAATAGTTAAAATAATAATCTAAATCTTTAACTAAATCGATTGATGAAGATGTTTGCATTAGAAATAGACTCAATCGCTTGACCTAGTCCCCATTTAAATTAAAGAATTTCATTGCACGCATATAATATATATATGTGTGGGCCCTTATGGGGCAAAAGTAAAATTGCACTAATTTTAACGTTATTTTACTTTTTGTGAAAATAACGTTAAAAGCATTGAAAAGATTAACTTCAAACGATAAATTTGAGCCGATGACTCCTTTGGAGCAGCCTCTCTATCCCAGCTGGAATACGGGTAAAGTTTTCTCCATCCCAGCTGGGTCGAAATAACTAATCCTGGTAGCATATAATCAAAATCAATAATTAAGCCTGAAATTACTGTTCTACAAACCTGAGAAACTTGTTTGGCAACAGAATTTATTACTGATTTCCACTTTGGTAGAGCAGAGGATGTTTGTTCATTGCCCTTAAAAGTTTTCGTTTCCTCTGAGGAAAAAAAAAAAATCAATTAAGTAAAGATCAGTGCAGGTTGGGTTAAGCTGAGTTGAGCAGCTAACACTTGATTTGTATTTTCTTTTCAATTTCCTAAAAGTTCATACATTGAATATGAACACAATAAAAACTAAATAACCAAAAAATAAAAAAACAGTTGAGAAAATGATGGTTTGGTTATGGTTACATGTGTACAAATAACTAAAATATTTTTTATAGGAAAAAAAAAGTTGAATTCACACTTTCACTATGTTTAAGTAGTATTTTTTTTGTTGAAAGCCAAGTCATAATAAAAGAAGTTGTGTTTCAACAATCAGATATGGATTCGGATATCCAAATCCGAACTTCCAGATATCAAATTTTTGGATATTTCGGGTTTGGATTTTCGGATTTAGTTTTGGATACATATTTTTTTGAACACCCCTAAGGCTTGTTATAGCTCGTATAAAAATAATCATCTGAAATAGAATTTATTAACCCAAATACTAAAAACCGCTTATTGTAACTTCAAGTAAACATAATCAAACAATCAGCTCCAAAACACAAATCCAAGCACCACTAATTTTAATATAATAAACCAACAAAACATCAATTGGTAGCAATTAAAGTTACCCAATTTGCATTGTTCATCATCCTTATGCTCCATGGCATGATTTGTTTGTTCATTAACCTTCATCTGTTCTCCATAATACTTGAAACCTTCTAGAAGATCGGTTGTGACATCAACAGATTTGGAATCTGAATTTTCAAGCTCCTGCACTTCAAGCCTTGTTTCAATGTCTAACACGGCGCCACCATAATATTCTATATCAAGTTCCATTGCAACCACTTCTTGCAGATCTGTTGGTAGAACCCTCATACCATGAATATATGGTGGAATAATCCCAGGATTTACGCCGGTGCAAATTATTTCACCCACATAACTGGGAGTCCTTGCGGTTGACAACACTCTCTACACATACATAAATCACTAGTATAGTAATTGTAACCTTATCGAAGGGTGACAAACTGACAATTTCCAATAATACCCAAAACAAGACACAAAAATAACAAGACTTTGGTTTTTATGTCTAACCTGCTTAATAATAAACGGGTCATGATCAGGTTGACCCATTTAAGTAAACATATCGACTTGCTAACTCATTTATTACGAGTTTACGACCCACAAAAGGGTTTAACATGTTCAGATAAATTGGTTAAATGGGTCTTGTCTGAGTAAGGATTGATATTTTTTACATGAAAAAAATGCATGGGCTGTTTTCGGGTAAAACAATTCAACCTGCCAACCTGACACAATTGACACCCATAGAGTTCTAGCCTTTTAGGTATTCAAACAAACAATAAAAACATTTTCACACACATGATGCCAACAATTTTCATCAAACTTTAGAGCTTAAATCAATTTAGGGTGTTTGGCAAGAACTGATTTATGTTCATGATGTGATTATTGAGGAAAAACATAATTAAATTACAAAAAGTACACCCAAATACCCCTTAGGCATGAGCAAATTATTTGGTAAATGTTTTCACATCATGACATTTAGCACTATTTAAAAACATTTACCATATGTTAACCATATAATGGTATCCATTTATTTATGATAAAATTCACCAAGTCACAAAAAACACATACCGTTCAGTAGAGGTGGAAATATCGACCCATATCTAGTAAGCTGGTCAATTTGAGTTACTTGTCCTCTAACAGCTCAAATGGGCAAAATTCACAAAAAAAAATGGCTGAATTGGATCATATCGATTTGGTCAAACGGGTCAACTATCGCCCAAAATGTGTTCACAATGCCTAAATGATACAGAACTTAAATGGACTTTTATGTTGGTTCAGACCCATAATTCACACTTGAAAACACACTCTTCATTTCACATAGAAGAAGTTTTTCTGGTTAAATTCACTCTTACACATTCATGCTCATACTTTACATATACAAGTAGATAAACACAACCTAGAAGCATGAATACATGACTACATGAGGAACCATGTTCCCACATTCTTGACCCATTAATCCTACAACCTAAACCCACTAGCACAAAAATAAACCTACCCATGATCTAATTAAACACTGAAAAACATGTAATTAAATCAAACAAATTGCAGAACTGTAACCTACTTGATCCGTAACCCCACCCATCAAAATTAAACCAACATTTTAAACCATAAAACACATACCATAAGTGAATTTCAAGACAAAAAAATCAAAAAAAATGCAAGTGAACCCAACCCATCACAAAAATGTACTATTTTGATACATTATCATTCCAATGCCTCTACAACAGAACATGCATGAGATACACAAAGTCAAACATCATATTATATAAAAAAGATGCTACAAACCTGAATCTGTGCCTGTATCATATTCCTCAAATCCACGTTGTTTTTTGCATCGAAAAACAATCGTGATATCAACAAATTACAGCATAAAGTTCCATCATCATAACTCATTTTATCATTAGACTCTGTGTCAGAACTTTGAGACCCCAAATTTCTGCTTCCGGATGGAATTAATCTTGGTATCATTGCTTGAGTAATCTTATCATCAGCACCATAATTAGGTTTCTTTTCAGTTTGAAAAGACTTTAAAGACCCACCAACCGAATTTTCACTAATCTTTTTATCTTCTCTGCCAGCTTTAGATGTTTTTTTTGCAAGTCTTTTCAAAAAATGGCGAACTTTTGATGATGAACCATCTATTTTAATGGATTTATCCTCAATTTCAGGATTAAAACCGATAGATGGTTTTAAAAATGAGGGATACTCTGCATTCAGTGATGCCAAATAACTGTGAAATTCTGCACGTAATTTGTAAAACCATATGAGTTTCTCTTTGTCATCACAAGAAGCAAGACGTAGGGCTTTACACCATGATTCTTTTTCACATGATGTCTCAAAATACATATATAATAACTTGCTTCCATGATATATCTCTGATGATTGGTTCTCCACTTTCACAGGATATTTTTTGTCCCTGTGAAAAAGTAAATGTGTGAAGAAATTTAGTCACAATGCCAACTCAACAGCATGATAACAGTTTTTGTTAGAAAAATAAATGAATTCGAACGTCTTTGATGGTAGGCAGTTGCTGCAACAAAACTGAGTTTTGGTGCTACATGTAAAATTACTGAACTATATGGTGGGTTTTAAAAGGCACGCCTGAAGCGTGACGTGCAAGGCAGTCTAAAAAATACCTAAGGAGCTTGAGGCGGTGCCTCATGTACTTCTATGTCAAAGTTGTTCGTTGCTCACATGTAAAAACAACCGAAAGAATGAAGAAATTATGAAATGTTTACTTGATAGAGAGGTTAATATGTAAACTAAATGAGAGATACACAGCTTCTGATTGTAAGATAAAACTTATTTTGTTGAACATAAAAAAATGCCTTGAGTACGTGATGTGAGCATTGTGCCTTAGGCCCTTAGCTTTAACTTTTGGGACCAAAAGCCTCACGCCTTGTTAAACCAAGCTATACCCAACTTTAATCATTTTGTTGCAGATGATAACTGTATTTAATTCTTAGATGAAAGAAAACTTTCAAAATGGAAATTCAAATGAACCCATAAGGCCATAAGACTTCCATGTGCATTTAAGATGATGTTTAATTAATTAGTAACTTATTGGGATCCTTTTTTTTTTTTGTAATTTTATAGTTTCATGCCCAAGTAATAGTACATTGACATAAACCCCAGATAACCATACCTTACATAAAGGATAACGCAAACAAGAGTTAATACTTTGCCTTTGATGGGTTGAACAGAAAAATTAAAAATTAAAAAAAAAAGTGTAAATCAGAAAAGGAATGAACGAGTCAAAAGTCACACAAAGTGCATTCACATAGCATAAAATTTAATGAATTATTATTTCAAAAATTAGATCATTACCAACATAGTTTATTAAACAGATTTATAGCATTGTTTGTATTATTTAAATGAAGGAAAAATATAAAGAAATGAGTTTGTGTTAAGGTCAGCCTGTTTAGCCTAACTGAAAACTTAAAAGGTTACCAGTCTTAATCTATCCAACCATCTAACCACCAAAAACTTGCAAGTTCAAAAATGCTACTAGCTTTAGATAGATTGGTAAAGACACCGCTAAGCCTTTGCATCAGATAGAGGCACAAACAAAATCAAAAAAAAAAAAATATTTTTTTCAAGACAGTAACACAAACCTGAAATAAAAACTCTTATGTCAAAATAATTTTATGGAAAAGAAAGCAAAGGGTGCACAAAACAAACAGAACACATAAGTGATCGAAGATGCCACAAAATAATTAACATAGAAAGGCTCCAATAGATTCAACTAGAAAATATGAAGGGAAAAAGAAGATCGGCTAAATAATGTTTAGGTTAAAGCGGGAAATTTTTTAAACATGTTGGGTTGACCTTAATACTTTATATCAAAGTTTCATATTTTAGTAAATAATTAATGTGCCGTATATAATTAAAAAATAGTATTTTCAACATAAATCATTCCTTTTGAATAAAAATGCTATAGTTTAAGTTCTAAAATACATGTTGAGCTACTTTCAACCCGTTTGACCCCTTCCAGTTTTTTGACATGTTTCCTTCTAGGTATCATTTTTTATATATTCATTATTACCCATGTGAGATCAAACATAACCCAAACGCCGATTCATAAGTGCATGGGTCGAAAAAACCACCTGTCCCTAGAAAGTAACAATCATAATATCAAAGAAAACGTAACCATTTTCTGGAAGATAGATATGCAGCAGAAACAGCTTCTATAATACAGCCCGATAGATAAATTTTATTGAGGGTACCATCTGCTTCTGTGATAACAAGTGATTTATCCTTAATGCTTGCATGCTTCTTGACAGGTGTAACATCAAAGATCTCAAATTTACGTTTTTGTTGGCGTAAATTCTTATCAGTGGATTGTGAAGTCTTTGGGATCTTTTCTTTTTCTAAAATCCAAACCCATCCCTAAAAAAAGCATTTAATAAAGAATTACATAAAGGGAATAAACACATTCATGCATTTCATAAAATTGCAGGCACAACTAGGAAGCCAAGAATCCAATATAGCAATGAATCTATCCAAATTTTTAAGTGATTCTGTAAGGATTTACATGTAAATTGACCCTTAAATACTCACACAATTAAAATCAAATTTGTTGTAGCTACTCCTAAACTGATTATTTGACCGCTGAATACTATACATCAGAAACTGTTATGAAACGCAATGCTAAATACCCTCCAAGTATTTTACTTCGAACATTTTCTCATCAATCAACTATGAGCAAAGAATCAAGATTTTACTTCTATGAAGTTTCTTGAAAGTGGAATGTGAATTGTCCTCCAATATGCAAACTCGTTACAAGTAAACTTACAAGCTTCCGCGCAACGGTGTCATGAAGAAAATACAAATGCTTACAGTATAAATGTATTGCATTTTATAGCAACTTTGTGTTATAAAAGAAATGGATGGTCACCCAAACTCTTAATTTCATTTTATAACCAAATTTCTCAAATGCAATATCATCATTATCGTACTCAGTATATCCCACCATTATCAAAGCTAAGGTTAGGTCTAAGGAGGGTAAGATGTATACAGCCTTACCTCTAACCGTAGGAATAAAGAGGTTGCTTCCAATGAGACCACCGGCTCATGATACCTGACTAACCGACCAACCCAATG
Source organism: Mikania micrantha (assembly GCA_009363875.1). NCBI lineage: Eukaryota > Viridiplantae > Streptophyta > Magnoliopsida > Asterales > Asteraceae > Mikania > Mikania micrantha. The sequence goes on along the minus strand of CM018691.1, from coordinate 2,171,248 downwards.
GTTTTATCATTATTTTCACAAAAACAAAGTAAAATAACGTTAAAATTAGTGCAACTTTACTTTTGCCCCGGGCCGATGCATATATATACATTATATGCGCGCACCGCAAACGGATCCTAAATTTCTCAAATGCAACCAAAATAGCAAACCATATGCACGAGTTCCTGCATGCACTAGATCCAGAGTGGTCATACCAACTTGGACCTGATGCACACCATTATTAATTTATTACTTTGCAATCCAATAAAGGCCAGGCTTGAACCTGTGGCCTTCTGGTTACATGACAACAAACATACCGTTTAAATACATCTATCAAAACCTTAAAGTTTATAAACAAGTAGCAACAAGATTTGACCTGTTTGTTAGGGAACGGAAATTGGAGTTCATCTCTTACAGATTTTGCAGCCTTAAAGTCTTCTTTTTCCCCCAATTTTCGAATCAAGAACAACACACCCACAACTTCAACACCGATAACCACCAATGCCCCAACAATGAATCCCAGAAACAATGCAACAACCACCATAACCGTGTTGTATATACGATCAATCGTCAATCCACATTACCCAATTTCACGAATGCACGAATGCATGCATCAAACACCAAATCGACCAAATAAGCCTCGTTATCGATCGAAAGTACGCGCTAAGTTATCAAAATTTACGTTTCAATAGGCTCAAAGAGCAAGAATCGGGGTAAATAATGTGGGTTTCTCCTGTTTGAAGCGAGAAATTCGAAGGAAAAAGTGATATCGGAATACGCGGTTGCTTAGATAATCAAAGAGGATTCGGATATTTGATGATGAAGATTGTATTATTTGAAAATTTTGGCATACATACAAGCTAAAAGTAGTTTCTCGTAGCATATTGCGTGGTGATCGCGCTTTGAGCTTTCAAATCTATGGAGGGTGACGACAAGCCCCAAATAGTAATTTTTCCCAATCAAGAATCTATGTCTAGATATTTGGATCCTTATTCAAAGCACGGGTATACTTTAATCATTGGAGAAATTGAGAAGGAATTTCCAGTGAGGTGGGGTAGCCGAAAAGAAAAAAATCCATTGGGCTAGATGGGATCTTGTTACGCTCCCTAAAAAGTATGGTGGGTTGGGGGTTGGCAACCTTACAGATATGAATTTGGCCCTCTTAGCAAAATGGTGGTGGAGATATAAGACGAAGCTGGGAAAGTTATGGAGGAGAGTTATTGATGCAATTCATGTTTCCATCCGTGTACCAGAATTTATGCCTTGTAAAAATATTATTTCGGGAACATGGAAGAATATCATTAAAGTTGATTCCAGGCTATCTGATTGTAACATCCACCTCAGAAGATTAATTAAAGGAGTGGTGGGAGATGGTAGATCCATTTCCTTTTGGATGGACACTTGGGTGGGGGAACATCCTCTTGCTGAAGCTTATCCAATCCTGTTTGATATGGAGGCAGTTAAATCTTGCAGTGTGGCTGATAGAATGCGATGAGTTGGGGGAAATATCCAACTTAATTGGAGCTAGGAAACACATACTGTCCCCTCGGAAGTTATGGAGTTGGTGGAAAGTTGCACTAACTTGGTTAAAAGTGTAAATTATTCTGGTGGATTGGATCATTGGAAATGGATGGCGGACTCATCTGGTGACTTTCATGTCAACTCCATACGGAAGCTATGCAATTCGAGATTCAATCAAGCTGATAGTCTTATCATGCTAAACGAGGGATCCATGTTGGTTCATCTATATGTGCTTTATGTGATGATTGTAATGAGTCCACTTCTCATCTTTTCACTGCTTGCTACGTCGCAAACATGATTTTGTATGGAATCACTAATTGGTGTAATCTACAACTGCCTATTTTTGTTTTCTCTGTACAAGACCTGCTCCAACTTCACCACATGATTCACGGATCTGCTAGAAAAAAGGATGCATTTCATGTGGTTATTCTAACAACTTTTTGGTGCATATGGAAGCTTAGAAACAACACTATTTTCAGGGGAAGAAGGCGATCATATCGTGGGTTGATAGAGGAGATCAAAGCTCTTAGCTTTTTCTGGTTCAACAATCGAGCTAGGTGTGGTTCCATTTCATGGGAGGCTTGGAGTAGTTTTGGGTTATAAATTTTCATCGTGTTTGTTCTTGTTATTTTACAGTTGAGTCTGTATGGCGTTTATATGTATATTTGTGGTGTATATTGAGCTTTTAGCATCTTGTTGGCTCGTTTTGGGTGTTAATGAAAGTTGTCGTTAAAAAAAAAGATATTTGGAAAACGAAACAAATATCTCGTTTGATTTTGTATCCTGTCTTTTCTAAAATTCTAATGGTTCTTATAGTTATCTTTTATAGAAAATTTCTAAAATGCTCCATTTGACTTGACATTTTCCTAAAATGTCCTATTTGACTTTTCATTCCCTCAAAATGTCCACACTTTTTATGGACGCCGCCGCCCATATATATACGGGCGCTGCCCATAAAATAAACAAATCAAAATAAGCTCGAACCTAGTTTATGGGCGTCCCACCCGTGAAGTTTATGGGCGTCCCGCCCGTGAAGTTTCCACCCGTGACAAAAAATTCAATTTCATGGGCGTGGTTCAGGTTTTATGGGCGCCGGCGCCTACAGTGGACACATGGCTTATTTTAATTGGTTTATTTTATGGGCGGCGCCCGTAAATGATGTGGACATTTTGAGGAAAGTTTTGGTCAAAATAGGCATTTTGGGGACTGACTCTATCTTTTATACGGGTTGTAACTATACGAGTAGACAAACTTATAAAAATTACAACCCTGACTTGTTTTTAGAAAAACTATACGGTCATATAAGCCAATATTGATCGTATAAAAACCAAATACTAATCGTATATGAAGTTCAGGGTCGTATAGAATGGGTCCAATGATATGATTATAGTTAACCGGTTATATTGCATATATATGGGCAATCATTTCTAAGGTGATGTAGATATCTCAACAACTTTTCATATGACTTTTTTTTCTTTCTAAATGACAGCAATTTTTTATTTTTCTCTTTATCACACGTTTAAGTTTCATTAGTTTAAATTTTGTTTATAGTATAAAAGAGGAAAAATGTTGAATTGAGCAAAGATTAAAAAGTAATCTCTAAAATTGCTTCAATTTGATCCCCCCATAGAGGAATGAACTGTGTTTCTCCCACCTACAGGTGCTCATCAAGTCGGATAACGAGTTATTCGAATCAGGTTATTCATATCTGAAAATTTTTTGGCCCATCCTAAATCGACCCGACCCAAATCTCAAAATATATTATCCGACCCAAACAACCTTGAAAACCGTATTCTTACATCCGAATATCCCAAACAAACAGGTTATATTCGGGTTATTTGGATATCCAACCCGAAAAAGCTAGTTTTTGTATATCTGAAACCCGACCCAAACCGAATCTAAAATCATATTATCCGACCCGAACAACCCAAATTGATTTCGGGTGAGGTTTTTTCGGGTTTCGGATACGATTTGTATTTCGATTTTTTTTCGAGTTTCTGATCTAAGGTTAGCTAGGCTTGTTTAGATTAAGTATTGTGTGTATGAGGTTAGACTAGAAAGAAATAAGTCTTTAGAAAAGATTAAAAGAAATTATAAGCATTTGATTTTAAAAAAAAAATGATAAGGCAATGTAATGTGATATAAGATGGTGATATTTAAATTGAATAAATGGTTGAATGGATATCAATCAAATAAATTTATACATGCTAAAAACGTCATTTCACATGTTTTCATAAAAGCAAGTTTTCTTCAACAACACAGGCATTTTAGGTTTTTTATCATGAAATTTTAACATTAAAATTCAACATATCATTTTAGATTGGTCAAGGTGTTTGATACTGGACACGTTAAGGCACGACAAAATTCGTTTCTAAATAGGTAAATACACATGTTAGCATGTTAACTTATATGTTCAAACCTATTAATATTTATAAATAGTTGGCTATATGTGATTACTATCCACTTGTTCTTACTTGTTACAATCTCACTTAAAAAAAAAAAAAAAAAAAACTTGTGTTGCAATGTCAACTACAATCTTGCCATTCATTGACGTGCCTTTTGCCACTTATAATCACGTGATTATAATTACAGCTCTACAAGTATTATCATGATACACACTATTACACAATTAAGAATATTTTTTGTTTTATTGGAGTTTTATATGATGTGACTAATGTATTTTGGGTACTAAATATCATGTTACAAACTTGTACTATCCACACATTTTTTGTAGCTTATCTGACTTTGTATAGCAAGAGTTCAAAGACATTATACAAAAATAATAATAATTGAAGAGTTGATGTCGGAGAAGTTTAAGAAATATTAGTCTAATTTTCCCTTACTTTAGACCTAGATGTGACGTTAAACTCTAACTACAAGTTGCGTTTTATTGATTGGGTTATTCACATGTATACTAAGATAATAACACTAAAGTACTAAACTTGAAAAATGTTCATTTTTTGTATAATACTTTCAATGAATGTGTCGTATTAAACGTGTGTGGTTTAACACGTGCATCAAATGTCACAAGTACTTTACATGCTAGAAACGTTGATGAAACAACATATGACTCAATATGTGCTTGTGGGGTTAGAGCAAAACTTAATGCAGTTTAATTGTTTTGTTTTATATATTGTATCTAACCAATTGATTTATTAATTTTAAAATATTTCATTTTTAAAATTTGATCATTTTAGAGTAAATATTTAATAACTAAAAAAAAGTTACAATTGCAATTATATTTAAATGAGTTTAGAGTTGATAGGAAGTTGGAAGTGTATGTGTTGGATTTTTGAAAAGCCAACAAGTTTAGATATCCTTTACTTACGAGGATAACTAAAAACTTTTTGATCATTATAGTACCTATTGTAACATCATAGTATACCTTTAGTAACAGAGGAAGGGCACTTGATCAACATCGAAGTTGACTTAGTAAACAAACCGTTAAAGCTCTTATATGCATAAAAGACTAGTTAATTGCATATTTTTGCAATGTTATTTTCCGTGACGGAGCTTGGAAAAAAGCTCGGAGGGGGCCGAATGATTTTTAGGAAGAAAACGGAGGGGGCCGAAGGATTTTTAGGATGAAAACGGAGGGGGCGGAGGATTTTTAGGAAGAAAACGAAGGGAACCGAATGATTTTCGGACGAAATACTATTATATCGATACTTCTGAGCGAAAAACGGGGGGCCGGGGCACCCCCGGGCCCTTATAATCCTCCGTCCCTGGTTATTTTCCTTTGAGTTTATATATTTTTATACTTTAGCTTTTAATAATGTTATTATATGCTTATTTGCATGTTATAATAAAACTACTTTTAGTGAGTTTAATGAAGAAACAATTTGCTTAATATTAGTCACGAATCAAATGCTTTAAAGCTGGTCTACAATCATAAGTCAGTCAACAATCCTAAGGTACCAACCAACTTAAAATTATTTTGGTATTTATAATCTGTTATATGTTAAGGCTTTTGTTTTCTTTTCAAATACGTCAAAATTATCATGTTATGGACTATCATATCGTGAATTATGTATTATTTAAGATTTTTATGGGGTTTTGGCAACTTTTTTCATCAAATATGTGTTTATTATCGTGATTTTAATCAAGTATTATGTAACATCACTGTACTTTCGGTTGTCCGTACATCCGTACATCCGTACGATTGTACTGTACGACCGGAGATTTATGAATATTATTGATTATGATATTATTGTTTGACCTTGCTGATATTATCACTGTTACTGGTATGCATGATTTTATAATATATTATACGCGTAAACCTTGGGAAGTTTAGTTGAAATATAACTGAACAGACCCATAGAGTTTATCGCAGTGTTATTACTGATGATTATGGATTATTGGTTTGAGAATGGTTTTGGGAGGGAACTGGGAGTTTGTTATGGTCTGGTTACTAAACATAGTTAAGGACACATGGTCATGGTTTATCGAAATAGCGGTGGGACGGTGTAGGGGAGGTTGCGATCTACCTCTGCATATGCCCTATACATATGCATATTTCGGTCTATCATGGATGTGTCAGTGACTAGGATTTAGTGGGTTTTGGTTTGGGAAATGATAATATTAAAGTGTTAAATAATGGGAATTAATTACGCGAAGTGAGGTTACGAACATTACTTAAACGCGAATGTGGATTCAGAAATGTTAACTTAATAATGTATTCGCGTGAGTGACGATTCACACGAATATAATTATTAAGGATAATATACTGAAACAACATTCCATAAATAATAAATCAAATCGAAATACGATACGAGCGTCGGATTCGCAAAGATGACGATCTTTACGAATACGTACGCGAGTAACGCGTTTCGACGAGATAATTAAATAATATATTACGATATTAAATTATTAAATAAAACTTAAAACGTTTATTAGAAATCACAACTTAAAATGAGTTCGAATAAATTAGTTATTAAATAATTGATTTAGCGAAAATAAACGGAAACCGTTTTTACGAAGCAATTTATTTAAAATCACCTTATTAAACGAAATCTATTTATTTAAACATTTTACAATTTTAAACGTGTTTTATGATAAAAACCGATCGTTTATAATATTTTATCGCTATAAAAACGAGACCGAACACGCGGGGATTGACCGGACTATAAAAACCCTTTATTTCTTCTTCTTCTTCATTCTTGCAAGACATACTCTCTCTCTAGCTCCATAAAAACGCCACTTTCTCTCTCTACAACTTCTCTCTACGATATCTCGCTCGTTTCTCGTCGGAATCGCGAGATCTTGGCGGCCACGCGTTCGGGTGATCGAGAAGAACGAGGAAGTACAAGAAAATATCACATTCATTCACGGGATTGAGGTAAATCTGGGCTTTTAGTTGCGGTTTTAGTTGTAAATCACGAATCTTGGATGTATTATTGTTACAACCGAACCATGTATTTATAAAACCTTAAAATGAGTTAATGGGATCAAGTAGAAGTAGTGGTTTAGACTTAATTGTGATGAGCATGGCGATGAGGATGATGAACAGGAGCCGATGCAGAGCTGGTCGCGAACCCAGGGCAGCCGAACCCTGCCCTGGAACGAACCTGTTGATCATGCCCTTCAACCCAGCCGCACGAACCCTTCTCTACCTTTGGCACCCAGCGAACCCTAGCGAGCCATAACCAGTTCAACGAACCCTCTTGCTAGCAGGCGAACTTTGGTTGGGCGATATCACACGAACTCTTTTGTTTAGCGAACCAGTGGAATTGAACGAACCCTCTTATGAGAAACGAACCCTACCTAGCTAACAGACGGACCTAAGGGATTCGTGGGACTAAGGGCAACGAACCCTGGGCCTGCTCTTAGCCGAACCCACTACCTCCTTGGAACCGAACCCTAGGGTGGCGAACCCTAGGGACACCGAACTCTCTAGCTTAGCCACGACCATGGGGAAGCGAATTTGATGGCCGAACCTTAGTGAGAATGGGCCTAAGGTTCGCTGGTCTTGGGCTGGGTGAATTTAAATTCTACTAAACTAGGGGATTTGGGTTAAATGAAAGTTATAATTACATATATGTGTATGTATATGAATAACATGCATGCATGGGGATACTATGTCACCATCTTTCTTTAATAATGTCAACTTTAAATTTTGGAATGTTATATATAGTGAAGGCTTATAGAAACAAGTTAATTATAATCCTTAAACCATAAAGTTGATTTCAATAACGTTGACGTGTGTGATTAAGAAAAGAATTTACCATGCATGCATACATATACGTATATATACACAAGAAGGATACATAAGATATAAGGTTGATACCTTTATAAAATGTAAACTCTAAAATTGATAATTAAAGACCCTCACATGTTGAACAAATGAAGCTTATGGGTTTAAAGGTCAATTGTAGGCTGAATATTGATGAACCATAGGTGTCCCTACCTAACTTAGCATCGAATAAAGACTAGGTCGTTAGAGTACCTATGGTATTAAAGTGAATTAAGATGATCATCCAATATTAATAAAACACTTGTATTTATAAACACGAGCACATGTAAAATTTACAGATACTTGAGTTGACTTGAGTGATATACGCGAGCGCGCAAAATACGAGAACACCATCCTAAGGACTACAGGTGAGTTCTCATAACCTCCCTTTTCTTTAAACTGTTTTTGGTTTTAAAACCCGGAGGTGAAACATGTATACCAAATTAAATATTATTTTGATAACACAAGGTTAATACCTGTTTATCAATATGATATTCACATTTGTAATTATCATTATTATGGGATTATCTCTTATTATTTTATATCCATGTAAACATTGTTATTGACCTAGGTCAATAACAAAGATTACAAGTATTGTCACAAATCCCGAGAGTCATCGCTCTTAACTTCGGTTAATTGCTTTGACATCGTGTATTGTCACGTGGATGGTTTCCACATCTGTGAAGCATTGCCTTTAACTTCGGTTATTTGCTTTGGTTTCATGTATTGTCACGTGGTTAGCGACCACTCCATGATTCATGTATCTAACTTATGTTAAATACATAAGGAATCATGTATAGTCACGAACATTGATTGAGAATATGATTTAATTGAGTTTGGTTGATTTGTTGTGGATTGATTGTCTATATTTGATTATGATTAATTGTGATTGACTATGATCGATTTGGTTATGTGGTTATGTGATTGTGTATGTGTTTAGCTGTTGAATTGATGGATGTGTGTTGGATTATCTCATACAGGTATTCATATGGATTTTCTCAAGAAGATCATAAGTTTTAAACCCGTTTTAAACAAAGCATTTTATAAAACCATTTTAAGCATAAACTTTCAAACGCATTTTTCTAAAACATTTTTAAATATAAAAACTTATGATTACTCACCAACTACTTTTGTAGTTGACACTTGATTTTCTTACATGTTTCAGGTGATGGAGACAAGTAGGATGAAGAGGATGATCTCTTCTATTTTGGACATCATCATCATATAGGATTCTTGGACTTAGTTAATTAACTAAATTTCTGGCGATTAGAGTTTAGTTAGTTTAACTAAATCTTTTGTGAATTTGATTCATGATGAACATGATTTTTGTGTAATTATTGTGGTTGATTAAATGATATATGATGATATGATTTAGATGCCCATGAGCTTTTGAACAATCTACACATCCCTCGTGGCATCCCGATGATTCCGCCGTCGGTCGGGGTGTTACAGATTGGTATCAGAGCCTGGGTTATAGGGAATTAGGTTACTAGAAATGGTTGACCTAGTCTATAACCATAGGATACCCTAGTATGAATTAATTTCATACACTAGTTAGTATGTTCAGGATTTCATGCTTATGTGTTTATTACATGTTAACTGAACTCCCGTTAAACTTTTGAATATATATGCTGCTACTAATTTCTTGCTTACGTGTGCCCTAATGACTCGATAAGGACATACTCGTGGTGTATTGTAAAGGTGGTGGGACGGTGGTTTGGGCGGTTGCGACCTACCCTTATCATATGCCCTATACATATACCATTTACAGTACATCGGGTGGATGTCAGTATTGAGGAATAAGGGAACTACCCGTTTGGGACACTTATCTGCTTAGGAACTTAACTGCTTAGAAATTTATTTGCTTTAGGAATTATCTGTTAGATCTTGTGATCACCAGACAAGGACACACTCGTGGTATACTACAAAGGTGGTGGGACGGTGTAAGGGAGGTTGCGACCTACTCTTGCATATGCCCTATACATATACCATTTGAAGTATATCGGGGGTCTGTCAGTGTCAGGAACTTAGGATATTATTAGGACCTTACTAGGAGGGTTTGAGAGGATATGATTGTGGACTGTTGATGATATGTTTGATGGATTGACTGGGATTGACTCTTGAATGATCACACTTGATAAATACTTATAAATTCACTTATGAAACACACTGATTGGACACGTAGGGTGCATAGGATTAACGAATGAGATGAGCGATTAGTGATGGGATATAGACTTGGGTGATAATATGGACACTTGATGATAATATAAACGCATAGTGATGATACTAACACTTAGTGATGGTATGGACACTTGACAAGAATAAACTATAGGGAGGATATGAACACTTAGTGACAATAAGAGCACTTCGTGATGATATGAACCCTTAATGATGATTATTGACATTGGAATTGATATAGATTTTAGTGAACTTAGACAATTAGGGGAACTTAATGTCAGGTGAACTTAGACATTAGGTGAGCTTAGAAATAGGCAAGCCTACATGTCAGGTGAACTTAGACATTAGGCAAACCTAAAAGTCCAAGGGAACTAGAGATCACTTCACTCAAAATTATCCTACTAAGGATAAGGTTTGTGAGGTGAGATTTATGGTGAACTGCATGACACACTCTACACACTAGCAAGGGCATAATCGTGGTGCAATGGAACGGTGGTGGGACGGTGTAGGGGAGATTGCGATCTACCTCTGCATATGCCCTATATATAAGCTTGTTGCATTGCATTGGGAGGTTGTCAGTGTTAGTATAGAGTGAGGAATGTATAGGACCTAGGAAATAGTTAGTTAACACTAGTTATGACCAACTAGGACACTTAGAATAATAATAGGAAATTATACACATTTTGAGTTTAATGACAGATAGGAGATAAATATAGTTCCTATATTAAATCCTAACTGCTTAAATGAACTCATTTAACCATTGTTTGTATAGCTTACGTCGTAAACGGTAGTAACATGTTTCTATTTCCTTCAGAAACATGCCGCCTCGCCGTCACAACGGAGATGATACGAACGCTGAGGATGCTAACGGTAATGCCAACCCTGGCATGCAAGAGTTAGCTAACCTCATCACTGGGTTGGTGAATCAGTTGACTCAGGCCAACCAAAACATCAACCAGAATCGAGGTGGTGCAAATCAGACAACTTGCACATTCAAACACTTCAATTCCTGTAATCCTCTGAAATTTACGGGTGCTGAATCAGCCACTGGTCTGCTGCAGTGGTTTGAGAGTATGGAGAACACCTTCATCAACAGCGAATGCCCTGAGAATCTGAAAATTCGCTATGCCACCAGTGTTTTCCAAAAGAGAGCACTGACTTGGTGGAATGGGGAAAAGCGAACTAGGGGAGTGGATGCTGCCTTAGCACTGACATGGACAGAGGTCAAGACTCTGATGACCACTGAATTCTGTCCTAGAAGCGAGATGAGGAAACTGGAGGCTGAGTTCTGGGAACTCGAGCAGGATAGCGGAGAGAATGTCATCTACAATACTCAGTTTCATGAGTATAGCTTGCTGGTACCTCACTTGGTGACACCCTTGGAGAGGGCGATTGAGAAGTATATCGGCGGGCTGCCGGTGCAGATTCAGGATACAGTCTATGGGAGCAATCCCAAAACACTGGAGGCTGCTATCCGTCTATCTGCAACTCTTACTGATAACCACGTGAAGAATGGAACTCTTACTCGCAAGGGATATAAGAAGACTGACACCAAGACTGCTGCAAAAGAAGTCAAAGCTGAAGTCAAGTCTGAAGCTGCTAGCTCGTCTAAAAGCAGCAACAAGAAGAGGAAGAATAGAAACTTTATGGTCACTGTACCTGCTGCTAAGTCTGCGCAGCAGTCATCCAACACTACTGCAAGAAATTACACTGGGAACACTCCCCAATGTAATACTTGTAGATATCATCATGCACCTAACTTGCCATGTCGCGTCTGCAACAACTGTGGCAAGTTTGGGCACTATGCTAATGTTTGTCGGAGTGCACCGCAAGCACAAAGGATGCAACATGCACCGCTTGCACTGCCAGCTCCTCATGCACAACCTATTCCTGCTGTACCCATTCGCCAGGTACCTCAAGCACAGGCAAGAGCCTGTTATGAATGTGGTGAAGTGGGTCACTTCAGAAATCAGTGCCCAAAGCTGACTGGAAATAATCAGAGGGTGGCAAGAGGCCGGGCTTTTCAGTTGAATGCTCCAGCTGCTCAAGCCAACCAGGATGTGGTCAACGGTACATTTCTGATCAACAACTCTTATGCATCTGTTTTATTTGATTCTGGTGCCGATAGGAGTTTTGTTTCATATGATTTCGAATGCTTGCTTGGTAGAACACGTACATATTTAGATAAACCGTTTAACGTGGAAGTGGCTGACGGAAACACTATTGATATTGACACTATTATCATTGGATGTACTGTGAACTTAAATGATCACGTTTTCCCAATTGATCTTATACCTATGCATCTTGGTAGCTTTGATGTTATCATAGGCATGGATTGGTTAGCCACCCACAGAGCGGAGATTGTATGTCATGAGAAATATATTCGTATTCCATTACCTTCGGGTGAAACTTTGAGAATATTTGGAGAAACTGCTAGTAAAGGTCTTAAGCTAATGTCTTGCACTAAAGCACACAAGTACCTTAGGAAGAAATGTATAGCATTTTTAGCTCATATTGTGGAGAAGAAAGAGAAAGGAAAGAAGATAGAAGATGTTCCAGTGATAAGAGATTTCCCAGAAGTCTTTCCAGACGATTTACCGGGTCTTCCACCAGAACGTCAAGTTGAGTTCCGAATCGACTTAGTACCTGGTGCGAACCCAGTCGCCAAAGCTCCTTACAGACTTGCACCATCGGAGTTGCAAGAATTGGCGAGTCAATTGCAAGAACTTACCGATAAAGGATTCATTCGCCCGAGCCATTCGCCATGGGGTGCACCGGTCCTATTTGTCAAGAAAAAGGACGGGTCATTCCGGATGTGCATCGACTATCGCGAATTGAACAAGTTGACTATCAAGAATCGATATCCACTGCCGCGCATCGATGATCTCTTCGATCAGCTTCAGGGCTCGGCATGGTTTTCAAAGATCGATCTTAGGTCTGGGTATCATCAGCTTCGCGTACATGATGATGATATTCCCAAGACTGCTTTCAGAACAAGATATGGCCATTATGAATTCCTGGTAATGCCCTTTGGCCTTACCAACGCACCTGCGGTTTTCATGGATCTCATGAACCGTGTCTGCAGGCCATACTTGGATAAATTTGTGATAGTATTCATTGATGATATTTTGATCTACTCAAAGACTAAGGAAGAACACGAGAAACACCTTAAGTTGGTTTTGGAGATCCTAAGAGAGGAGCGACTGTATGCCAAATTCTCTAAATGTGAATTTTGGCTTAAGGAAGTTCAGTTCTTGGGACACATAGTTAATGCAAATGGTGTTCACGTGGATCCTGCAAAGATTGATGCTGTGAAGAATTGGAGTACACCGAAGACACCGACGGAGATTCGATCGTTTCTTGGACTTGCTGGTTATTATCGGCGGTTCATATCGAACTTCTCCAGGATTGCTGTCCCTCTCACTGCTTTGACTCAGAAGAATAGGCCATATGAGTGGGGACCAAAGCAAGAAGAGGCATTTCAGACCTTGAAGCAGAAACTTTGTGATGCTCCTGTTTGACACTGCCTGATGGAAATGATGATTTTGTAGTTTATTGTGATGCATCCAACTTAGGTCTCGGTTGTGTTCTCATGCAACGGGGAAAGGTTGTGGCTTATGCATCAAGACAATTAAAGATTCACGAAAAGAACTACACCACACACGACTTGGAACTTGGCGCAGTCGTGTTTGCTTTGAAGATATGGAGACACTATCTTTATGGCACTAAGTGTGTAGTGTTCACTGATCATAAAAGCTTGCAACATATTCTCAATCAGAAAGAGCTCAACATGAGACAACGGAGATGGGTTGAACTGTTGAATGATTATGACTGTGAAATTCGCTACCATCCTGGTAAAGCGAATGTAGTAGCAGATGCGCTTAGTCGCAAAAGTCAAGTTCAGATCCATAGTGTCCGAGTGCACACTAACCTCCGTAATGATGTTCTCACAGCCCAACAACTCTCATTAGCTCAGGATAACTTGAAAAATGAGATGTCTTGCGGGGCTGAAATCTTATTGGAAACTAAGGATGACGGTTTGATGTATTATTTGAATCGGTTGTGGATACCGAACAGGGGTGATCTTAGGATGGTGATTATGAATGAAGCTCATAAGTCTCGTTACTCGATCCATCCGGGTTCTGACAAGATGTATCAAGACCTTAGGGGCTTGTACTGGTGGCCTGGAATGAAGAAGGATATTGCTGAATATGTGTCTAAGTGCCTTAACTGTGCCAAAGTCAAGGCCGAACATCAGCGACCTTCGGGATTGTTATTACAACCAGAGATACCGATGTGGAAGTGGGAGAATATTTCCATGGATTTCATTACTAAACTCCCACGGACCGCAAACGGTAAGGATAGTATCTGGGTAATTGTTGACAGATTGACCAAGTCGGCTCATTTCTTACCGATACGCGAAACTTACCCGGTGCGGAAGTTAGCTCGTATCTACATTGATGAGATCGTTAGTCGACATGGTATTCCCTTAAGTATAATATCGGACCGTGATGCTCGCTTCACGGCACGATTTTGGGAATCACTTCATGAAGCCTTTGGAACAAGACTGGATCTTAGCACTGCCTATCATCCTCAAACGGATGGTCAGACGGAGCGGACGATTCAGACATTAGAAGACATGTTGAGAGCTTGTGTCATCGAGTTCGGTGGCAACTGGGATAGCCATTTACCGTTGGTTGAGTTCTCGTATAACAACAGTTATCACGCGAGCATTGGTATGGCGCCGTTTGAAGCTCTTTATGGCAGGAAATGTCGGTCGCCTATTTGTTGGACCGAGGTCGGCGATTCGCAGATTACTGGTCCTGAGATTATTCAGGAAACGACTGACAAGATCCGCCAGATCCGCGACAATCTGTTAGCTGCTCGCAGTCGACAGAAGAGCTACGCGGATAAACGAAGAAAACCTTTAGAGTTTGATGTGGGAGATATGGTTTTACTTAAAGTGTCGCCTTGGAAGGGCGTTGTTCGATTGGGAAGAAGGGGAAGCTTGCTCCACGATACGTTGGCCCTTTTAAGATTCTTGAACGGATCGGGAAGGTGGCCTACAAATTGGAACTTCCTCTTGAACTTAGTAATGTGCACCCGACGTTTCACGTGTCCAATCTAAGAAAGTGCTTAGCTGATCAGGATCTTCAGGTACCACTCGATGACATCCGCATCGATGATACCATGCACTTTGTTGAAAAACCAGTGGAGATAATGGATCGGGAGGTTAAACAACTCAAACGCAGTAGAATTCCAATTGTCAAAGTACGTTGGGAATCGAAGCGGGGTCCAGAATTCACATGGGAGCGGGAAGATCAGATGAAGCTTAAGTACCCACATTTATTTACTACGGTCACTCCAAGTTGAATTTCGGGACGAAATTCCTTTAACTAGGGGAGACTGTAACATCACTGTACTTTCGGTTGTCCGTACATCCGTACATCCGTACGATTGTACTGTACGACCGGAGATTTATGAATATTATTGATTATGATATTATTGTTTGACCTTGCTGATATTATCACTGTTACTGGTATGCATGATTTTATAATATATTATACGCGTAAACCTTGGGAAGTTTAGTTGAAATATAACTGAACAGACCCATAGAGTTTATCGCAGTGTTATTACTGATGATTATGGATTATTGGTTTGAGAATGGTTTGGGAGGGAACTGGGAGTTTGTTATGGTCTGGTTACTAAACATAGTTAAGGACACATGGTCATGGTTTATCGAAATAGCGGTGGGACGGTGTAGGGGAGGTTGCGATCTACCTCTGCATATGCCCTATACATATGCATATTTCGGTCTATCATGGATGTGTCAGTGACTAGGATTTAGTGGGTTTTGGTTTGGGAAATGATAATATTAAAGTGTTAAATAATGGGAATTAATTACGCGAAGTGAGGTTACGAACATTACTTAAACGCGAATGTGGATTCAGAAATGTTAACTTAATAATGTATTCGCGTGAGTGACGATTCACACGAATATAATTATTAAGGATAATATACTGAAACAACATTCCATAAATAATAAATCAAATCGAAATACGATACGAGCGTCGGATTCGCAAAGATGACGATCTTTACGAATACGTACGCGAGTAACGCGTTTCGACGAGATAATTAAATAATATATTACGATATTAAATTATTAAATAAAACTTAAAACGTTTATTAGAAATCACAACTTAAAATGAGTTCGAATAAATTAGTTATTAAATAATTGATTTAGCGAAAATAAACGGAAACCGTTTTTACGAAGCAATTTATTTAAAATCACCTTATTAAACGAAATCTATTTATTTAAACATTTTACAATTTTAAACGTGTTTTATGATAAAAACCGATCGTTTAATATATTTATCGCTATAAAAAACGAGACCGAACACGCGGGGATTGACCGGACTATAAAAACCCTTTATTTCTCTTCTTCTTCATTCTTGCAAGACATACTCTCTCTCTAGCTCCATAAAAACGCCACTTTCTCTCTCTACAACTTCTCTCTACGATATCTCGCTCGTTCTCGTCGGAATCGCGAGATCTTGGCGGCCACGCGTTCGGGTGATCGAGAAGAACGAGGAAGTACAAGAAAATATCACATTCATTCCGGGATTGAGGTAAATCTGGGCTTTTAGTTGCGGTTTAGTTGTAAATCACGAATCTTGGATGTATTATTGTTACAACCGAACCATGTATTTATAAAACCTTAAAATGAGTTAATGGGATCAAGTAGAAGTAGTGGTTTAGACTTAAATGTGATGAGCATGGCGATGAGGATGATGAACAGGAGCTGATGCAGAGCTGGTCGCGAACCCAGGGCAGCCGAACCCTGCCCTGGAACGAACCTGTTGATCATGCCCTTCAACCCAGCCGCACGAACCCTTCTCTACCTTTGGCACCCAGCGAACCCTAGCGAGCCATAACCAGTTCAACGAACCCTCTTGCTAGCAGGCGAACTTTGGTTGGGCGATATCACACGAACTCTTTTGTTTAGCGAACCAGTGGAATTGAACGAACCCTCTTATGAGAAACGAACCCTACCTAGCTAACAGACGGACCTAAGGGATTCGTGGGACTAAGGGCAACGAACCCTGGGCCTGCTCTTAGCCGAACCCACTACCTCCTTGGAACCGAACCCTAGAGTGGCGAACCCTAGGGACACCGAACTCTCTAGCTTAGCCACGACCATGGGGAAGCGAATTTGATGGCCGAACCTTAGTGAGAATGGGCCTAAGGTTCGCTGGTCTTGGGCTGGGTGAATTTAAATTCTACTAAACTAGGGGATTTGGGTTAAATGAAAGTTATAATTACATATATGTGTATGTATATGAATAACATGCATGCATGGGGATACTATGTCACCATCTTTCTTTAATAATGTCAACTTTAATTTTGGAATGTTATATATAGTGAAGGCTTATAGAAACAAGTTAATTATAATCCTTAAACCATAAAGTTGATTTCAATAACGTTGACGTGTGTGATTAAGAAAAGAATTTACCATGCATGCATACATATACGTATATATACACAAGAAGGATACATAAGATATAAGGTTGATACCTTTATAAAATGTAAACTCTAAAATTGATAATTAAAGACCCTCACATGTTGAACAAATGAAGCTTATGGGTTTAAGGTCAATTGTAGGCTGAATATGATGACCATAGGTGTCCCTACCTAAACTTAGCATCGAATAAAGACTAGGTCGTTAGAGTACCTATGGTATTAAAGTGAATTAAGATGATCATCCAATATTAATAAAACACTTGTATTTATAAACACGAGCACATGTAAAATTTACAGATACTTGAGTTGACTTGAGTGATATACGCGAGCGCGCAAATACGAGAACACCATCCTAAGGACTACAGGTGAGTTCTCATAACCTCCCTTTTCTTTAAACTGTTTTGGTTTTTAAAAACCCGGAGGTGAACATGTATACCAAATTAAATAATTTTGATAACACAAGGTTAATACCTGTTATCAATATGATATTCACATTTGTAATTATCATTTATGGGATTATCTCTTATTATTTTATATCCATGTAAACATTGTTATTGACCTAGGTCAATAACAAGATTACAAGTATTGTCACAAATCCCGAGAGTCATCGCTCTTAACTTCGGTTAATTGCTTTGACATCGTGTATGTCACGTGGATGGTTTCCACATCTGTGAAGCATTGCTTTTAACTTCGGTTATTTGCTTGGTTCATGTATTGTCACGTGGTTAGCGACCACTCCATGATTCATGTATCTAACTTATGTTAAATACATAAGGAATCATGTATAGTCACGAACATTGATTGAGAATAT